>JAVSCE010016192.1:0-85399 GCA_032199065.1 Smutsia gigantea
CAGGGCTCCGCCCCACACCACGTCACAGCGTCCCTCCCGTAGCTCTCCAGCCACGAGTCCTGTGCGGCTGTGAGAACCAGGTTCTGAAACCCCAACTAGATGTAGCTGCTCTCACATTTCCTCCCAGTCAGCCTTAATCTCTGCAGCCTCCCATGTTGGCCTCTAACACAGCAGCTTTCTTTGCCAAATTCTTCTAAGAGAGTAGCACCCCTGAAATCAGGGGCCTGATTAATTTGGGCAACGGTGGGAGAGGAGGGGGTCACATTCTTAGAATTGGGGCTGAGGCTGGGACTGGCGGGCCCTACTTTCAGCTCCTGCTAGAGGCCACGGGCATGGGGGTTTTGAGAGAAGCCTTGTGACTCACTCTCACTTCTCATGGCCCCCGTTTCCCAAAAGCACTGTGTTCCCATCATCCTCCCTCGGCCCCCAACTCTGCCCGGCAGCTAACGCCCCACAACCCACCCAGCTACTCATACTGCCTTCCAGGAGGTCGTGTCCCAGTGCGGGTACAGGGCCTTGTGGTCAGGCTGAAGAGCCACTAACCCAGTGGCCTGACTGCCCTGCAGCAGACCCTGTAGCAGTCTCCTCGCTCAACCAAAGCCACACAACACTGATCACCTTTACCCAGGCAGAGAGCGAGCAGGCCAGCCCGGGACACTCACAGGACAGTCACGGCTGTTACAAAGGGACACGTGAGGGGCTATGCCATCGGGAGACAGAGAGCGGGAGAAAACGCAGCAGGGAAGAGGGAAGAAGACACACTTGTGATTCCCAAACCCAAACCCTCCTTTTCTGATAAATCCTCCTGTCCCCACTGATAAAATAATAAGATGACTTACTATGGCATATGGTGATAATGAGTGTTGACCGTGTGCCAGGCTTTTACATGATTTTTCATTTGTTCTTCATTACAGCCCAATGAGGTAGGTGATATTATTGTGTTAATCTGGGTCCTTGGAGAAGCAGAAGCCAAAAGTGGATTAAAACATGCAAGGGTTTTATTAGGGGAAATGTCTTTATGAAGGAAAATGGGGAACGTGCTGGGTCAGGCTGGGACAGCCATCAGGCTGTGTCCCCACTGAGGAGGAGAGAAGGTTGGGTACAAGCATCCTGGACTACTGTGTGGTCTGCGGAAGGTTCCTGAGAGTTGCCAAAGTACCCTGAAGCCCAACACAGCCATCACCAGGGTCCTGGTTCCCAGGAACCACAGTGCCTTAGCACCCCAGCTGGGCCCGGGCGCGGGCTGTGAGCAGGCGGAGGGAATCCCGGCCTCAGCACAGATGCAACAAATGGATTTCAGAGCACAGAGCACAAAACCCTAGACAATTATGCTGTAATCGGAGGTCCATGAGGCACATTCTCATAGTTAATATTATTATAAATACTATTAGTAAGTAATTATGGGGGGGGTGCCACAATTTCTATCCCTATTGTACTGGTTGATACACTGAGGCTCCGTGAGGTCAAGTTACTTTCCCCTAGTTTGGACCAGTAGAGTGTAACCACAACGCTCCCTGCTGCGCGGTGTGCACCCGAACAATCATCATAGCACAAGCTGGACTCCTCAGACCCAGAAATCAGAAGAGGGCCAGGCACACAACCAGTGTCCCATAAAGGACTTCTCGGGGTCATGTGGCTGAGCTCCTGTTTAGTAAGACAAAAATGCTTTCAGTCCCCTGTGTCCCCCACACTGTCTAGGACTCTGAGCCAGAGCCACCTCCTGCCCCACAGGCCTGTCTTTCCTGGTCTCCCTTCCCCCACAACCTCCCATGGCGCCCTCAGCCCCGCTGACAGCACCCCCACTGTGACATAATGTCAAAGTCACTGTCGTGTCCTCCGTGTTCCCACCGGGGCACTCACTTCCTAATCTGAGAAGCAGGCTCAGGTAACCTGCTCGAAGTCACACACCCACAGAAGGCTGAACCGCACATTTGACATTGAGCCATTCTGCCTCCACACCCAAAATCTATGCAAATACATACAATGGAGTGAACAGAGCTGCTTTTGTGGGGAGAGGCTGAAAGAATCCCCTTGCCCCCTTCAGATCTGATTTTTCCAGTTGCCCACGATGCGGCCAAGGGCATGCTTCTTTCAGTTTGGGGAAGTGCTTCGAATTACCTCTTCTCATCATGTACTCTCAGCTGACTTATTCTATCCCCAGATTGCCCCACTGCTGACAGCAAATCCCTACATGGACTTGTGAAAGCCATATGCAAAGTGCTTTCATTCATAAATTGATACTGTCTTTTTGACAGTGCCTACCAAAACCTAAAATGTGTATATATATACACTCTTGAATTTCACTTCTAGGACTCTATCCTGCAGAAATCCTACCTAAACGCACAAAGGTATTGTACAAGATGTTTTGCTAGTAGTAAAACAAAAAGGAAATAAACGAAACATCCAAACAATAGCAGATAGTTCAATGAATGATGGTATACCCATACTATGGGACACTCTGCAGCTATTAAAAAAAAAAGAATACAGTGGTTCTGAGTTCAGTCATAGACACTTACTAAGATACGCTAAGTTAAAAAAGCAAGTTCCACGTTGATTGACAGGTATGAAAAAGTTCCAGAAACTGGTTACACAACAATGTGAATATACATGACCGAACTCAGCCTTAAAAATGGCAAATTTTGTTGTCTTCCACCACAATTCTTTTTAAAAAGCAAGTTGCAGACCAATATGCCTTGTGATGCCATTTATACTTGTCATAACCTTCAAAGAAATTTCTCACCTGTGTTTATAAGTACATATGTATGTAGATTAGTTAATAGAGATTTTTGGGAAGGCTGGATAAAATCACAATAAAATCAACCTGTTAAACGAAGTCATTCCCAGAGAAGGAGTGGGAAGCAGTTAGAAAGAGGAACTTTCACATTTATATATATATATAATTTGTATAGATAATTATGTGATGTGTATATATTATGTGCATATAATTTCCCTGATGCTTGAATTACAGAAATTGTGTCCATTGTTCTTTAGATGCACTCATCCATCCAACAGATCCTGTCTGCCACACTGGGTCAGAACCTGGAATAAGCAATCAGACTAGATTTCCCAGCTGCCCTCTTCCTTTTCCGCACAGACTAGCTCAGAGAAGGGCCTGCCCTGGTCCCCTTCCCACCTGCCTCATCCCCACTGTGGGTGGGTGTAGGGCTCATTATGAGGCCGTTGCCTCAGAACAGGGTTCTGACCAGAAAACCATAGCCCCTCCAGGTCTCACTATAGACCCCACGCAGCCCAGCACCGCAGGCTCCAGGCACGGCTAACCAAGGTCTCCATCTTCGACTCAGAAGAGACGGTGGTTTCTTTGAAAAGCAAACCTCTGACTGGCGAATTTAGAACCACAGGTCTCCAAATCAGAGGGTAAGGCCCAGGAGAACTCGGCTCCTTCTGAAACCGGAGGCCTCAGAAGCCCAGGAGACTCTATTTGAAGACTACGACACCCACAGCTGCCAGGACTGAGGAACGGCCAAGATCACACTTCACTTGGTCTCAGGCAGCGGTGGACGGAGCAAGTGACTGGCCTGGGCTTGGGGCTCATTTGCATAACCTTTGTGGAGACTTTGCATCTCAGGGCCCCGGGAACACTGCTCCCCTAGGTTCAGAGTGGTCAAGGCCACTATTTGGTCACCCGGGGCCTGAGAGATATAAACAAACCCCGGATGAGGAGAGAGGACTTGGGAACGGAGGGGCATCGCAAAGGGGGAAAGCCAGTCCCAATATTTCACTTGCAAATCCCGACAGGGGTGTTGGATGGGGTAGGAAACTTCACTGTCCCTTAGAGCAAGAAAGTTATGCAAACAAATTCATTTGCATGGTAACCCTGGCCCCTAAAAATGGCTTACCACACGCAGGTTCCGTGCCTCTCAGCAGCGGCCACCCCCCTGGCCTCCCCACCTGAGGTCCCGCAGGCTTCCCAGTCAAGACTTCCTGGCCAGAGGCTCCAGGCAGTAGTTTCCCTTCAGAACAGTGATTATACCCTCCAGAGCGAGGATGTATCCATTCCAAGGTAACCCCAGGTTTGAGAGAGTGGTGTGTGAAAGAAAGTGTGGAGGCTGAGGTACATTAAAATGTGTTTGTTACATAGAGGCTCCCAGGGGCTTCCTGTTTAAGATACTGACAGGTGGCCTAAGGACCTTGATGAGCAGGGACGAGAAAGGCCTGCCCAGAGCAGTGACTTCCAAGTGACAGGGGAGAGAAGCTAGGAAGCCCTTCACAACCACTCGTCCCAAAGTGCCAGGACCCCCCAACTTCACGTACTGTTATCCTTTTCTATAAGGATTTCTAAAATCCTTACAGTACAACTAAAAATGATCTAAGCTGAGCTTATAACCTTGTAAGGCTTCTTTTAAAAGCAATGAACTCAAGTTGAGGTGGGGAAATCCCTGTCAGGCCATGTTCCCAAATTCTGGTTTAGGGGAAACAAATATGGTGAAGGAGGGGAATCCAGGTTGAAGGGGCAGAAAAGAGAAAATGGACAGAAAACACCGAGGACGCCCCACAGAGGGTGTGGATCTATTTGCCACAGACAGAACTGCGGGGGCTGAGGTCCCGCTGAAGGCCCGAGCAGAGAGCAGTTCAGACAGGCAGACAGAAGGGGGAACCTAGACTCAGAGAAGGAGCTGGCTCTGGCAGAGCTTGGAGCAGAAATCTGATGGGAAAAGTCTCACTTCCTACCACCAAAACTGGCTTCCGAGCACGAGCTCTAAGGGCGTCGCAGGTGGTGGCCCTGGGTCTCAGAGGCTCCACCGTCCCCCGTATCCCCCTGCTCTGGCCCTGTTTTACGGAAGCCCCAGTTCTCCCTGCCATCTGCCATGTTCACACCCTTCTCTCCTCTAGACAAAGGCCCATGAGGGAGGCTAGCCGCTCTTCTAACTCACCCATCTTCCCCAAGTCCTGGGCGCCAGATGCTGCACACAGGAGGTGCTCAAGATGAGTTGCATCAGAACGTGGCTTCTTTGCTCTTGAAAAGCAGGGAAAGGCTTCTCAGACTGCTTATAAGGCAGAGGACACCAAAGCACGGACTCCCCCACCCAGAGGGCGGCTGTAGCTTGCTTGGGGGTGCAGCCCTATCCTTGCACACCCCCAAAGAGTGCTTCTTTCTGCCTCTCCAAGTCCTGGCAGGGCCGCCATTAATGCTCACACACCTGGGACCCATCTCATCCCCAGCCAGGCATGGATTTAAGGGCTTCATCCAAACAGGATGAACAGCCAGCACCTGCTTTTTCTGACCGCACTCAACCCTCCAGTCTCAAAACCTCTAGGGCCCTGAGAGGCTGCCCTGGGCCACCTGGGCTTGCATGACACCCTCAGTTTTGAATGGATCCATTTGGACCACAAAGTTATGTATCCAGGCCTGTGGATGCAGAGAAAGGAAAGACAAGACCTCTCAAGGACGCAAGTGTGTTTTGTATCTTGCTGATGGGGGAAACAGGTCTTGTTTCCTGCAAAGCACAGCACATAAGCCAAGTGCCCTGGTATTTAGTGATTCACCATGTTGGATGTTCTCCTTTCACGGGCCTGACTGAGCGCAGGGGAAAAAAAGAGGTACAGAACTCCCCCAAAGACCCCCAATGCTGGAGCCTGGTGTCCCTTCCAAAGAGTGGCTACTCCCAGCCTTGGCCAGACTTCCCCAGCAGTAGTGTGGCCCCTCAAGGTGTGCTTTAAGAGCCAGAGCCAGGGAGAGCTGTATTCCCGGGGCTTATGGTGCAGAGGTGCCCCCTACAGCTTCCTGCACTCCGCCACTGGCCCACCGGAGAGTGCCCCCTGGTTTGTTTACATTCCCCAGCCTCACCAACCCCTCCTCCTCCCTTGAATAACTGAACTTCCTTCATACTCAGAGCAGGCCTGACCTGACCTACCCACTCTACCCACTTGCCATTCACAGCCCTCGGCATTTCCTGTCTCCAACCTAGTCAAAGGAAAACCCCAAAGTTTACTGTTTTTGTTTACCAACCGAACTGCCTCCTCGCCCCAAAGCACAGACATGACCTCAAGCACAGACTCAGCCTAGACCAGACCCCACTCCAAACCAGGGGCTTCCTGTGCCCTCTGTACTGTGAGATTCTACTAACAATAAAGGTCACCTGGCACCTGGCATCTTAACCTAGCGTTGAAATCCATGATCTCATTGAATTCCTCACAACAGCCCCAGAGCATAGGCATGTCACCTTCATGTCATAGAAAAGGAAACTCAGCTCTCCTCAGTGGAGGGGAATCCAGTCTGCCTCCCTTTGCCTGATTTCCTTATCAAGAGGACTGGTGTTTTGTAAGAAGCTCTAAACCTGGAGGCGGAGAATCCCAACAGATTCACCTCTGCTTACCTGTGAGGCCTTGGGAGAGTCATGTTACTTCTCTGAGGTAAACTGGAGATGCGATTGGCTGCCTTAGGGCACTAATGACAGTGACAAGATCAAGGGGGACAAGCCAGCACAGGATCTCGGTGCTTAGTAAATGCCTACAAGGGTCTGTAAGTCCCCTTTACATCTCACACCACTTCAGGGCGTTCAGGAGTCATGTCCTGTCACCCCTGCAAGCAGCCTCTGCCTTTAGGCATGAATGTCTCCCACCGCCCTCTCGCCTGGGGGGTTAGCAGAGGAGATCAAAGTTCTCATAGCCAGGGAATCAAGGGCCACGCCAATGTGGAAGGTCAGGGACGTAAGGCGAGTGCAAAGGCAAGGCAAGACCCCAGCTGCCAAGCCGGGCCCCTCCTGGGCCATTTCCCTAAACACCAACTCAGGCCAGATCGCACTGGCCAGTGTCCTGAGCTGGACTGACTCAGAGGCAGCAGTGCAACACAGGTGTCAATGTGCACGGTGAGAGGCTGGGAGGCTGGGAGACAGGCCCCCACGGCAGACCAGTGGCCCCACACCTGCATCCTAATTCCTGATCGTGAGCATGCACCTTACGTGGCAAAGGGGCTCTGCAGACGGGGCTAAGGTTAAGGACCTGGGGTGGGAGATTATCTGGGATCATCTGGGCAGGCTCGACCTAATCACATGGTCCATGAAAGTGGAAAATCCTTCCTGGCCAGGTCAGAGAGGTGATGACACACTAAGGGTCAGGGAGATGCCTTGACGTGGAGCAAGAGGGCCATGAGCCGGGGAATGCAGGAAGCCTCTCGAAGCTGGAACAGGCGAGGCAGTGGGATCTCCTGGAAAACCAAAAAGGTACACAGCTCTGCTGAGACCTTGATTTTGGCCCAGTGAGACCCTCCCAGACCTCTGGTCAACAGAACTGCAAGACATTAAAGCTATGCTGTTTTCACCCACGAAATATGCTATGCCAGCAACAGAAAATTGATGCAGGCTCGAGAGACAGCGGGATGCTGACAGCTCCCTTCCTAACTGCTTGTTCCCCTTCCCCAGGTCCTACAACTTCTGACACCTTTATAAATGCAGACCTGATGGGATTTCTCATGCTGGCCCATTTCAGCAGTTTTCTAGTGATGAGTAGAGTTTCAGGATAGGTACTAACCTCAGCAATCTGTTCGGGAGTTATGAAGGCCACCAGTGCCACCCTGCCTGTACCCATGAGCCTGAGCGGTGGAGATGCGATCCCACTGACGGCCAAGGGGACAAGCAGGCGTCTCATCCAGCAGGGGCAGAGAACACCCCGGGCCAGGGCACCCTGAGCTCTAGTCCAAGCCAGCTGTGTGACCTCCCGCCCACTCCTTCACCCTCCCAGGTTTCCTCCTCATGAAACAGGGGGAACTATCCTGCCCTGCCTCTCTCCTGTCCACTCTGAGGATCATGGGGGACAACCTGAAACCATCCAGGATGCATCACCTCCCATCTGACCAGGAGGGAGAGCAGTGGGGTCAGCTTCTACTTCAGGCCCCGCGACAAACCACTCACTGTGTGATCTCAGACACCCCACTCGGGGCCTCAGGTTTTTCCTCTGTGAACTGAGGGGAATGGGTCAGGTGAACGCTAAGGCTTCTGCCAGAGCTAAGGTAGAGTATTTGGTTTCTGCCAGGCCTTATCACCCCCTACTGGAACTTTCAGGAAGTACACCAACCTGCATCCTAGGCTCTTGGTCAGGTTTTGAACCAAATCACCACTACCGGCTTCTCCTGGGACCCCAGGCCAGCTGGACGCCGCCCCAGGACGAGGGTGCCAGCACCTGGCTGTGGCTGACTAGGTCAAAGAATCACGTACCAAGACACAGCTTGGCTCCTGACGCAGCATTTGGCAAAAGAGCCCAGGTCCCCCAACCCTTGGTGGCACCCCTGGCCCGCTCTTAAAGGACAGCAGCATTCACCCTCCACAGGCGGTCCCAGCCCGGCCCTCACTCCTGGGCACCCCCTCTCCTCTCCCCTCCTCCCAGAGGATGCCCAGACTCCACCCTCCCAATGCACAAAGCCACTCTCCATGTGTGAGGAGAGGAGTGGTGGGGGTTCGAGGGGCTGGGCCCCATGAAGGAAGAGAAAGAAAGCCTTTCAACTATTAAATCAGTTTAGTAAAGACAATTCTGCTCATACAGAACAACAGTGTGAGTGCCGAGAACCCACCAGAGGCGGGGAGGCACCGCAGGCACTCAGGGCCCTTCCCCAGCGCCCGCGGCGGGCCCTGGGGGCCCGTCCACCACCTTGCCCCTGAGGGAGATGAAACGAAAGCTTTACTGCCGCCCCTGCCCCAAAGGGGCCATGGCCCACAGGGCCTCTCCCCATGGGGCTCCTCGTTAGTGCTGGGGAGGGCCCGCCGCTCGCTCCCGTCCCTGGCCTGGACACAGGGAGCTGAGTCGTCGGGCGCGGGGATGAACAGCTAAGGGGGAAGGGGCAGAGTCGGGACATCTTTGGTGCGAAGACTCCCCCCCCCCCGACTAGGCCACTCGGTGGAAATCGGCAGTAGCACCGCAAGAGCAGCGTTCCTTTGCCCACCAAGGGCAGCTGGCCGGCGCCCCCAGAGCCTGGGAAACACACGGCATGCAGAAGCTCTGCGCCACTTACTTTCCAGCCTCACCCGTGTGAGCTGAAAGAAGGCTATGGAGAAATGGGTAAAAATGTAAGAAATATAAACAAGGATGGGTTAGTAATGGCTGGAAGGGGAAGTGGAGAGGTTACTCGGTAGATCCGCGCCTCAGAGGACCGGACTGGCATGAGAGGGGCAGAGGGGGCCAGGGGTGGGCGGTCCAGGCTTCCTGATCACGGTGCTGGTGCCTAAAGTCACTCCCCCCGCCTCCCGGAACCACTCCCGGAGGCGGGCTGAGGGCCTGGCTCAGAATCTGGATAGGCTTCCCAGGCACCTGGGCGGGCCTGAGGAGGGAGGCAGCTCTCGAGCCCAGCAGCGCCCCCCTCCCTCCACAGCCCTGCCTGCCCTGGCCCCTCAAAAGCACAGTCCCAGGCACACGTGCACACACACTCCCAAGCCTATCTGTCGGGCACACTGGTGATGTCTGGGGGTCTGAGGAGAGGAGGTGACTGGCACCCTGGCCCAGCCCTCTCTGGCCTTGAGCTCCTGGAATGCCTCAGCCAGCGGGGGCCTCGGACTGTAGTGGGGAAATAGAGAGGGCAGGTGGGACAACACAGGGACACTCCCTATAACAGTTTCCACAAGCCCCTTAACAAACCCCAAACCCTTGCAGGATCCAGAGAGGCCAGGGTTTGTGTGAGAGGAGGAGTGGCAGACAGAACCATAAAAGTTTCATAAAAATCCTAAGTCCAATTACTGATAAAATTGCAAAATGAGCACAGGTTCAAGAGCATTGCGCTCCCTTCCCCCTGCCCTCCCGGCCTCCCAGCCTCTCTCTCTCTGGGGTGGCCGGAGCCAAAGGCAGAATTCAGCCTCGGACGGGGTTCCAGGCTCCATGCCGCCAAGGAGGGCAGGTGGAAGTGAACAGTTCTGTGTCTCTTCATTTAAAAAATATATTCGGTCGAGAGTTATTGCTTGTCCTCCAGTGGAGCAGGACGGGCGCGGGGGCTCAGTGAGCCAGGGCCGCGGCCTCCAGGGCCCGAGCCTTCTTCCGTCTCTTCAGAAGCAGAGGGTTGGATGCGTCCTCAATCTTTTTTATCTTGATCTGCTCATAGTCGACACGCATCGTGGCCAAGGCACTGGTCATTTCCTCCTGAAGGTGGGCAGGGAGGGAGTTTACACCAAGAGACACAGAGAAGGGCAGGGTGAGGGTGGCAGAAGGTGGGAGCAGATAGGACCAGCTGCTCAGTGGGGCCAGAGCTGACAGCAGTCTCAGCCCTGGAACCGTGGGCAGGGCCTGGCCACGGCACTGCCGCCACTGTGCCAGAGCCTCCTGGTCCCCCAGGAAGGCAGAGACCGCGGCACTGGGGGACAGGAGACCTGGGTTCTGGACTGCCCCAGCCAGTCACTAGCTGTGTGCCCTTGAGCAGGTCACTCCCCTTGTCTGGGCCTCGGCTGCCTCACCTGCAAAATCAGGAGATGGTACCAGATGGCCTGTCAGGTCCTGTTAGAGACCCAAGGAGTAGAGGGCTTTTGGTAACAGCCATGGCCAAGGTGGGGCCAGAATGCAGGCTCCTCTGCCCACAGCCTGCTCAGGGTAGTGGCTCAGAGTCACTGTTCTTTGGGTAGCAGACATCTTATAGGGGAGCAGATGCAGACCCAAGCTCTCCCCACCAGCACCGCCACTCACCCCCAGGTGCCCCCCACTCGGCTGTGCTGCCGCTCACCTTGACATCCTCCCACCGCTCCTTGTCCTCCTTCAGGACTCGGCTGGTGTGCAGGGGAGTTTGAGGGACCTTCGTTGATTGCTGAGGGGAGAGAAAAAGGGTTCCCCTGGAAGCTGGCTCAGGGCAGAGCCCCGGCTTAGCGCTGTTCTGAGGGGCAGTTCCCACGGGCTCAGGTGCCTCTGGCCGCCAGGCTTACCATGATCCAAGGGTGGTTCATGAACTCCGTGATGGTCATTCTCTGAGTAGGCTCTGTTTTCAGCAGGTTCCGGATTAGCATCTTCACTGTGGGAATGGGGCAGCGGACAGACACGGCTCAGGGGGGTCTCTCCCTCCCTGCTCCTTCCCAAAGCTTTCAGGGGGAGGCCAGATCCAAAGCAGAGGTTACACAGAGGCAGGCTCCTAAGGAGCTGACCCCAGGACCAAACAGCCATACCACTTGACAGGTCCTATGCACCCCGGCGCTGTGCCAGGCCCCTCACCAAGGTAAGACAGACCCAGCAGGTATGAGCACAGGTGTAGACCCACAGCTATTCCATTGTGAGATGGATGCCACATGTACAAATGAACACACACAGACACACAGGGGCTCTTTACCTTCCTCTGATACTTCTGACCATTCTGGGTTAGGAAATTCATACTGGCCCATTCGGATGCGACTCTTCATGCCCGGAGAGATAGCAAGGCCATGGTTGGAATAGAAGGGGGGATACCCACACAGCCTGGCCCAAAAAGAAGCCGGAAGAGAGGGACAGAGCTGGTGTTATTTAGGAGCCCTGAACCAGAAATAGTGTGAAAAACAAGCTTCTTGAAAAGGTCACAGAGAAACTGGTCTCACTGACTCAGACACAATATACAAAGTCAAGGACAAGGCTTAGGAATCCAACATACCAAGTATCTAAGCCACACATTTTCTTGACTGTTAGCTAGTTTGTACCCACCACTTAGCTATCAGAACCTGCAAAGCATGGAGAGAGGGGACGTGCAGGGGTTCCCAGGGTGCCCCCATCTGGAAGGGGGGTGCTCTCCTCTCCTCCTCCCCTTGTCCCTGGAGGGTACCGGCCTCCTCCCACCCCCTGCCAGCCCGGGCCCAGCCCAGCACACTCACAGGATGTACATGATGACACCCAAGGACCACATGTCACAGGACTTGTCATACTTCTCTGGGCCCAGCACTTCTGGGGCTGCAAACCAAAGGTCAGCGTGGGTTGGTCTGGCCCTTGGAACACTGTGCTCTACCTGTTTCTCTGTGGACAGGGCTCCCCATCTCAACCCGTCAGCCCATCAAGATGGGACTGTAGCTGGGGGTGGGAGGGGAAAAGCCATAAACCAGCACCAGGGTGGGATGGAGGAGAGCAGAAGACCCTCCACTAAAAGGAACCTAGAGCTCGAATTGTAAGATGACACAACTCCTTGACTGCAAGAGCCTTTCAGACCCTGTGGATAAACGTTCCGAGTTTATTCCGCACTAGTCAGCTGGGCTCCAGAACCAAACCTGTGTCCCAGACCCCACTAGTGACCTGATGGCAACCAGAGCTCTTCTCAGGAAAAGTGCACATGCGCACAAAACCCCGCCCACCATCTCAGACAGACAATCTCCTAGAAGGCCTCGGTCCCAGCCTTATGCTCACCGGCCCTGCCTCCAGGCAGCTCACTTCAGAGACCCCACTCCCTTAGGGCCTGAGGCCCGAGAGCTACAGGAGGAGGGGGTGAGGAGAGCCCTCCCCGGGCCTCGGCTGGACTCACCCACATAGTACGGCGTATAACAAGGAGTGGTCAGGGAGTTATGGCTGGTGGTTTCCTTGGCAAAGCCAAAATCCGTGAGTTTCAAAATGGCGTTGGGCCTTTTGGAGGTGTATAAGAGATTCTCAGGCTAGAGAGAGAGAGATAACGAGCCTGCTGAAACCGGGTGGGGCTACCAGAAACCACCCTTCCTTCGTCCACTGAACAGTCATCTGTCTGGCCCCTACGATCCACACACTGTGAACTTCAGCTATACAAGACCAAGTCCCTGCCCTCTGAGAGCGTACGGCATGCTTGGACATGAGAGACTGATGCGGAGAACCAGCAATAAACACCACAGGGACACAGAAACCAAAGGCGTGACCGTGAGGTGCTGACTGAGGAGGCTGCAGGGCTGAGTGTGGCCACAGGGGCTTCATTCTGGGTTCGGGGTTTGCACAGAGAGGGCAGGCCCTGTGGGGCAGAGAATGGCACAGTGCCCCACTCTGCTCTCGGGAGCCAACGCACAGATGCAGGACGAGCCTGGCCACCCTTCCTAGGGTCAGACCCCCCACAGCCCTCCATGGCCCCTGAGTTGGGGCAGGAAGAGGGGATTCATGGCAGGCACCTTGACATCCCGGTGAGCGATGTTCACTGAGTGTAAATACTGGATGGCCTCACCAATGCTCTTCATGATTTCAGATGCTTCTGCAGAGAAGAGACGTGGGAGAGGGAGAGGAAGTCACAGGTGTGTCGTCAGGTCTGAAAACCCACTGCCTCCTAAGGCTCCTACATCCACTCGCCACCCCAGAAACCCCGACACAAGGTGCAGCTGAGGACGCCAGCCCCCGCAGCCCGAAGGAGGCAGCGGGCTCAGCAGCTCTCCCTGGCACGGGCGCTGTGGCCCCCTGCAGACACCCCCGTCCTGCCTGCCCAAGTCTGTCCCCACAACAGACCCTTTCTACCTCTTTCTGTGAACGCTTGGTCTCCTCGGTCCTGGATTCGGCTAAAGAGTTCTCCACCGTCCAAACTGAAACAAAGCCACAGTTAGATTAGGGGAACACAACATCCCGCCACCCACAAAAGAAATGAAGCTTTTACATTCTAAGCCTCAGGATCCAGGCCTGGGCAGTCCTCAAAAGGTGGGGGTCCTGAGCGGGGAGTGGGGACTGGCTGGGCTGGGACAGAACAGGTAGGGCGGCTTACCACTCCATGACAATCAGCAGGCACTTTCTCCCCGCATACAGGTTCTCGTAGACATCCACGATGCGCACGATGTGCGGGCACTGGGAGGCTCTCCAGTGCAGCTCCACCTCGCGCCGGGCCTTGGGGCAGTCTTGGAGCATCTGCAAGCCAAACAGCCTGCTGTACACCGGCACTGCCTCTGCAGGGGCACAGTGGCCTGCTGCCCCATGGGGGCTATTCGAAGGCCCTGGCTCACATGCCTGCTGACATCCCCATGAACGCACGGTAAACTCCCCACCACTGCCGTTGTCTACCAGCCCCGTGGTACTCTCCCTGGCCTCTCCCCTTCCCAACTCCTGACTTAAGAGTTCTGTAGCTCCCTTACATGCTCTAAAAGAGACCTCAAAACGACTCCTCATGGGGCCTTGACAGCTATGCAAGGATAAGCCGTTGGACCACTCTGTCCAGGTGGGCCCTTCCCCAGCTCAGGGCATGCAGTTTGTTCTAGAAGGCAGGCAGCAGTTGGGCATTGGAGGTCAGGGGTAGAGGAGGCAAGAGGAGAAAGGCAGACTGAGAGGCCAATACAATAATGGAAAGGGGCCTCCGAAAGGGAGACTCCAGAATCAATACAGAAAGAGACCTCCAAGGTCATTCAAACCCAACACACCAAATTCAGGGAAATGTTCTTTCTACCTCCACAATTTACTTCATTCGACCATGGCCTCCAAGTCAGCCGCTGTGGTTTGAATCCCAGTTCTTACTAGGTTTGCAACCTTGAAGTTACGTAACTCATGAGGCTCCTTCCAGTCCCCTCTTCTTCCATGGACCAGGTGGGCCAGGAGCAGTTAAGGAGCCTGGAGCCCTCATCAACCTTAGGGGATAACCCTCAACTCGTCCAGGCCAGCCTCATTAATTCCAGGCCCTTTACTAGTGATGAGCTTGGGAACAAGCCTAAGACCCAGCACAGGCCTAAAAGAACTTTGTAGGAAACCTGCTGAGAGGCCTCTTAAAGTGACCGAAAAGAACCTGCCTCATCTCTCCTGCACAGGCCCTGAGATCAGGGCAGTCACCTTGGTGCCACAACGGGGACCAGACTAGGTGGATAAACCGGTGTTGAGGAGGCAACGAGGAGAGGTGGCAGCTACCGTGCCCTTCCTGATGACACCAAGTAACCCTCGTGACCTCTTTTTAGTAAGATAATACTCTTTCCTTACTATTTACACTGAGCGTAGTGGAATGTTTTATTGCAGAGCCAAAAGCATCCTGAAACAGACCTTTGTAAAACGGGGATAGGATTAAATGGAGCCATTCTGCAAAGTGCACATGAGTGCCCGGCATGGGCTCAGTAATGGGAGCTGCCACTTTCACTGCAGAACGTCTGCTAAGTGCGAAGCACAGATGCAAAAATAATGCAGACAAGGACCCTGGCTGACCTGTCACTTGGTGGTAAGTCAAGACCAGCCCTACACAGTACATTTAGGGGGCTGGTGTGTGAGGGAGGCAGCCGGGCTGAGAAGGAAATGGACAGGCAGAAGGGAAGGCATCCAGGCAGGGGAACAGGTGGGAATCAGGGCACTGACTGAGAGGGAGCAGGGCTGGAGTGGGTGGTGCAGCCGGAAGGGCCAAGACACCTGTGGGAAATGCACGAAGCTTGGTCAGAAAATCCAGGACAGAGTCTGATTAGAGGGCAGTGAAAGGCAAACACATGAATTTCCAACAACAACGCTAGTATTCATTTGTGCCATAGTTCAGCAGATGCTAGGCCTTTTCTAATTGTACAACTGCCAGTTTGCAAGATGAGAAAACTGAAGCTCAGGGAAGTAGTGTGTCCAAGGCTAAGTTCCTGGGGAAGGCAGAGCCAGGTTGGAACCCAGGCCTGGTGGATTCCAAAGCCCAAGCCTATTCCACGACACCACACAGCTTTTAGAAGGGGGGGTGGTGGTGGAGGGCCAAGACTTGTCGTTTTCAGACCCCCCTCAACTGCAGACTGACTTAGCAGAGGCAATCCCCAAACAGGTGCCCAGACATTTCAGTCTCCACAGGAGCAGGCAGGAGGCAAGGTCCCCGTGGTGTCACACTGCCACCTAGTGGCCATTTGAGGACAGGGCATAGGTCCTGAGTTCTGCCACCTTTAACTTCATTTATTTGGAAGGACAGGGGGAAAAGGTTTTCCTTTCCCATGCTCTACCAGGAGAAGAAGGCACTGGCCCATCTCACTTGCATGTAACTCAATTCAATAAGCATTAATTGAGCTATGAGTGGCACTGGATGTCAAGACCGAATTGAAGAGTCTCTATCTGAAAGAACTCAGGCCTGGTGGGGGGGAGGCAGAGTGGTACATGATGGGAGGCAGACACAGAGAAAACGCTTATAACCCAAAGAAATAACATGCCATAGTCTAATAAGTTCAGTGGGTTCAGGACCCAAGTTCCCAGAGAAGCCAAACAGAAAAGACCTCTATCGCCCCCTGCAGGCACATAGGAACTGAGGCCCAGAGAGGAAGAATCAGTTGTCCAATTTACTCAGAGACAACATGAGGTCATGGATTTACAGTCAGCACAGATTTGGGTCTGAAGTTCCAGACTCAGGCTGGAATCTGTCAGTTTCCGGATGCACAGCCTTGGGGAGGTCATCACCTTCCAAAGCCCGTTCTGCGTCTGTATGTTGGCCAGGATAATACCTCCCCACCCCCTCCCTCACAGAGCCATCTAATGAAGGTACATCTCTAAGAGCGCTTTGTTATCAACAGGCACTCATCACTGTAAACCAGGAGCATGGCTGCTCCAGCACAGGCCCTGCCCATTGCCTCCAGTTGAGGCTGAAGCAAGCTGATGTGGCCCATATATGTCACCAGCAAGACTGTAGGCTGGGTTTGTCTGCAGCCCAGTGACCATCACCTGGGAACCATGGTCTAATCAGCCAGTGTGCCAAGGGAGGATGCACGGAAGCCCAACCCAAGTGCATGTCGGTCAGCCCCTCCTGAGCTCAGAGCATGCACTCCACATTCTGCTCATTTTGCCTTAGACAAGGCAGTGTGCAGCATTAGGCAAAAGACAATCCACAGTCAGAAAGCCTGGGCTCATGTTCCACCTCCAGGCTTACACGCAATTGTTCACCAAATAGGGGAGTCAGAAGGACCTAGTACAACACACCTGGCCTTGGGAATCACATAACTTGTGTCCCAGTTCTGCACATCCTAGCTTGTGCCTTTCTGAAAAGGGTTTCCTCATCTGTAAAACAGGATTCAATCTGATGAAATAAGTAAATTAGAGCTGTACTTTTAATTCTAAGAGCAACATAGTAAGAATTTCTCGTGAAGACTGGTCACTGATATCCAGGTACATGTCTATCAGAAATCTGTAAATGGATATGAAAACCAGCCCAAGCAATGAAAGCAAGGTCTTCAAATTGGTCAGATGGGCAGCATGGCTGATGTTATGGGGGCAGAGCCATGAAGCACCAAAGAGGCTTTGTAAACTGCTGTGGGGTGCAGAAAGCCTGGAGAAAGCAAGCCAAGGATGTGCTAATCTGGAGTACAGGAATGAGTAAGGAACCGCAGGAGAGGTGCCTGAGCTCCAGCCTGAGAAGAGACAGAGAGAAAGCAGATTCCAGGTGCTGCCAGGAGCCACCAGCAGAAGTAGAGACAGCAGGTCCCACCTGAAGCCAGGAGAGTCATCTAGGAAAGGCCCCTGTCTCTCCAGCGTGGAAAAGGACAGTGGAGGCCAAAGGGCCCAAGGGCCCAAGACCCCAGCCCCGAGGGCCTAAGCCTGAAGGAAGGAAGGGTCTTCCCACTAATAAGCCACAGTTAGGGAACAAATGGCCTGGAAGGGTTATGAAATATTTTAAAACCATGCTAAGCCCTGAACGGATACTGTGACTTGCCTCTGAGCCCCCAGAAATTTGCATCTGAAATTCTCTTGCTGTAGAAAATGTTCCTTGTTTCAAGTGCTCGACTGCAATGCAATAGGCAAGGCCACCCACCAAGTGTGGCAAGAGCCGGGGATCAAACCACAAAGCCCACTGCTGGGGAAGGAACCTCTAGGGTGAAGGTGGCAAAGAGGAAGAGTTGGGAGCTCTCCCCAAATACTCTTCCATGCCTCTGTCTTTGCCAGAACCTGAAAGGAAACGGAATGGGGGCCCCATTCTGGTTGCTCATGGTCTCCCTTATCTCCCCCACCAAATCTTCCATCACAGGCCACATGAAAGACTCAGGAATAGTCATCAGCATCCCACGCCTAGCCGAGCCAGCGGAAAGGAAAGAAACAGGCCAAGGCTGAGGCACTGCTCACCAGCAAGGCAGATACAGGGCAGGAACAAGCCCCAGGCTCCAGGGGATCATCCCTGCACAAGCTCTGCCACTTACCAGGTGCGTGAACCCGGGGAAGTTTTCATCCCTTTGTGCATCAGTTTGTTATCTATTAAATGGGCTAATAACCATACCTGCCTACATTAAATGAGTTAATACCTGCACATTGTGTAAATTACTAGGAACGGTGCTTGGCACATAGTAAGCCCTGCATTTGTGTTTGCTATTATTATTCTGCCCCACCCCCACCCCACCTAGTGTCAGAGCCCCACTGGAGTCGGCAGTTGGGATCCCCCTCACACCCGTCATTAATAGCTCCAGGCACTGGGCGAGGGGGGACCCAGAATGCTGGAAGGGAAGCTGGCTTTGGCACCTAGCCCTGAGCTCACCCTCTTCCTCCCTATACCACGTAAAGTGGACAGCTTGGGGCAGGGATGCACACATAAGGAGAGAAGGAAGCTGTCCCTTCCCAAGACTGATTCAGAGCCAAAAATGATGCAAAAGTCTGACTCGGGTACTGAGCGTGTTGTCAGTGTGTGGTGTGTGGTGTGTGGTGTGTGGTGCTCAACGAGACCTCTGCCCTGCAGCGAGAAGGCAGGGAAGAGGCCCCAAGTGTTGTGCACCAACCTGGCAACCTGCGGGCCAGGCTGGCCTGCTCACCTCCCGCCCTGGAGCACAGGGAGACCTGGGTACTGCACAGGGGAGAAGGAAAGAGGAGGGCTGTGGCCCTAAATCCCAGCAAACTCCTTGCACAGAGCAGGGTCCACAGGAGCAGGGAAGAGGGCACCCTCTTTCCTGTGAGTGCCATGTTTAATGGGTGCCCAGGACTTCAGACAGGGAGTCGTCACACGTGCCCCAGGAGGAAGTGCATTTTAGAAATGAGAAAATTCAGGCTGAGAAGTGAAGCCACTTTCAAGGCCTTCAGTCAGTTGTCTATGGCAAGGCTGGAATTTGAACCCCATTCTCGCTGGGTCTCAAAGCCCTCTTTCTACCGCCCATGCGAACAGAAAAGGCACAAAATCTGCCCAAGACCATCCATAGTATCAATAGCCAAAACTGGGAGCTGAAAATATCCATTTTTAATATTCTGCCCTAAGGTATTAATCATAGATGGAGCTTTAAGGGTAGATACATCCCAGCAGTTATTCAGCTTAACTAGAAATAGGTGGTAAACAGAATGCCTCACAGTAAGCAACAGAGATTGCTTTTTTTTAAGTGGGTTTATCAATACAATCTATAATCATTAAATGATGTTTCAGAAGACTATTTCATGGGAAACGGAATCCTGAGTGTCTATTAGCTTCCCAGCCACCATCAGCGTCACCATCAGGGGTTTTGCAGCAGCAGATACCCCAGTGTTAGTTTCCTTAAATTCATTTATCAGAAAGTATCTGACAGCAAGTTACAAAGCCTTACGCTGCAGTACAGTTATATATATTTTATATATATATATGTATGTATTTGTTACATATATATATGACATGAAGGGCATTCATACTCAGTAAAATGTTAATAGTCATTATATCTAAAAGACAGGATTACAGGTGACTTAATTCTTTGCATTATATCCTTATTTTCTAGGTGATTTACAATTAGCATACATGCTTTTTAAAGGGGCAAAGAAGCTCAGCTCTCCAATTTTCATTGGAGATTGTCGTTCATACCCCCAGGCCCTGTGACCAGAGAGCAGAGGCTCGGGCTTCTCTGCCAAGTGGCTCAGCCACCCCGATCCATGGACGTGGGGCTGCCCCCGTGGAGTCTTGAGCAGGAAGCAGCTCATGCCCAGTGGGGGCAGGCTGCTGTGGGGATGTGGGGGAGCGACACCTCTCTCCCTAAGAAGAGGAGAGGAGGAGAATCACAGCATCATGCATCCAAGTGCTCTCGGTCCCCCTCGGGCTCCACAAGGCCCTGGCCTAGCCCTCCCAGTTCCCCGGCTAGCAGCAGGGCATCGTGTCTGTCTCAAAGATCACTGGACCTCTCCTTCAGCCTGAAACCTGGGGAGCCCCACAGCCCTGTACTTGCAAAACAAAGGGAAGTCCTGAGGCTGCAGGACCCGGACACACTGTTACCCCTGCCAGGTCCCTCCAAAGCCCTGTCCCTGGGTCTGGAGCCCGGGAGGCAAACAGCAAGGGGACACAAGTGGGTGCCCGCAGCATCTCTCGTCCTCCTAGCAGGCTGCCACTCAGCAAACAGGATGCACCACGCGCGGGTCTGGGGGGCGCTGGGCTATCACACGGGACACAACAAATAACGGCCGTGCCCCTGTGGAACTTACATTTTAATGCAGGGGGTACACAATAAACACGTTCTTTTCTTTAATTTTTAGTTACACAAAGTGATTTGTGCCATGAAGGAAATAAACAGGGTGCTGTCATAAAAGCAGCAGTGCTGGTGAGGGAGAATGGCTCTCATCCCCCAAGTCACAGACAGCTGCTGAAAGGCTGGAGCTGTGTCACATGCCTCTTGATATCGAGCCTGGCTCGGCAACCTAAGAGATGACACGTAGATAAGACTGGGTGCAACGATTTTCCTGTACAGCTATGTGGGATGGGGAGAGAGTATGTCTCCTTCTAGAATGCCTGCAAAGCTCAGTGAGGAGCAAGAGTTGGTCCTCCCCTGGAAACTGACTGAGACACAAAGCAAACAGTAGATTTTAAAAATCTTAGAAAGCTGCTGAAATAAAAGATACACAGAAAGTACTGCACAGGATCTCTCATGGTGGTGCACACACTCCCAAACATTTGGTTGAGAGGTAAAGGCAGTTCTCTGTTACTGACTTCCCATCATGTGACGGGGAAAAAAATCCTCACCCAACACAAAGCTAAAACTTAAAACAACTGCACTGCATGCTCTGGAAGATGGGCGCAATCTTCCCTAGGACCACATGCTCACCCTCTGGGGAGCCCCCTGGGCGGCCACAAAGGGCCAAGCTTCAAAAAAAGGCAAGAAGCTTAAAAGCCACACTGTAAATGAACAGTTTTTAAAAATATTTACAACACACGATCATGATGGATAAATGGCTAACGTAACTCTGGCAAATCAATTGTAAAAGCCAATAACCTAATAGAAAATGGCCAAGGAATAAGAACAGGGAGTTCAAAGGAAAGAAGCACAGATGGCCGAATGAAGATGCTCCGTGCAACTCATTAAAGAGAAATGTTTATAAAAACGATAGCAATTTTACCAGAATGCCAAACTGTTAACGTCTGACCGAAAACAGAACAAAATAAAATTCCTCCGTTTATGCAAAATTTGGGAGGAAAGGCACTCTTCTCTTACGCTCAGTAGGGATATAAATGAGTATATTTTTAGAGGAATTTGGCAATACCTATTAAAATTACATTCAAACGCTAGACCCTATAATTACCCAGCTAGGAAACCATCCTACAAATCGGTTCCTAAAGCATCTTAATGGGAAAAAAACTAGTAACAACCTAAATGTCTACAACTAAGTAGCTTGTCAAACATAGGGCCGCAAGCTCAGTACAACAGCGTATTGCACAGCCCTCTGAGTGAGCAGCAGGGCTGCACTCACTGCTTGGGGTGCAGAGGGTGTGAATAAATAGGACTGTAGACAAGGCATAGTGTGATACTTTGGCTTGATGTCTTGTTTAATGGGACTGTATTTGCATTGCTTGAGTAACTTTTAAGCAATTGCTAAAGACAAGAAAAAAACACAACAACATGTCAATTAGTGGCTAATTCTAAATGGCGGTAATGTAGGGAACATTTTCTTTTGGTTTTTAAATTTCCAAAAATAAAAAAGTCCTGAATAGAAAGTTTAACATAGTAATACCATATGGGTGGTTTTATTGTCGTTTTGTTTTGTTTTGAAGTCAGGGGGAGAAGAGATATGGACTTGTGGATGCTTAACATTTTTCTGAAGGTATTACATACAAAATATTAACCATGCTGACTAGGGAGCAGGTCCTAAAGGGAAAGTTTTATTTTCCTTTATTTCTTCCTTTTTCTTTTCCATTTCATATCTTTTTATATTGTTTGGCTCTTTACCATCTGCTTGTATTTCTTTTTGAAAATCAAGTCCAGGAGTTTAGATTCTAAGGGGGCAGTATGCCTCTGGGCTTATGTGACCCCTGACCTGAGAGAGGGGCAGGGATGTGTACCCCCACGCAAACCGACCTTTCAGCTGGTGCAAATCAAGGGCAGCCAGGGATCCCACGCTGGCCACAGCAGAAAGACATACCTGATGCAACTCTTAATAAAGAGGGTGACCCAGTTAATGTAAAGGCCTGGTGTCTTCCTGGAGAATGAAACCAAATTATGATAAGAGCAGGCCAGGCCCCAAACCACCCCAGCTAACCACTTCTGAGTTACATGGAAATGCACACCACGCATGGTAGAGATATCAACCACCCCCGAGTCTTGGGTAGGAAACTGAAAGACTAGGGGATGAAGCTATTTCTGTTTCTTCCCACAGAAGATTATGGTTTTGAAAGAGAAAGAGGAATTGTCACCCAGATGGCACCAACGTGTTTCAGGCACACATTGACAGGCAGCCTCCTAACAGCCCCTGGAACAGAGTCACCGACTGGCTCCATCCACAGGCATGGCAACCAAGGCCTGGAGACACAGCATGTCCCAGGCTACAGGGCTAGTCCCTGACAGAATCAGGTCAGAACCAACTAGACTCTAAACTCCAGGTCCTTTTTTCACTATAAATGAGGCTCTGACCAACACCTGAGCCTCTGATGTCAGCTGCCCGGCCTCGCTCCAGAATCGCTCCCCTCCCAGCCCACTCACAGCTCTGTCCCTTTGTCTCGGAACAGGGCTCAGCGCACGAGAGACGCAGCGTACACTCACCAGCACGCTGGGCTGCTGCGTATCCCAACAACTCTGCAGGCCCTGGCCTACCACGGGATGCACAGCATCCTCCCTGGGGACACAGGATGCACAGGGGTCAGAAGGAAACACATGCAACTCTCTAAGTGGGCTTTAGACTAAAATCTTTGTGGCAGGAAGAAAAATGCCATTTTCTTTGTAGTATGGCTTTTAAAAATCCAGAGATGGGCAAATTATCAAGAGAAATTAAGTCAGAAAGTCAGGAACACTGTCTCTAGCCGAACACAGCCTCTATCAACTTGACCTTATGCAAATGACAAAGCAAATTCAAATTTTTAACTGGAAGTGACAAGTTCTGGCTCATCATAACAGCCCCCGTTCAGTGGGAAGGGCCTCCTGGCAGGTGTGCCTTAACCCACAAGCCTAACGGGAGGTGGAGGGAGTTGAGAGAGAAAATGGAGGAAGAGAAGGGTCCTACAAATCAAGAGGGCAGTACACACACACACACACACACACACACACACACCACCCAACAATGTGCCACATGCCTAAGACTGGAGGACACCAGGGTGAGTAGGAAAGCAAAAAGAACCAGAAATGACATAACCGTGTGGTGAAAGAGGGGAGAATGTAGGGTAGAAAATGTGAACCACTCTTTCCTACAAAGCAAAAAGGGCCCAGCAGCAAGACAAGGCTTGGGCCACCCAACATGAGGACGTCTGAGAGAGACAGAGGCTAAGACCAGAGCACCTGATAGATTATTGTCTTGTCCTCTTAAAGAATCTACCTCTTACACAGCCAAAGACACAAGGAAGGGAAATGATACCCTGAACTAATGCTGACCAGGAAACAGAATACCAACACAATAACAGAAAGTCACATTGGGAAGTGACCTTGTCATTTTAGAGTCAAAGGAAAGAAGAAAAACCTGGGGACAAAAACAACCATCAAGCCTAGACTTCCAAAAAACCACTATTTAGATGTTGAGACAGAGGAGCAGTATAAGCTGAGATCCCAAAGGGAACACATTTTGAAAGACACAGCCTGGTCTCTAACAAGTGAATTCTAATCATCCAAAACACAGTAGTTCTGGAAAAAGAAACCAGAAGGAGGCATCCACAGATGGTGTGACCACAGCACAGCAGGAAAGACCCAGACAGTGGTGTGGGCTCATAAAACAGGATGAGCAGGCCTTGTGAAAATGCAAGAAGCACTAGAAGCATGCCTTAAACCTACACAGAGAGTACAAAGAAGCAGGGAGGAAGTGGGTCCCTCCTGGGGACAGAGGCTGTAATCTACACAAGCGACAGAGAGTAGGGGAATGTTCATCTCCAATACGCTCCATCTTTTCTATCAAGGAGAATGCTCTTCAGACTGAAACAAGTCAAACATTCACACACCCACTTAAGGGAAGCCTCAAATCCAAGCTAGACCAAGAACCAACTTACAGTTACCCAAGGACAACTGAGTTAAAAGATGCCAATCTTAGAAGAACCATGTCCCAGGTTGCAGAAAGAATCTGCAGGTGTGATTCCAGAGCCACCGGTGGTGATCATTCAGGATCCATGGAGTGGTGGCGGTGGAGGGAGGATTGAGGGGGGGCAGTGCCCTACCTTTGGACAGCACAGTTCCCTTGGCACCTGCTATGCTCTGGGCACCAGATAAATAACACTTGGGGATTCAAGGAGTTCACCGTCTAGCCAACCAGAGTCAAGGAAAAAGAAACAATATGGAAATAGAATTGTTAATAAGGACTGTTTAACTGCACGTGGGTCTCTGGCAAAACTCCAGAACAGATCATGAACGGGACCGTCACAACCCAGCCTGAATTCCCTGAGCATCCTGGGCAAACCCATCTCATTACCTTTTCAGCAGGTAACTAAGTTACAGAACCAAGGAATGCCAGATACAAGAGGACTTGACTTCTCTAAAGTATACAAAGTCTCCTGCCAGGCCTCTCGGATGGCCAAGCAGAAGAGATGAAAGGACAAAGCATTTTGATAATATTTGCAATTGTTATAAACAACCGATAATAAAGTGTTATTTAATGGACCTAGAACAGGCTGCACATGCACCCACCCCAAGTGAACCCACTGCTCCCTCTGACTTGCTGCTCGGCCTCAGGAAATGACAATGACATCGCCATCTAGCCAGGCTCCCAATAAAAATGCTGAAGTGATCGCCCTCAGCCTCTGTCCTTCCTTTTCCCACAGAACCAGTCTAACTTTGTCTCTGCAGAGGTCGCCCAAATCCATCTTCTCTTTTCCAGCCTTGCAGTCTCTTGCCTGGTTCCCTTTCTCTCTGTGTGCTTTCTAACTGGTTTCTAACCAAATCGGTTTCAATACATCCTGAGTCAACCCCTGAAATGAAAACTTGAACAGCACATCTTCTTCCTTAAGCACGTCCATTGGCTAACGGGATCAACTCAGGTCCCTTGACTTGGTCTTTCCCAGCTCTAGGAAATACATGTCATACTATCTCTGTCATTATATTCCACAATATCTCTGCCCTCCCCTCCCAACATATTCTCTCTACCTAAGCTACACTGCACTTCAGTGCCCTCAAACAAGCCATGCCTCGTTACGGCTCGAAGTCTTTGTGTACTTCAAGCACCAATACAGGGCCACCTCCTCTGTGAAGCCTCCCTGATGACCTCCAGGCAGAGTCAGCCCCTCTTTCCCCCTCCTACTTCAGCACTCACTGGTATTACTTGTTAAGACTGTTCCTCCTCCTGCTGAAGAGACCATGTGTCTTTTGGAGGCTGGGACCATGTCTTGTTCACCTTTTGATTCCAGATCTTGGGCCCCAATGTGGCATTATGGATGTACTCGATAATGATTTGCTTGTTGTCTAAACCCAGAGAACACCTCCAGAGACAAGCCAAGGAATGCCATCTTCAGCTTTGCTTCATATTTTACCACAAGCTGACTGAAGACTTGGCAGACAGCAAGCTCATCAAACTTGCAAGGGACCCAGAAATTGGGAGCATACCAGATAACAGGTCTTGTAAAAGTTACAGTGGACAAACATATGGGCCAACACTAACTCCCTAAAAAAGTCATATGCTAGGGCTCAAAAAATCATCTAAAATAGCACATAATGAAAGAGACTTTCTCAAGGCGGATCCATGTAACACGAGGGAGAGCAAAGGCTGTGAATCCAGGCTGTCAAGGGGAGTCCCAGTCTCTCCGGAACTGGCTGTGGGACCCTGAAAGCTTCCCAGCCTTCTTAGACCTCCAGTTTCCTTCAGCATAACCCAGAAATAAGGACAGTATCGACCTCACGGGGCTACTGTTCAGATGATGATGACGACGACAGTGCATTTGCAGTGAGATGTGTGCCTAACCAAGAAACTCTACTATTATTTTTTGGTGGCTGCTGTTGTCGCTGTGAAGAGAAGAGAAGCTGTAAAGCATTGTGGTTGAAGCAAGGCCCTGGAAGCAGACTGTTCCAAGTTCAAACAGCGGCTCTAAACTTAGTAGCTGCCTGACCTTAGTGATTTCTCTTACTAAAACTCCATTAAATGGGGCTAATGATAGTATCTGTCAGAGATATTCATTTTAGCATCATTTCAAGTGGGGGCGGGGTAGAAAAACTGGAGATGAACTGTCCACGCGCATAAAACTGGTCAAATAAATGATGGTACATCCAGTATGGCACATAAAATAACATGCAGTTATCAAAAAGAACGAGGTAGATCTAGATACACTGAGAGCAAAGTTCTCCAAAAATGATGTTCTTGCACGAAAAAAGCAAACTGCAGATTGATACACAGTCTGATCCTATTTTTGTAAAATGTTTTGAAAAAGTAAAAGACAAAAACCGAATGAAATGTTGTGTGTGTAGTCACCCACGCTTCTGTAAATATAGACAGCCTTTGCTTTGCACACTAGTATGCAAATGACCATGCGAAGCAATCTTAAGCACCATCGGGGGAAATTAAGACTGTTCCATGACCTTTAGAAATTTTTGCCAAAACATTAAAAAGCTCTCTTACTTTCACTTGTAAATGAATGGAGGGATGAAAAAAACAGTACAACTTTTACTCAGTAAACTGGAACATAAAATATCAGAGACACTGAGAATGAGTGTTCCATTCCTTTGTAAAAAATTTATCCAACGTAGTCTGGACAGGGCTTGCCTTGCCTTCTCATTGTTGAATGCACAATATGGAACAAGCATCTTTTCTATGCCTTTGCAAATACTCCTTCTAAGTTTAGATCAGTTTCCAACATTTGATCCTTTGTGCTTTCAATATTGCAAAAGACCTCCAAGAGTGCCTTTAATGCCAAGTTGGCTCCCTCTGTCACTTCCTCTGGAACTTCCTCACCTTTGTCGTCACACCACTTATGTCAATGAGTTTGCCGTTACTGAGTTCCTCTGCCCGCACATGTAGTCTTGGTTGGTGGCAATGTCGACATTCCTACAACCAGCTGTTTATCCTCTAATTCCATTTATGTTCAGCTCCAATTTCACTTCCAGCATTAATACTTGGCATTTCTTTCCTAAAATTTCATCATGGTAGGCCAATTCCCTGTCAATTATCCATTTTTGTAAAATGTCACATGAGTTTATCACTAGGAGACAAGAAGGCAACTCGAGGGCACACTTTCCTGTGTGTGAATTCAACGACGAATGGGTAGTGAGCCCCATCAACGGACATGAAGGAAGGGACATGATTGGTCACTGACCATAACAAATACCTGTTACGTGCTTGGTGATTCGTAGACTGAAGAGCCAGTAGCCAAGATGTTTAGGGAATGGTGCTATTTAACTAAACTGTGGTAACTGAAATTCATGCATACTGGAACCATGAAAAGTGAGGACTCTCTGTACAAGGGACATAATATGGAAGTACACACACTAAAGAGTAACAGTGGTTATCATCCAGAAGAAAAGTGCTATATTATTTTAACTTTTCTTCAATGACTAAGTTCTATACCCTGGGAATGGTTCTCAATCTGGGATGATTTTCCCCTACAGGGAACATTTGAAAGTGTGTGGAGACATTTTTGATGGGTGTAACTTGGGGAGTGTGGAGAAGGTTGCAACTGAGATCTAGTGGGTAGAGGCCAGTGATGCTGATAATCCCTATGAAGCCTACAACAACCCTCTGCATCAAAGAATTCTCTAGTCCAAATGTCGGTGGTGCCAAAGTTGACAAACCTTATTTTAAACCATATAGTCTTATTAAGTTCTTTTTAATAGTACCTTTCTCATAAGGTGGTGGCAGATTTTAAATAAGATACCGGCAAGCAGAAAGTACACAATAAATGTTATTAATATCAAAGGCTCTAGATGACTTCGAGCTAACTGGGTATCTGAATACCACCTTAGATTTGTGGTATTATTTACAAACCTTAACTCATCTGATTCAATGCCATGATGTGGCTGCCAAAAAGCTAACATCACCTTCAGCTCACTGATAGATCTACTACCTAGGTCAAGATGGGAGTCCAGGTCTAATCACACTCTTTACCTCTCAGACCACATCTAGAATCCAGGGCTCAGTTCTGGGCAACACATTTGAAAAAGAGTATTACACTTCCAAAGGATGGTGACAGGACATAAAAGGTCTGAGAACCATGTCTCATGAGAAGCAGTTTGATAGACTGGGATAATTACCCTGAAGAAGAGAAGCCCTGAAAGACCAGATGTGATTAACAGTCCTGAAATTCTAGGGCTGTCACAGAGAAGGGGGCTGAATCAGACTTGTCCTGTGTGGTTCCCCAAGGATGATGTCAACATGGAGCTGCCCCAGAGTAAGAGATGTGTAAAGTGGTAAGCTCCCTATCCCTGGAAACATTCAAGCAGAGGCCATCAGGTGGGCTCTCAGGGGATTCCTACATTAAGAGAATAACCCAGTTGAGTAATAAGGCACTTTTGGATACATAATATAATGGGAGGGCAGGGTAGAGAGTCAGGAACAAGAAGCAACCACCTCCTTTGACCCAGCAATCCCAAATCCCACTCCTAGGTATTGACCCAAGAGAAATGAAAACATTATGCCCACAAAAAGACTTGTGCAAGAATGTTCATAGGAGTTTTATTTACCATAGCCAAAAACTGGAAACTCTATAAATGTCCATCTATAGGAATGGATAAGCAAATGATATCATATCCATACAATGGAACAATATGCAGTATAAAAAGGAACAAAACTACCAAAAGACGAAACTCTGTGGATGAATCTTATGTAAAAGAGTTCATACTGATTATTCCACTTACATGATGTTCCAGATCAAGCAAAACTAATCTATGGTGAAAAAACACCAGAACTGTGACTGGCTGGGCAGAAGCATGAGGGGACTTATTAGGGTAACACAAATTGCTGTTCTGCATCTTGACAGAGATATGAGTTGCACAGATGGAAGCATGTATCAAATGATAGATTTAAAATTTGAGCATTTTGTTGTTATGTAAAACTTTATCACTAAAAACAAAATAAATGCATGACCAAATATTGACCTCTAATTAATGCGTAAGTGTGCTGAAATGTTTAGGGGTAAAGTATACTGATTTCTGTAACCTGCTATAAAATGCATCCAAAAAACAACATAGGCTGATAAATGGAAAGGTGGAGAAAGATGTGAGAAAGCAAGCAAAGTAAAATGTTAGTGGTAGAGTCTAGGTGGTTGGGTATATGGGTGTTCATTGTACAATTTAAGTTTGCTGCATATCTAAACTGTTTCATAATAGAAAGTGGGGGAGGGAGGGAGGAAGTTACAGCCAGTAGGGAGCACAAGGGAAAGGAGAGGAGGTTGGGAGGTCATGAGAGAAAGCAGCAAGGGGAAGAAGAGGAACTATTTCAGCCAGTATAGGGACCTCTCAAGGGCAGAATTGCAAAAGGCCCAGCTGACCCAGGGACAAGAAATGTTAGCCAATATGGAGCACATGTGAGGTTGGTACTCAGACCTGTACTATGGTTAAGTCCTTGTTCCCATGGGATCAGCTCCATCACTATCCAACTCTGTGGTCTGGAACAAGCCCCTACCCCTCTCGGGCCTTAGTATACTGAAGGGACCAGTTTAGAGGATCCTTAACATGCTTTCCAGCTCTGACAGTCTCCTATTCACTGCCTTTGTGCAAACCATGTTTCTAGACAGGAGAAGAGACACAATTACAGTTTTGGCAAGCTCCAGTTAATTTCCTACAGGCAAAAGGCAAGGAAAAAGACTTCTTGAAACAGAAGAACACAACAAAACCTCAGAATAAGAACTAAATGAAAACACAGTTAAGCAATCTACCAGATAGAGTTCAAATTAATGATTATAAAGATGATCACCAGACTTGAGAAAAGAGTAGACGAATTCAGTGAGAACCTCTACAAAGAGGTAGAAAATATAAAACACAACAAATCAAAGATGAAGAATACAATAAATGAAATGAAAACCACTAGAGGGAATCAACAACAGATTAGAGGATGCTGAAGAATAGACCAGTGATCTGGAAGGCAGAGTAATGAAAAGCACTCAAGCTGAACAGCAGAGAGAAAAAAGAGTAAAAAGAAGTGAGGATAGGTTAAGGGAGCTCTGAGACAATATGAAATGTAAAAAATATTTGCATTATGCATTATAGGAATCCCAGAAGGAGAAAAGAGAGAAAGAAATAGAAAGTTTATTTGAAGAAATAATAGCTGAAAACATCTCTAACCTAGGGAAGGAAACAGACATCCAGGCCCATCCACAAAGCAGAGAAAGCCCACAAAAGATAAATCCAAAGAGGACCACACAAGACACATTATAATTAAAATGTCAAACACCAAAGGAAAAAAAAGAATCTTAAAAGTAGTAAGAGAAAAACAAGTTACCTAAAAGGAAAATCCCATAAGGCTATCAGTTGATTTTTCAGAAGAAACTCTACAGGTCAGAAGGGAGTGGCATGATATATTCAAAGTGCTGAAAGAGAAAAACCTCCAACCAAGAATACTCTACCCAGCAAAGTCATCATTCAGAATGGAAGGGGAGATAAAGAGCTTCTCAGATAAACATAAGTTAAAAGAACTCACCACCACTAAGCTAGCCTTACAAGAAATGTTAAAGAGTCTTCTTTAAGAAGAAAAGAAAAGATCCTAGCCAGAAGAGAAAAACATAAAAGCAAAAAATCTCACTGGTAAAAGTAAACATATACAGAAGTAATAGATCAATCAGTTAAAACCTAGTATGAAGGTCAAAAAGACCAAAGTAGTACAACCAACTACACCTAAAAATTAGTAAAGGGAATCACTGAATAAAAAGGTGTAAAAGAAGGCATTATGTAGTGTTGTTAGAATGCATTTGAACTTAAGTGACCATCAACTTATCATAGATTGCTAAATATGTATGCTGTTATAGAAGAACTCCACGGTAACCACAAGCCAAAAACCTAAAAAGGATGCAAAAAAAAAAAACAAAGACAAGGGAATCCAAACATAACACAGAAGAAAGTCATAATGCATGAGAGGAAAACAAGAGAGGAAAAAAGGATCAGAGAAGAACAACAAAAACAACTAGGAAATATTTAACAAAATGACAATAACTACATACCTACCAATAATTACTTTAAATGTAAATGGACTAAATGTGCCAATGAAAAAATATTGGGTGACTGAATGGATAAAAAAAACAAGACCCACCTATTCGCTGCCTACAAGAGACTCGCTTTAGATCTAAAGCTACACACAGGCTGAAATTGAAGGGATGGAAAAGGGTGTATCATGCAAATAGGAAAGAAGAAAAAAGCTGGAGTAGCAAATACTTATATCAGACAAAATAAACTTTAAAACAGAGTGTAAAACGAGATAAAGAAGGACAATATTAAGGGCACACAACCCAGCAAGAAGATATAACAAGTGTAAATATTTATGCACCCAACAGAGGAGCACCTAAATGTACAAAGCAAATATTAACAGACATAAAGAGACAGACTTGACAGTAATACAATAATAGTATGGGACTGTAACACCCTGCTTACACTGATAGCTATACCGTCCAGATAGAAAATCAGTAAAGAAACAGTGGATTTGAATGACACATTAGGCCAAATGTAATTAAAATATATACAGAACATTACATTCAAAAACAGGATACACATTCTTCTCAAGCACACAGAGAACACTCTGTAAGATAGCTCACACATTAGGCCACAAAGCAAATCTCAATAAATTTAAGAAGACTGAAATCATATCAGGCATCTTTCCCAACCACAAAGGTATGAAACTGGAAATCAACTGCAAGAAAAAAAAGATGGAAAAAGAACAAATTGTGGAGGCTAAACAGCATGCTGCTAAACAACCAATGGGTCATCAAAGAAATCAAAGGAGAAATCAAGAAGTATGTGGAAAACAATGAAAACAGAAATAAAATGGTTCAAAATCTTTGGGATGCAGGAAAAAGAGTCCAAAGAGGGAAATTTATGGCAATACAGGCCTACCTCAAGAAGCAAGAAACATCTCAAACAATCTAACTCAACACCTAAAAGAAACAGAAAAGGTAGAACAAAACCCAAAGTTAATAGAAGGAAGAAAATAGTAAAAATCAGAGCACAAATAAATAAATAGAGACAAAAAAATACAAAATATCAATGAAACTAAGAGCTGGTTCTTTGAAAAGATAAACACAATTGACAAATCTTTAGCTAGATTCATCAAGAAAAAAAGAGAGAAGACTCAAATAAATAAAATCAGAAATGAAAGGAGTTACAACTGACACCACAGAAATACAAATGATTATCAGTGAATATTATGAAACATTCTATGCCAAAAATTGGACAGATTAGAAGAAATGTATAAATTCCTAAAAACATACAATCTTCTAAGACTGAACTAGGAAGAAATAGAAAATTTGACTGGACCAATTACTAGTAATGAAGTTGATTTGGTAATCAAAAATCTCCAGACAAACAAAATTCTAGGTCCAGGTGGCTTCACAGATGAATTCTATCAAACATTTAAAGAAGAGTTAATACATCTCTTATTCAAACTATTCCAAAAAATTAAACAGGAAAAAAAGCTTTCAAATTCATTCTATGAGGCCAGCATCGCCCTGGTACCAAAACCAAAAATTACAGACCAATATGCCTGATGAACACAGATCCAAAAATCCTCAACAAAATATTAACAAACCAAATTCAAAAACACATTTAAAAGATCATTCATCATAATCAAGTAGGATGTATCCCAGGGATGCAAGGATAGTTTAATGTCCACAAATCAATCAATGTGATCCACCACATTAACAAAAGGAAGGATAAAAACCATATGATCATCTCAATAGATGCTGAAAAAGCATTTAACAAAGCTCAACATCCATTCATGACTTATGACAAATTAACAACTAATAACATACTCAATAATGAAAGCTGAAAGTTTTTCCTCTAAGATCAGGAACAAGACAAGAATTTCTCACTCTCACCACTTTTATTCAACATAGTCCTAGATGTCCTGGCCACAGCAATCAGACAAGAAAAAGAAACAAAAGGCACCCAAATTGGTAAGGAAGAAGTAAAACTGTCACTATCTACAGATGACAAATATAGAAGAACCTAAAGACTCTACTAAAAACTATTAGAATTAAATGAATTCAGTAAAGCTGCAGGATACAAAATAAATGTACAGAAATATGTTGCATTTCTCTATGTAAATAATAAACTAGCATAAAGAGAAATTAAGAATCCCATTTATAACTGCATCAAAAAGAATACACAAAAAGAAATCCAAACAAGGAGGTGAAAAAGACCTGTACTCTAAAAACTATAAAACACTGATGAAAGAAATTTAAGATGACACAAATAAATGGAAAGTTATTCTATGCTCATCGGTAGGAAAAACTAATATTATTAAAATGGCCATACTGCCCAAAACAATCTACAAATTCAATGCAAAATACCAATGGCATTTTTCACAAAACTAGAACAAATAATCCTAAAATCTGTATATGAATTCACAAAAGACCCTAAAAAGCCAAAGCAATCTTAAGAAAGAACCAAGCTGGAGGTATCATATCACACTCCCTGATTTCAAACTGTACTACAAAGCTACAGTAATCAAAACAGTATGGGACTGGCAGAGGAACAGATACATAGACCAATGGCACAGAATAGAGAGCCCAGAAATAAACCCATTCCTATATTGTCAATTAATATATGACAGAGGAGGCAATAATATACAATGGGCAAAAGACAGTCTCTTCAATAAATAGTGGTGGGTAAACTGGAAAGCTACCAGTTTTATCCTTCCTTTTGTTAATGTGGTGGATCCAGTTGAGTGAAACTGGATCACTATCTTACATCGTATGCAAAAATAAACTCAAAATGACCTAAATATAAGACCTGAAACCATCACATTATTAGAAGCAAACACAGACTGTAAACTATTGAACATCAACATAAGAAATTTTTTTCAGGATATGTCTCAGAAAACAGAAATAAAATGGTTCAAAATCATTGGGATGCAGGAAAGAGAGTCCAAAGAGGGAAGTTTATAGCAATACAGGCCATGTCTCCCAGGCAAGGGAAACAAAAGCAAAAATAAACAAGTGGGACATCAACTAAAAAACTGCATAGCCGGAGACTTCCGGGAAGATGGCAGCGTGAGCAGGGCGGCAGAAATCTCCTCCCAACACTATATTTATCTACGAAAATACAGCAAATACAACTATTCCTAAAAGAGAGACCAGAACACACAGGAAAGTGCACAGCGTGCAGCTACACCCTAGAGGACTGGGCACCCCAAGAGGCGGGTAAGATACGGAGCCGCGACCCGGCGGGACCTGAGCACACACCCACCCCAGCACACCGGCGGGAGAAGAGGATTCAGAGCCGGGAGGGAGTGGAAGTACATCCCGTGAAATAACCAGCCCCGGTGATCTGCATGGGGAGCGCTGACATACATTGCACAGTGTAGCAGAGACTGGAGAGACAGAGGGTGCAGGATCTGAGCAGGGAACGCACAAGAGTGCTTGCAGCCAGCTCCAGGGAAGAAAAGGAAAAAAAAAGAAAAAGAAAAGTGCGCACTTTCTTCAGCGGTCTTAAAGAGACAGGAGCCCAGCGGAGGAGCCAGATCACCCGGCACACTCAGCCCAGCAGGCTGGGAGTCCTGGGGAGTATCAGACCCCTTAGCTGGCAACTGGGAAAGGGTGGCCGCACATCGACTTCCCAAAGAGATCAACAGCCTCCCATTCGTTCCCACCCTGGCCAGAGCTATAAAAGCCCTGCAGAGTGGCGTAGCCACAGCTGCAGAATAGTGGAGCAACAGCGCCACCTACATACAGCATCCCCACAGAATCTACTCCCGGTGGGCATTTTGTTTTGTTTTGCTTTGTTTTTTGTTTTTGTTTGTTTCTTTTGTTTTGTTTTTTGTTTTCTTTTTTCTTTTATTTTCTTTCTTTTTTTTTCTTTCTTACTTTCTTTCTTTTTTTTTCTTCTCTTTTTAAAGTCTTAAAGAGCCCAGCTGACATACGTGGCAACTACCAGCGACCACTTCTATAGCCATGAAAAGGCAGAGGAATATGGTTCAGACTAAAATCAACCAGACAACCCCAGAGAGGGAGCCTGAAGGGATGGAAATGCACAGTCTTCCTGAAAAAGAATTCATAATAAAAGTCATAACCATGCTGATGGATCTACAGAGAAATGTGCAAGAGCTGAGGGAGTGAGGGAAGTGAGGAAAGACAATGCACAAATCAGACAAGTGATCAATGGGCTTAACAGCAGACTGCATGAGATGCAAGAGACTGTTAATGGAATAGAAATCAGAGAACAGGAGTACAGAGCAGCTGAGGCAGAGAGAGATAAAAGGATTTCTAGGAATGAAAGAATATTAAGAGAACTGTGTGACCAATCCAAACGGAACAATATTTGCATTATACGAGTACCAGAGGAAGAAGAGAGAGAAAAAGGGATAGAAAGTGTCTTTGAAGAAATAAATGCTGAAAACTTTCCCTCGCTGGGGAAGGAAATAGTCTCGCAGTCCACGGAAGCCCACAGATCTCCCAACACAAGGGACCCAAGGAAGACAACACCAAGACACATAATAATTAAGATGGCAAAGATCAAAGATAAAGACAGGGTATTAAAGGCAGCTAGAGAGAGAAAAAAGATCACCTACAAAGGAAAACCCATCAGACTATCATCAGACTTCTCAACAGAAACCTTACAGGCCAGAAGAGAATGGCATGATATATTTAACGTTATGAAACAGAAGGGCCTCGAACCAAGAATACTGTATCCAGCACGATTATCATTTAAATATGATGGAGGGATAAAACAATTTCCAGACAAACGGAAGTTGAGAGAGTTTGCCTCTCATAAACCACCACTATAGGATATCTTAAATGGACTGCTCTAGAGGGAAGCACACCTAAGGCTAAAAAGATGTCACCAGAGAAAATAAAATCATAGCAAAGAAAGCAGATCATCCAAATACTAACTAAAGGCAAAGAATAAAACACCTAGTATATAAAGAATGGAGGAGGAAGAATAAGAAGGGAGAGAAATAAAGAAACATCAAACGCTGTTTACAATAACTTAACAAGAAAGTTAAGTTAGATTGTTAGATAGTAAAGAAGCAACCCTTGAACTTTTGGTAACCACGAATCTAAAGCCAGCAATGGCAATAAGTACATATCTATCAATAATCACCCTAAATGTAAATGGACTGAATGCACCTATCAAAAGACATAGAGTAACAGAATGGATAAAAAAGCAACACCCATCTATATATGCTGCATACAAGAGACTCACCTCAAACCCAAAGATATACACAGACTAAAAGTGAAGGGATGGAAAAAGATATTTCATGCAAACAACAAAGAGAAAAAAGCAGATGTTGCAGTACTTGTATCAGACAAAATAGACTTCAAAACGAAGAAAGTAGCAAGAGATAAAGAAGGACATTGCATAATGATAAAGGGGTCAGTCCAACAAGAAGATATAACCGTTATAAATATATATGCACCCAACACGGGAGTGCCACCATATGTGAAACAAATACTAACAGAATTAAAGGAGGACATAGACAGCAATGCACTCATTTTAGGAGACTTCAACACACCACTCACTCCAAAGGACAGATCAACTAGACAGAAAATAAGTAAAGGCACAGAGGCACTGAACAACACACTAGAACAGATGGACCTAACAGACATCTACAGAACTCTGCACCCAAAAGCAACAGGATACACATTCTTCTCAAGTGCACATGAAACATTTTCCAAAATAGACCACATACTAGGTCACAAAAAGAACCTCAGTAAATTCAAAAATATTGAAATCCTACCAACCAACTTCTCAGATCACAAAGGTATAACACTGGAAATAAATTTTAGAAAGAAATCAAAAAGGCTCACAAATACATGGAGACTTAACAACATTCTCCTAATTAATCAATGGGTGAACGACCAAATCAAAACAGAAATCAAAGAATATATGGAGAATAATGACAACAACAAAAGCCACAACTTCTGTGGGACGCAGCAAAGGCAGTTCTAAGAGGAAAGTATATTGCAATCCAGGCCTATTTAGAGAAGGAAGAACATTCCCAACTGAATAGTCTAAAGACACAATTACTGAAATTGGAAAAAGAAGAACAAATGAGGCCCAAAGTCACCAGAAGGAGGGATATAATAAAGATCAGAGAGGAAATAAATAAAATTGAGAAGAATAAAACAATAGAAAAAAATCAATGGAACCAAAAGCTGGTTCTTTGAAAAAATAAACAAAATAGATAAACCCCTAGCCAGACTCATTAAGAGAAAAAGAGAATCTACAGACATTAACAGAATCAGAAATGAGAAAGGAAAAATAACAACAGACTCCACAGAAATACAAAGAATTATAGCAGAATATTATGAGAATCTATATGCTAACAAGCTGGAAAACATAGAAGAAATGGACAACTTCTTAGAAAAAATACAACCTCCCAAGACTGACCAAGCAAGAAACAGAAAAATTAAACAGACCAATCACCAGCAATGAAATTGAAGCAGTAAACAAAAAACTACCCAAGAACAAAACCCCCGGACCTGATGGATTCACCTCTGAATTCTACCAGACATATAGAGAAGAAATAACACCCATTCTCCTTAAAGTTTTCCAAAAAATAGAAGAGGAGGGAATACTTCCAAACTCATTCTATGAAGCCAGCATCACTCTAATACCAAAACCGGGCAAAGACCTCACCAAAAAAGAAAATTACAGACCAATATCCCTGAAGAATGTAGATGCAAAAATACTCAACAGAATATTAGCAAACCGAATTCAAAAATACATCAAGAGGATCATACACCATGATCAAGTGGGATTCATCCCAGGGATGCAAGGATAGTACAACATTCGAAAATCCATCAACATCATCCACCACATCAATAAAAAGAAGAACAAAAACCACATGATCATCTCCATAGATGCTGAAAAAGCATTTGACAAAATTCAGCATCCATTCATGATTAAAACAGTCAACAAAATGGGTATAGACGGCAAGTACCTCAACATCATAAAGGCCATATATGACAAACCCACAGCTAACATCATACTTAACAGCGAGAAGCTGAAAGCTTTTCATTTAAGATCGGGAACAAGACAGGGATGCCCCCTCTCTCCACTGTTATTCAACATGGTACAGGAGGTCCTAGCCATGGCAATAAGACAAAACAAAGACATACAAGGCATCCATATTGGTAAAGAAGAAGTCAAATTGTCACTATTTGCAGATGACATGATACTGTACATAAAAAACCCTAAAGACTCCACTCCAAAACTACTAATATCTGAATTCGGCAAAGTTGCAGGATACAAAATTAACACACAGAAATCTGTTGCTTTCCTATACACTAACAATGAACTAACAGAAAGAGAAATCAGAAAAACAATTCCATTCACAATTGCATCAAAAAGAATAAAATACCTAGGAATAAACCTAACGAAGGAAGTGAAAGACCTGTACTCTGAAAACTACAAGACACTCCTAAGAGAAATTAAAGAGGACACTAACAAATGGAAATGCATCCCATGCTCTTGGCTAGGAAGAATAAATATTGCCAAAATGGCTATACTACCTAAAGCAATCTACAGATTCAATGCAATCCCTATCAAACTACCAACAGCTTTCTTCAATGAACTGGAACAAATAATTCTAAAATTCATATGGAACCACAAAAGACCCCGAATAGCCAAAGCAATCCTGAGAAGGAGGAATAAAACAGGGGGAATTACACTCCCTGACTTCAAGCTCTACTACAAAGCCACAGTGATCAAGACAATTTGGTACTGGCACAAAAACAGACCCACAGACCAGTGGAACAGAATAGAAAATCCAAACATTAACCCAAACATATACAGTCAATTAATATTTGATAAAAGTGCCTTGGATATACAATGGGGAGATGACAGCCTCTTCAGCAGCTGGTGTTGGAAAAACTGGACAGCTACATGTAAGAGAATGAAACTGGACTACTGTCTAGCCCCATACACAAAGGTAAACTCAAGGTGGATCAAAGACCTGAATGTAAGTCATGAAACCATAAAACTCTTAGAAAAAAACATAGGCAAAAATCTCTTGGACATAAACATGAGCAACTTCTTCATGAACATATCTCCCCGGGCAAGGGAAACAAAAGCAAAAATGAACAAGTGGGACTATATCAAGCTGAAAAGCTTCTGTACAGCAAAGGACACCATCAGTAGAACAAAAAGACATCCTACAGTATGGGAGAATATATTCATAAATGACATATCCGATAAGGGGTTGACATCCAAAATACATAAAGAACTCATGCACCTTAACAAACAAAAAGCAAATAATCCAATTAAGAAATGGGCAGAGGACATGAATAGACACTTCTCTAAAGAAGAAATTCATATGACCAACAGGCACATAAAAAGATGCTCCACATCGTTAATCATCAGAGAAATGCAGATTAAAACCACAATGAGATATCACTTCACACCAGTGAGGATGGCCAACATCCAAAACACAAACAACAACAAATGTTGGTGAGGATGTGGAGAAAAGGGAACCCTCCTACACTGCTGGTGGGAGTGCAAATTAGTTCAACCATTGTGGAAAGCAGTATGGAGGTTCCTCAAAAAACTCAAAATAGAAATACCATTTGACCCAGGAATTCCACTCCTAGGAATTTACCCTAAGAATGCAGCAGCCCAGTTTGAAAAAGACATATGCACCCCTATGTTTATCGCAGCACTATTTACAATAGCCAAGAAATGGAAGCAACCTAAGTGTCCATCAGTAGATCAACGGATAAAGAAGATGTCGTACAGATACACAATGGAGTATTATTCAGCCATAAGGAGAAAACAAATCCTACCATTTGCAGCAACATGGATGGAGCTAGAGGGTATTATGCTCAGTGATATAAACCAAGCCGAAAAAGACAAATATCAAATGATTTCACTCATATGTGGAGTACAAGAACAAAGAAAAAAAACTGAAGGAACAAAACAGCAGCAGACTCACAGAACCCAAGAACGGACTAATAGTTACCAAAGGGAAAGGGACTGGGGAAGATGGGTGGGAAGGGAGGGATAAGAGGGAAAAGGGGGCATTACGATTAGCAGATGTAATGTTGGGGGGGCACGGGGAGGGCTGTACAACCCAGAGAAGGCAAGTAGTGATTCTATAGCATCTCACTATGCTGATGGACAGTGACTATAATGGGGTGGGTGGGGGGGACCTGATGAAGGGGTAGTTTAATAACCATAACATTGCACATGTAATTGTAGATTAATGATACCAAAATAAATTAGAAAAAGAAAAACTGCATAGCCAAGGAAACCATCAACAAAACAAAAAGGCAACCTACTGTATAGGAGAATATATTTCCAAATATATATCTGATAAGGGGTTAATATCCAAAAGAAATGAAGAACTCATACAACTCAACTCTGAAAAAAACAAACAATCTGGTTCAAAAATGGGTAGAGGACCTGAACAGACATTTTTCCAAAGAAAACATACAGAGGGCCAACAGACCCTTGAAAAGATGCTCAACATTATAAATCATCGGGAAATGCAAATCAAAACTACAATAAAATATCACCCCATACAAGTCAGAATGGCTAGGATCAACAAGACAAGAAATAACAAGTGTTGCGAGGATGTGGAGAAAAGGGAAACTTTGTACACTGCTGGTAGGATTGTAAATGGATGCGGGCGGGCACTATGGAAAGCAGTATGGAGGTTTCTCAGAAAACTAAAAATAGAAATACCATACAACCCAGAAATTCCACTTCCTGGAATCTACCCAAAGAAAACAAAATTATTAATTTGAAAAGACAAACCCCTATATTTTCTGCAATGAAAGGGATGGAAGTATAGCATACAGAATATAGTTCATACAATTGTAATATCTTTGTATGGTAACAGGTGATATTAAATTTACCATAGTAGGCATTTAATAACCTGCATAACTGATGAATCACTAAGTTGTTCATCTGAAACCAATATAATACTGTACATAAACTATATTTCAATTAAAAAATATTTTTCAAAAATGGCAAGGACCTTGCTGTCATAATATGTCCTCAAAGAAAGGGATTGAGTACAACTAGCCCTCAACTGTCGGCATGTGGATTACCCACTTTGTAGATTAGCCACAGCAAACATTGAACCAATGAGCAGGAGCCCTCTGCCCCACAGTACACAGCAGGTTTCTGGGACACAGGACATTAGGGAAGCCCAGGAGGATTAAGGAGATACATTTGCTGGAGAAAAGAAAAAATTCACTGATATTATGAAAAGTCCAATTTCAATCATTTTAATATTATCTACTCTATTATCCCCCCTCCCCTGTCCCCAATGGCATGGATAATTTAAACCTGATTGCATACAAGACTGTCAAATTTCCTGTGGTTTGATTTATCTATTCTATGGCTCTCTACCTCAAGGACACACATCCTGGAATGGACCAAGTGGTAAAAGGGTATGTCAGAAAGCTGACTGGCATGGTTCTAGTCCCAGTTCTACAGTTAACTTGCTGACCTGCAGACAAGTCACTTCCACTATCTCCTCCTCTGTAAGCTCTAAGGTAGACCCAGCCTACCTGACAAGGTTTCTTCTAACTCTAAATTCTTTGACATGATTCTCTCCTCCTAGGTAAATTATATAATCTTAAAACTTGTTTAATTTTCATAGATTATATCTCATTTACACTAGCCCTTGTGGGTATATATCACTTTTAAAGTCACAATCCAAGTAGAGCTGACATGATCCTTAGGGACAAGAAAACATGACGCAGAGAGTCTACATGTGCCAAGGCTCTACAGCTGGGTGGTGATAGAGTGCGGGCTCCAACCCAAGGCCCAGAGGACACCCCTCAGTGTCCCCAGGAAAAGCACAGGGGACCCTGGGAGCTCCGCCTAGATTTCCTATGTTATTTACAGCTGGCCCCTTTTCTCGCCATGTCACACACTCTGATTTCCCAGGAAACCAGAATGTCTGATGCTTCTGGCCTCAGATCTTAAAAGGGAAGGAGGTATGGATGTGTTTCTCAACCCAAAAACCGTTACCTCACAAACCAAAAAGCAATTTCTGGCAGGACTTCCTTCCCGCTATTCTCCTTGTGGGGAGGATGATGGGGGACAGACCACAGAGAGGTCAGGACTCAGAAATGGGAACACAGGAGCCTGCAGGAAGTCTCTGGAGAGCCTGGGGGTGGGGGAATGCCACTCCTGCCCTGGAATAACTGTGGCCAGTCACCTCGGGGAAATATGGACAACAGGACACCCAGGACAACAGGACACCCCAGTTAGGTCCAGATGTGCCACAGCTGCAAGTGGGGCCATGCCAGGAAAAGGAGACCGAGCAGGCTAGGACCTGTGGGAAGAAGCAGTGCCACCCCTCCCACCATTCCACTGGGGCCCACCAGCCAGTCTCAACAGCACAGCCAGTGAAGACAGGTGAGGGGAGATGGACAGGGAAAGATTACAGGAACGGGGTTCAGGCATGCCCTGCCTTCTCACCTTCAGCAAGCAACAGATAAAATGGCTTAGGCCCTCATTGCCAGGACCTAGGAAGGGCATATCTGGAGATTCTTCTGAACAAGCCCCAACCTGGGGTAAGAAAGAATTTCCATAATGCCCAATTTGCCTAGAAGTGGCCTGAATGCATTCCCAGCAGTGGTGATGCATCCCTAGCTGAAGCGGGAAGGAAGGAGTCACACCTCTAGCCTCCAACTCCCCAGTCTTCCTCTACCCTTCACCCAACACCCACCGTACCTCAAGTGAGCTCAGTACTTCCTGGCAAAGGCTCCCTCCCCAGGGGTCACAGCCATCTGAGGGCAGGGTCAGAGCTGCAGGTCCCTCAGGACTCAGGAGCCTGGGAGTCTGCAAAAACATCCCCCCGCTGGCAGCAGCAGTTACTGCTCCCGCGGCCCAGACCACAGGCTCACCCAGCCAGACTTCCTGTTCCGGAAGACTGAGGCTCACCGTCCTCCCTTCTCCATTAATTCGGCAGCGATCAGCAGACAGGGTTTGCTCCTGCCCTGAGTGATACCAGCTACAGTGGCTGTGGTTAAGGGGGGCACCAGAGGAGCTGGGAAGTGAGAACACCTCACCCTAGTTCTAAAGACAAACTCTCTCCCTTTGGGAGGGTCAAAAGAGAAAAAGCAGCATCAAAAATATACATACATACATACATACATACATACAAGCGGTCAGGAAATCCTAGGCCTGCCTTATTCCACACAGGTTCTACCCACACTGGAAGTGAGAATCCCCAGGAAGAGTGGCTGATTCCCACCCACATTCCCATTTTTCCCCTCGGATGCCAGTCTCCTTAGAAATCCCTTGCCTCCTAGCAAAGCTGCACAGGAAGGGTGCTGAGGCCTGCAACAGGCTCAGGAAGTCCCTGCACCTGGTTTGTTCCAAGTTAGAACCCAGGGAGATGTCCCTGGCCTTTCTCAGGAAGCTGGGCATCTGGGAAGCCAGTCATTTAGGTCCATGTCCCATCGCCAGTGGTCTGAAAACAATTCAAGCCAGGCCCTCAGATTTTAAAACTCCACAGACTTTAGTAAATCCACTTCACAATTTTGAACTCGTCCTTAAATGTAAACCAAAATGCCTTCATCTCAACTCCCTTGGGTCCTGGACAGCCAAGCCCCACCCTCCAGGTGCTCTCCGGTTGGTAGAGGGCAGAACACAGCCAGCCCACCTGCTTCTCCCTGACTGCCATCTCAAGATTCAATACAATCTCCCCGCATCGGACAAGAATTCAGAAAGACAAGGAAACTAAATCTTGCTCCCCTGCACCTCCAGGACCAGCGAGCAGCTGCCCAGGATCACAGCCCCTCCCTTCGCCGATACCAAGGAGCTCTCCGCAGCCTGGGCCTCAAGCAGGGGTGTCTGCTCACTGCTTGTTCACCCCCCACGCTGCAAACTGCCACTTCCCAGGCATGACAGATGTAGCTGCTATTCAGTATGTTCAAGCCAGGACAAAAGCCTTCTCCAGAAGCACAAAGCCATCAGGGATGCAGACAGAGCTGACTTCAATAGAAGCCACCTGCCGGGGGCACGTCTTTGCCACACCCCCTAGCATGCGCGCGCACGCACGCACGCGCGCACACACACACACACACACACACACACACACACACACACACACACACACACACTTTTTCTTAAACCTCTCAAACCTGTGTTGACCTACAGTCAGGTGAATTTTTCTCTCAATCACTAGACAGTTCTCCCAGAGCAGGGAGACTGCACACCATTTATCAAATAGTAGCGAACAGTAGCTCAAATAGCACCTGTGGGTTGCTACTAAACAGTGAGTAAGAAAGGCTTCTATATATGTCAGCAGCACCAAGCTCCACAAAGTCAGATCGATTCTTTTACTACAGAACTTCTCAGGGCCTTTAAAATGTTAACATACACTGTAGAACGTTTCCCAGATTTATCTGATCACAGAGCATCACAGGATTAGTGTTCCACTAACACCTTCCAGATTGGTGCTTGGGGAAATGGGTGGCCCTTCCCTCTATGGACACGCAGCCGCCTGTACCCAGCTATTCTACCATTTGGAGTATGTAAGAAATGCTCTGTTTACGTGTTCCACTCAATACACTTCCAGGGAAGAGATGAATGAACAGACTGATGAGTGTCCATGCACTTGCGGGATCTCCACCATTCGGTCCCACTGGGGGTGAAGCTCCTGCAGAGTCATCCGAACTTCATCAAAAAGACTGGTCTCCGCACACACTCAAGCCAGCCTAAACTGTGAATTACCTGTGCTTATGCAATCGCAGGCAAGGTGTTAGACCCCAGATGAGCCAGCTGGTTTTATTTTTCAAGTGTCCACCTAGATTTCACCAGCAGTTTTGCATTTGGCTATCAGGGTAAGTGGGTGGCTGCGCTCAGTGTAACAGCCATGGCCAGGGAGGGGTCACCACCGTAAGCAGTACACGTGGTCTAGCTGAGCTCTACTACCAACACCAATGCCAACAGAGAGTAAAAAGGAACAGCAGGCTGACCAAGTGTAACCGACAAGGGTTCTCACCCAACCCTCCTCCCACGATGGGCCAGATACCACTGGACAGATAATGACAAGTGACAGGAGTGACAGGCATTCAGACACAGCATATATGGTCAACGGTACGCAGCAAGTCCAGTATTTTCACATTCAAACTATATAGCTCAGATTGTCTCTTGGATCTGAAAGTCCCCCCCAAAATAATGTGTGTCAGATCCTTACTTTGGGTTGGAAAAACAGAGGCCAGGTACCTTGGATGAACTTGTGAAACAAACCCTCCAGCAGCCCCTCTGGCTATGGGCATGGGCTTCCTGCTCATTCACAATGAAGCTGACTCGGAGGGAGCATCTCCCACTGGCCCCTGCCACTGAGCCTAGAGGCCGGTGCCCTGGTGACAGGCTGTGGGGCACTCAAGCCCTTCACCTTCCCACAGGAAGCCTCTGCCTCTGGAGCAGCTGCCCTGTTCTGCAACCACAGACTCTTCTGAGCCTGCACATTTCTTAGAGCACCTTCAGCAGAGATGGAGACTGTGGTTAGGATCCGGGCACCATCAAGCGGCTGAGTTGTAACCTGGGAAGGGAGGAGGCCCTAACATCGTCTCTCCCCTCCCTACCCCAGTAGCATTAGAAGAAAGCAAGGAGAGATACCACAAGGCAATCCTGAACAGTCTTAACACTGAATACAAAAGTTGTGCTTTATCACCTTAGAAAAAGCTCAAAGTTTATTCCCTACTTTATTTTTCCAAATTGCTCTTCTTGCCCACCTGGCAAAATGAGACCAATCTACAGAAACTGGGAGTGGAGGGTATCCTTTCGAGTGAAGCACCTCTTTCCCCAAGTAGCCCCAGGCCTACCCCAGAGAGCAGAAACAGAAAGTCCCTTTCCCAGCCCCTGCCAGCCTCGCCACCTTGGCTGGAGAGAATTCTCTGTCTCCACTCATTGCTCCATGGCTCTCTCCCCTGGGCGGGCTTAGGGTTGGATGTAGCTGCTTCCGAAGTTGACATTTTAATTCTTGGTGTTACAAACTTTATTATTTAAATACCAGTTTTGCCTCTGAGGCAGCCAAGGTTCCCTGCCCTGCTTGTTAAATATCAGCTGCTAAATAGCACTTTTCTCATCGGAGCTGATGAGGCCCCGAGGCCACTGGGGGTAAGAATTCTGGCGCTGGGAAAGGGGGCTCCAGCTCTCCGATGGCAGTCTCATCAGAAAAAGAAGACAAACTGGCAAGAAATAAGCCGGCTTCTCTGTGGGTATATACTACACCTGAGCTCTGTGCCCAGCACTGTGGGCACCAAGCAAGACACAGTCCTTGTCCTGAAGGAGCTCAGAGTCTAGCAGGGGAGGACATGGGAGCGACTGTAATACAAATTCATTGGAGACATTCATTCAACTAGAAGGAACTACCACCAGTACAAGGAGTGAAGGAGTCATTCTGCCTGGAAGTGACCAGGGTTGGGGGTGGGTGGGGCACATAAAATCTAAGATAAATAACAATCCTACCAGGATATAAAAGAATGAGCAAATGGAGGGTCCAAGAGCAGATAGGGGAGCATAAGAGGCACTGTAGAGGGAGAGACAGTCAGCTAGAGGGTGAGTGTTTGTGTGTGCAGTGGGTGGAGGTGGAAGGGAAGGTCCAAGCCAGCTTGCTTGAATACCATGTTTCAGAGTTTGGGCGTTACAGGGAAGGCTACTGAAGGTCTCTAAACAGAAGTGATGTAGTCATATCTGACCAGCAATGGGTGGCTCAGTCTCTCAATACCTCTAAAGAAAACCAGATTGGTGGCCTGGAATAGCAAGTGCAAATCGTGCAGAGAAAGGGACTGTTTCCCTATGGAACAGTTTCCTATGCAGAGAGATGGGTGATGCTCATGGGCCACTCCAGCTGGATGACCCTTGGGGCTCTCCATTGTCAGTGTCCACTAAGATGTAGACCCCACCCCAGTCTTTCAGCAAAGTCTGACAACAGAAACATCGTGCAAAGGATGTTGCCTCCCTGCATCTCTCCAGGGCACTTGGCAGGTGGCATGCTCTGAAGATGCATTGGGACAGGACGCCATGACTCAAGTACGTGCAGAAGACTGAGTGCGGCCAATGGGACTGGCGCCTTCTGCAGGGCTCTGGAACACGCAGCTAGCACCAAGGGGTATAACAAGGCCAGGGGACCCAAGCTGGAACTCGAGAAACACTGAACTTTAACAAGAGCACTTTTCTGCGATGGTAAGGTTTTCTTGAAAGGGGATTTGCTGCCATATCACTGGAGGAATTTAAGCTTAGGTCTGATAGTTTGGTGGTGGCCAAACTCAGATAATTATCACAGTTTATAAAAACACACATTCTAAATAGCACCTCTGTGGATTCTTGGATTCAATAAGATACATACAGTAGGTCCCAAGGATCTGAGTTTTCCAATGTTACCACAGGTGATTCTGACCAACTGGATTTGGGAGCCACTGGGCTAGATGACCATCTGCCAGGATTGTTGTCCTAAATAAGTCAACTGAGATACTATTTACGGTCCCCTTTCAAATGATTACCTTCTCTTTACCCTCTTACCTGGGCTCCAAAACCTCTCCCTGTGCTCTTCCACAAATGCCATTCCAGTTTGGCTAAATCTTTACCAGGGTGTAGAACAATTTACCTCAGAGTCTAGTGTTAGCTTAGAAAACGTTCTGTGATGATGATGTTCTCTGCACTGCCCGATACAGTGGCCACAAGCAATACATAACTATCGAGCCCTTGAAAGATGGCTAGTGTTCCAGGGGAATTTTCCAATTTTATTTATTTAAATTTAAATAGTCATAGTTGGCTAGCACCCAGCATACCGGCCAGAAGCTTCCTGTGCAAGAGGGCTTGTGCGTTCCCGGTGAGATCCAGGCAACAGGCGAATTCTGACTCCTCTCCCTCCACCACCACCTCTTGGAGCTCAGCTCTAGCCTGAAGAGACCTACCCGATGACAGGAAGATTAAATTCAAAGAAAAAAGTGGGAAAGGAGGATTTCTTTGTCCTCTATACCAGAGACAATAGGTACAGAGGACAAAGAACATGAGCAAAAATTCTCAGCCCTGAGAATTTTGCTCCTCTTGGCCCAAGCAAGCAATTAACACGGCAGCCCTCAGCCCTTCCCAGGCAGCACAGCCTGTGGCTCATCCCCCTCCCAACTTCTGCAGAGCAAGCAGACCATGTTCTCAGGGATGACCCAGAACATCCCTTAATTGACTGGAGAGGGAGTCTCAAAGCTGGTTTGTACTGGAACTTTTTGGCTTTATTGGGGTATAGAAATCTGAGAGAGAGGAAATGAATCTCACCAAAAAAAAAAAGTTCCACTACTTTCCCAGACCTCAAAAGTTTTCACTAGGAAAATATATCATCTGCACACTTCCAAACACAACTGGATTCCTGCCCAGGTACAGCACAGAGGCCAAATTCAAACCTAACCAAGGACTCCAGACTAACGTGTGTGGTCTTCTAGCCTGGATTTCTGCCTCCCACATTTCAGGCCCCTTTTCTCAGCATCTGCCTAGACACACGCGCTGAACCTACCAAAACGCAGGGTCATCTGAGCTGAGAAACAAGTACTGCCTCAACCGCCTGGGATGCCACCAAATGAACACAGACCAAGGCAGTGGCAGAGCAGCCAGGTGGGTATCAGGACCCACGTCATGTTAAACAGCGCCCGCCGTCAGAAGAGGCCACCCGGCCACCTTCCAGGCATGAGCAGGGGCAACATGCCTCTCACTGGGAGGGCATGTCAGGATGCCTTCTCAACGCTCCCTCAGCCCCTCACTGACCACTTCCTCTTTGGGAAGGTAGCTTGGCCCGGAGACACAGTCCCTCAGAGAAGAGGGTCCCTGGAAGGCATGGATGGGGGAGAAAGAATGGAAGGCTACCTACAAAGAGCACTGTGGGGAGGGGCAACAGCCACGCTTCAGAGCCTAGAGACTTTTTCTGAGGTTTACTGGAAGATGCTTTGCCTCCTTCTTGCTCTACAGAAAGAAAGGGAGAAAGAGAGGGAAAGAGGAAAGGGGAGGAGAGAGAAGGGAAGGAAAGGAGGAGGGGAGAGAAGAGATGGGGAAGGGAGGGGAGGGAAGGAGGGGAGAGGAGAAAAAAAAATACATGTTGCAATTTCCTTTGTCAGAGCTCAGCGCTCAGGAAAAAACAGACCCGACCCAATTGCTTCACTTTCCATGTGCACTAACGGTCCATCCAATGCCTTGCCTTCTGCTCTTCCAGCTCCCGAGAGTCAGGAAGTAAAGGTGGCCAGCATGTGGGGACACAGAGCCTCCTGTCACCCTGCGTGCCGCGTGCCCAGTCCTCCACCTGGGTAGCTCAGCACAGAAAGGATGTGATTCTTCAGAAGTGGAGAGAAGCCCTGTGAGGGCCCAGGGAGGATAAAAATAACCCCGGCCCGGCTTCAAGCAGCCACTGCATTCTCACTGCTCCCTTCCTCCCTGGCGCTATTCTCTGTTTGGTAGTCAGTCCACTCCCAGACATTTCCTAGTACTGGTAAGATCCCGGGGGGACACTGTCTCTTCCCCCTCAGCCAAACAGAAGATGAAAGCACCCATTGGGGGCCCTTACACGGCTCCCTAGAAACCCTCCCATTGGCCTAACTTTTGTCTGCCCTCTGCCCTGACTGTGTCACAGGTGTGAGTCCATAAAGTGGCCTCTGCCAAGGCCCGGCAAAAGTGACTTCCCCCAGGCAATCCCTCCCACCTTGAGGAACCCAGCCTGTGTCCCTGTATCCTCTGTCCCCCTGCTGCCCTGGCTCCACCACTAACCCACCATCACCTCCCTGCACCTCTTTCTTCATGTGTACAACCAGGAATCAGACCACCTGGCCCACCTCTGTCATTGTCAGGTGGGATATGTATGAAAGGGCACAAGCCAGATTTGGGGGGGCAGTTTCTTTCATTCCTTTTATATACACGTAGGTGCTCACTCCTCTAAACTGTAAATTCCCAAAGCAGGGCCCACATCTTGTCACTGTAGTAATTTGCTCAAAATAAGCATTCCATAAATATTTGATGATGAAACGATCACTAGGTCAACTACGTACTGTATTATAATGGAGCCATGGAAGAGCTAGCAGAGAGGCCCTACTGTAAGCTCAAAGGCTCCCAGGCTTTAGAGTTATATATGCCCATCGTTAATGGCCTGAGGGCTTTACACTTGCCAGCCCTGACCCCCTCCCTCCAAAGATTTCCATGGCTCATTCAAACTTCTTCTCAGTGAAGCCTTTCCTGACCCCTACACCAAACACACTCCAGCATTCCAGGGCCTCCTTCCGTCTCTTATTTTTGCTCTTCTGTACCTCCCACCATCTGACAAACCACACCATTTGGTTGACTATGCCTTGTCTGTCCCTGCCTGCTAGAATGCAAGCTCCACGCCCACAGGACTTTTTGCTGTTTCCTGCTGTGTACGCTGATGGATCCCCAGAGCCTAAAATAATATTCAGCACTTTGAGCGGCTCAACAAATCATAAACGTTTTGAATTGATTTGAGCATGTTTGAACAGGCTTTCCCTTCAGCAAAATGGGGTCTGTTACTTTGTAGTAGTATTTAAAGAATTAATAAAAGTCTAGTGTTAGCTTAGAAAACGTCAAAACCTTAGAAAAAGGCAAACACCTAACACAATGCCTGATACATAGTATCCGCTCCATCAAAGACTTGTTACTGATCTGGGAAACCTTCACAGTGTGGCTAAATTTTCCACAGTGATTTGAAGGAGGCAGAAGACAGAAGGCTGTTCAAGGCATCAAAATCACCCTGTTCTGATCCATCTTCAGGGAGACTACGAGGGTCATTCTTGGCCCTGCTAATTAACTTTCTTGACTAGTAAATTGCTTTGGCTCTCAGGAGGATCGAAGACACCCTTAAGCAAATCCCACTTAGAAAGGCAGAGGTCTAGTCTAAGCTGCCACCCAGAACCAACCTCATTGCTCTGAATTCCTCTCATCTCACATAGCAGAGATATTAAAGGGGTCTATACCCAAGGGAATGGCTCTGACTAGTCTCCCATTCTAGGCTAATCCTACCATCTGGGCCTCCTGATGGCCAATCAGCAGGGAAGACAGAAGGCAGGCATGGAAGAAAATAAATGTTTAGAAACACTGGTTGAAAGACAGAATAAAAATACCACAGCCTGGAGAAGAGTGAAAAAATGGTGACCCGCAGACCCTGGGGACAAGGAGGAGGCCCCCAGCCCTGGGCTGCCGGAAACCTGGGCTGACCAGCTCTTCCCCAGCATCAGGTTGTGTCCTCAGCAGTGGGGCTACGGCAACAGTAATAAAGAAAGCCCTTCAACACAGGAGTCCTTTGAGACCAAGTCTGAGCTCTCTGATTCACAAATGAAGAAACTGAGTGAGACGCAGACACGTCCTACGAGCTGCTGAGGACCACACAGCCAGGGGTCTCAGACCCCAGCCCAGTTCTATTTCCCCTGCAAGTCGGTGGTATGGGGGCAAGGGGCCCCACGAGGTTCAAACCTCTGACCTCAGTCACAGCAATTTGGAGCTCAACACTGGTCCTCTTGAAACCCTCAGGAGCAACGCCAGCACACTGATCGCTCTGGACCCCATCTGTGCATCGCTGCTGTGTCTGGAACTAACTAGAAGTTGCCAAGAGCTGTAGGAGAGCTGGCAAGTGCTACATCTGTCCCTCCCTCCGTTAAAGTTCCTCAAGGGGCAGAAGGGTCATTTCCATGGCAGAACAGGAAAAGGAGGGGCTCTGGAACAGGGAGGAATAGGAGAGGCATCAATGGGAAACTGCGGTCAGGGCTCTTACAAGAATGAGGACTCCCTTAGCAGAAACAGAAGGTGCCAGCTTGAGTCAGCAGATCTGAGTGGGTGGAGGGAAGAAATGCCCAGAAGACTGTTCTGAGAGTGGCTTTTTAGCAGACAAGAGGGAGGCTTGGGACAGACCTTGGGAGACCTTCACTATACCCCTGGCTCAGTCTCAGAGAGCCTGGCCCAGTACTGTTCCACTCCCAGAGCTGAGCCATCCTCCTCAACCCTGAGGATCACCGCTCTTCCTTCTGTTTTGGTAGGACACATCCACTATCATTCAGTCATCACATCTTAACTGGGCAGCTAGGTATGACGCACAATGCCAAAATACTCGGCGAATTTGTTTTGAATGAGGGCATATAGTCACATGGAACTAGAATATAAAAGTAATGAAGATGTAGTTATTCAAGGAACTTATGATACAATATCTAGAGGAGCACCTTGCACATGTTTAAAATGGAAAATAAACAGCAAGTTTGATGGGGAGGGACAGGGAAGGCCCACTTCCACTGTGAAAGGAAAAGTAGCAGCATTTGAACAGGGCAGAGTAGGTAGACAGGCAGGGTGGGATGGGGACAGATGGGCTACATCCCGTGGGCAAAGGTGAGAGGGTGGGAGAGCAGAGTCCTATTAAGGAAACACCATATATAAGCCACTTCAGCTGAAATATAATGTGCATTCAGAAAAAAACAAACTGGGGTCAGATCTGGGAAGGATTTGGAAATCTCCTGTATTCCATGGGCAAAGGAACCCACTAAAGAGTTTTAAGCTGGGAAGCTACATGATCAGAGCTTTGCTTCAGGCAAACTAAGGCCCATGCACTCCAAGGAATTGAAGGGGCAAGGCCTTCACTCCATGGCTGAGGTTCCCAGTCACCCCCAACCCCACTACTCTCTATTCCTCCCTTCTCTAATTCCATCTCAAACCCAACTTTATGTCTGTTAAGAAATCTAAGGGAAGGTAACCAAACAAGTCCTTAAAACCAGGAGAGATGAGACAGGAGAAGAGGCACTCACGCCCCTCCTCCTCCTCCCCAAGAGTACAGGTGACTAGAGCACTGCTGGGAATGGGGAAGCGGAAGGCATGGAATCCCTGAGAATCCCACATAGGCTCTTGCTTGGGTGCCTGGCAATCAGTGGGAACAACAAAACTCGTCACTTCTATAAAGGTGAGCACTTACAAAGCAGGTTACTATACACACCCATCTGTCCCTGAGGCCCTCCGTCTTTCGGAGATCTGGGTGCCTGTAAGGAGAGAGGCAGACGAAAGGCACAAGATGACCCCTTGCTACCCTCCACCAGGATGGCAGAGCAGACCGTGCTCCAGGCTCCAAGGTACACATGGTCTCTGCACTAGTCCACCTGCATTCCTAGGATGCTCTGAGTTCCACACATGTGGCCTCAAACGCCCAGGGCTCCCCCTCTTCCTCCCCACCTCCCACAGCCCTTTGAGCTCCAGAAGTCAGGCACGTCAAGCAGTCTGCAGATCCCTCCCTTAGAGAGGCTTCCCTTCGCAGCTCCCGTGAAGGCCTTCGCACTCCTACTAGCCTTCCTCTGAGAACTACAGAAGCCAGGTAAGGAGACAGGATGGGGAGAGGAGAAAGGGTTCGGCTACTCCAAGGACAGGGGCTCCTTCTGTGGAAGTTAAAAATAACTCAGCAATGGACACCCAGCTCCTCCCCTCCCAGGCCAATGGACCTTGGCAGATAAATCTCTCCCTGCAGGGGAAATGAGGCCCCAGGGGACAGAGGGGAGAAGGCAGTCCTGGAGACAGGGTCTGGGCATGTAACTCTGGCTGAAGACAGAGGGTCCCCCAAGTCCTACCTCAGCTCCTATCACTCTCCCCACTACACCCCTTCTTCCAAATAAATTCTAATCCAGAAAACAGACCCAGAACCCTCCTGTGCCATCGTCAGTACCAACATCTGTCCAGAGATTAGAAAAATCAGAAAGAGAGTGCCACTGTCAAAGAATACTCTGCCCGGTTTCTGTCAGTTAAGCAGGTCCCCCATCTACCTGAACCCCTTTCCCCCAGGAGCCATGGGCAGTAGGGAACAAGGCCACCTCAACAGACCCCAATGGAGACAGATCACCAATATCCCTGCACCCCTCCACACCCCCCCAGTCAGGAGGCAGCAGAGACCCATGCTTTCAGTGACATCCTGCAGGTGGCTGAGCTGGGAGGGCCGGGGGGCATGGGGGGTGGGGAAGTGAGACAGGGCCTGACTTGGGAAGGAGGCCCCAGGAGGCAGAGCCCAGCTATTCTTGGAAGCCAACAAGATGAGGTCACCCCTCTGAACGCGGTAACCTGAAGCCCCACACTGCGGAGGTGGGGAGTACAGCTTAGCAACAGGGCAGGAGTCCTCGGGCAGACAGCCAGACAGCGTGCTGGGTCACAGGGCAGTCGGGGTGACGGCCTGGGGCAGCTTCCTGCAGGGCTCTCCTCCTCAGCCCACAAACCTTCTGGCCGGGCAGCCTGCTTGCGGGTGCAGCCTGAGGGAAGCGCAGCAGAGAATCTAATTGACTCCGATGAATCTGTGCAGCCCTCCACCCGCCTCTACCCCTTCCTCTAACAGGGTCTGGGCAAGGCAGCCCAGAGCCTCTGCACATATACATCTTGACACCTGCAGAACCAGTACCAGCCACAGTGCACTCCTGGCACTCGGAAGAGCGAGTTGGCCCCAAACCGCCTACCACGCTCAAGCTGGAAGAGAAGGGGGCAAATGGGAAGGGTGAGAGTGAAAACAGAAGCAGCTCCACAGCCGGCAGGAAGACCTGGGGCCGAGAGCAGGGCCTGGCTGTGAGGAGGGGAGGCTGCGGCAGGGGCAGGTTTATTTTTAGCTATTGGGACAGGGGCTGAGTAAAGTTCTGAGCCCTGGGCAGGAGGCCAGGTTGCTAATGCCCAGTGTGGGCTGAGAGCCTAGGACCAATATAATCAAAATGCAACAAAGTGATCAACTCCACCACCTGCCCTGGAGCGACCGGGAAGGTAAGGAGCCCCACGGAAAATGAAGGGACGGAGGCAGGCACCTGTCCTGGGCCTCCTGTTCGGCCCCTCCCCTACCTGGGGCTGGAGAGAGCTCACCTCCACTCCAGGCTCAGAGGAAGCCGCGTCATGGAGCGGAGCCGGCGAGAAGACATCCGCAGTACAGATCCCTTCGTTCCCCTCACCTTCCCTGAGACATAACGGCTTCCAAGGGCGGCCACACAGCTTCTGCCTTTCCTCACCGCTCTTTACCTCCTGAGCCCTTGGCCATGGAGCTGCCTGGAAACGTCCCTCAGATGCAAGAGGCCCTTTCAGATGACCCTTTGGGACAGCTCTGGCTCCTAGCGGAATAAACCCGTGGCTTGACTGCTCTTGGAGGGGAACATCAGTTACAGACAGGGGTTGGCCTTGGGGCCCAATCCAGCCCTAACCACCTGCTGGCTGCATACAAAGGTGTTTACTGGATCAGAAAATAAAGACCTCAAGAACTCTACATTGCCAGAGGCTGAGCACAACCTTATCCCCTTTCCACCATGTCTCTTCTTCTTCCAACCAAATCCCATGGCCTGGCACACAGAACCCCACAGCCCAGAGGTCCAGGGCTGAAACCACTGCTTTAGCCTCAAGTGGCAGGAAGAGGAGAGAAGAGACATCAGCAGGCATCCCCCACCTCCTCCCCCCTCCTGAAATCTTAGCCAGCCCCAACCGGAGGGCCAAGTGACACTTGGATGCAAATGCCTATTTCCTCATCAGCTCTGGGAATCCGTCCCCACAGCCCTTAGCCTATACTGTTGTCTCTGGGTGAATCAAAAGAAAGACCCATTCGGATGGACCCAGCCACACGCCAAGGCAAAACCTGACCCTGACAAGTGGACAGTCAGCTAGAGGGTGGTCCTCACTGCCTCCTTCAGCCAAGTCCCTTGTGCGGGGCACAGCCCGCAGACCAGTCACAGCGCCACGCGGGGCCCCACTCCTCAAGTGGGAACAGAGTTCCAGATGGGAAAGATAAAGAATTCCCCATCTACTGGATCCACCACTACACTGTAGGATTCTTCTGATACCAAAAAAAGCACAGACTCACACCCACACAGCTATACACCCACCCTCCCTGCCGAAGCACTGGCTGAAACACTTTCTGAGCCTTCACACAAGAGAAGAAACAGCTGGTCAGTGAGATTATTCATTAAGTGGACACAGGCTGCCCTGGAGCCCAGCATTAAGCCAACGGAAAGGGCACCCATGCTGGCCCAGATACTGCTGACAGTCAGATGTGGAGCAGGCAGCAAGCGATCTTGCCTGCCCTTGGCTTTCACTCCAGCACAGCCTTCCCCTCTCCCTCCCTGAAGGCTCAAGGAGGCCAGCAGCCTGACCCTCTGCTGTGTGCACTGAGGCCTAGGAAGTCGAACTGACCCACTCAAGGTCACACAACAACTTCTCAGGGCACAAAGACTAGACCATTTCTTTGCTTTCTAATCTAGCACATCACCCACAGCAACAGACTCATCTCTAAATACTTATACTCATACATATCTTAAAATGTGAAATATCAGTATTCCCCCCAAAGACACAAAATCTAATTTAGGCTCATACCTGGTATACATCAGGCTGCCCAGGACATGGCCCCTTCTCTTTACCAACACCCCCGTTTATAAAATGACCTATGTAGAAGGAACCTAGTGACCAGTTAGCAGAGTTTCAGTTCTGTTAACTGGCCGGGCCTAGAGTCCCAGTCTACTGCCTCTAGCAACCAGAAACCCACAGGAACATCAACCAAGAGGAGGTCCCAGGGAGCCAGGTCCCAAGACATGGCTCTGATGCCGACACCAAGTAAGACTGAACATACTTCCAAACCTTTCTGGACTGGTCCAGCCTCTTCCTCAGTGAGATGGAAGGAGTCAAGAAAGATGACCAGGCGGTCATGTCTGTCCACCCACCTCCCTGGAAAGGCACAGAACAGGGCAGAGTGGGGGGGAAAGAGACTGCACATGACCCTTAGAAGTGTCATACACATCAAACCACCCAGGAGCACCCCGGATGGAAGCACCAGAGGGTGGCCTGGGACCTGAGAAAGGACTCAGAGCAGATGCCGGTGCCCTGCCCTTCCCTGCCGTGGCTGGCATTTCCCCCTGGCAGAGACTCCACACACTGGGCTCGGCTGACGACAGAAGCTTCGGCCCCTCCCACAACCCCAGGCTTTGGCCAGGGATTAAGTTTGCCTCCAGCAGCCTGAAGCTGGGCTCCTCCCGTTCTGAATCCCCTGCACCTGCTCTTTAAATGGAATCATCAGTTGCTGATGGCCCAACTCCTCAGCCACCAAGCAGTCAAAGCATCCCAATCATGGATACCAACACCTTCATCCTCAAAGGGTGCCCCGTCAGTTCCTAGACACCCCCCCATCTGGTCTGAGGCCCAGGGCTGCTTTTCTGCCCCCTTCTGTCAGCCACTGATCCCAGATCTTGGCAGAAGATTATTCTCAAGCCCCGTCAAAGCCTGGAATTCACAAGTGAAAGAGCCACCAGCAGACGAGGCTTTGATCTGCAGCAGACAGGGGACAGGGTCTCTAAAACCGGGAACCAGACCTTCCCTCAACCACACGCCCCAACCTCAGAAATTCATAACCTTTCTTTATAACATCCTGTTAGTTTACTTCACGCCCCTCAAACACTTTAAAGCCTACTTTTTCCACCAAGATGGGTGAGGTTCGCTCTGAGCCACCAGCCCCACTCCTCCTCACCAACCTGCTCTCCTGCTCTTCCCTCAGGGCCAGCATTCCCTGCACAACTGCTCCTTCCCCAGATGCCCCGCAGGGAGCTATCCCAGCCCCTTCAGTCCTCACAGATTTCCCTTTCAGAGCTCCTCTGTCCCCAGCTGCAAATTTTAACATCTGTACCAGCAAAGTCCAGTAGAACTGATGAAAGTGTTCTTCTGCACTGTTCAATTCATTAGCCATGAGCCACAGGTGGCCACGGAACACCTGAAATGTGGCTAGCAACACATTTTTTAATTCAGTTTAATGTAATTAATTCTAATTTTAATAGCCATGGGTGGGTATTGGCACCATGTTGAACAATGCAGCCCTACACTACCATTTTTTAATTCTGCCTTCCCCAAATTGGTTTCTTGGCCCCCAAAACTTTAAGGCCACTTTATATGTCTACCCTCCAATCAACAAAGCGTATGGTAGGATGCTCAGCAAACTATCCACCCCCTATAACCACAATGGATAAAAAAGAGGCTGGTTTGGTCAATGAAACTTTCCTCGCTTCATGATTCCATCCAGGCAAACCCCAACTTGGAACACTGCCCCTCACCCCGTCACACTATCTATCTTGGTCCCTGACAGGTACACAGCCCGAGGTGTGCTGGACAGGATGTGGGCTATACTGTCGGGCGTGTGGGAGATCTTGGGTGTCCCTCTAGCAGCATCCTGACCAACCATGGAAGTCTCTAACTGTCTCCCATTTAGAACACCAAGGAAGCCACATCACAGCAACACTAAGTGACCTGGGGAGGGAGGACCGCTGGGGAACAGAAAGGAGACGAAACCACAGGACCTTGTTTCTTCCAATCCATGCAGTGGAAAGGTAAACAGAGATAAGTTATGACAACATTCTATATTTTGTAGAACAATAACATGCTTCACTTAATCAGACTCGCACAGCAGAGAGGGACAGCACTGCCAGCTTTAATTAAATTTGTGTAGCTGATACCTAACAGTCACCATGACACAGTGAGGCAGGAAGCAGCTGAAGGACTCTGCAAGAAATATGATCCATTGCCACACAGGTGGGTTGACAACCAAAGAAATGATTAACAGAGTTCCCATTTCTTATACAAAAAATACTACTAATAAATAAGATTTCTTTCAAACAAGGAAAGGGGCGAGGGTGGTAAAAAAAAAAAACGCTTGTTACCATACATGCAAGAATCATGGACATGCTGAGTCGGTTTATAAGCTGCCCCTCCAACTTTGGGTATTACTGCTGGGGAAGAGATAAGTACCCGCCCAGCACCCAGTCGCTGACAGTTGAGGGCCTGCACAGAGTGGCTCCTGGGGCTGGAGGGGCTCTGTAAAGCAGCAAGCCCCAGGCTTGAGCCTGCTGATGTCACCACAGTTACCAGGTGGAAGAGGTCTGAGACGGGCAGTTGGGCGTCCTGGGTTCAAACCCGACTCTGCCCAGGACACGACTATCTCACCTTAAGTGAGTCTTTGCTCTGGGCCTTGATTCTCATCTGCAGAATGAGGGAACGAGATGAAACGACCTCTACAGTGCCTTCCATTCTGACTGAAGCATGAGAATGACTCAGAACTCAGCAAAAGCAGCCAGGAGAGATGGCAAGTGAGGTCGCAGCACCCACCAAAGGCATGTAAATGTTAGCTCTCAGAGTGGAGGTACTGGTAGGACACCTAGGCAGCTGCCACCTCCCATCAGCTCCCAGAGCCATGAAATAACAAATGTCAGAACTCCCCTCAACTCCCCTAAACCTTCTTCTTCAGGCATCTTCCTGATGGGGAACCTATCCAGCCTACCACATCTTCCTCCCTTGCTCTACAATCAAACACTCCTGAGTTAGAAAACCATCTCGCCACTCAGAGCCTAAGGTTAAGTTCATCAACATTCAGGATCTAGAAATCTCTTCGGTGTACATCTCCAGAACATGGTTCTTTGGGCCAGCTTCTCCCTGCCCCCGCCCACCAAGCTGTAATTACGTCTTAGCCAATATTTGGATATGCAAATGGTATTGACATTACCATCTGTCTCTGACAGCATCCCTCTTTCTTCCTCTGTTATTAAGTTTTTACACAAAGATGTGTGGGAAATCTACAATTTAACAGTTGAGTCAACTTACAAAATCTGGGAACAGGCTGCCTGTCAAAACAGCCTCTGACTACAATCTTCACCCATTTCTAACCTGAGAAGGATAAACTGTGAGTGTTACTTAAAATACTGCTGGATTTTTCCTTTTGGAATTATTCAAAGGGGGAAAATAACCAAATTTCTCTCCTATTAATTATAACAGAAATACAAATTGCCACCCAAAAGCATTTTAGAATGTGGTTTTGTGTGTCATTAAATAAAATATGGAGCAGAAGTCAAGAGCTTTTGTTCTGAAGTCTGTATACAATATTCCAACTACCCAAGAGAAAGAGCAGCCAGTGTCCTCAAACTGCTGTTGGGTGAAGGCAGATGGCATCTCAGAGGGGACAGAAAACTCTCCTGGAGAAAACGTCTGTCACTTCCCCAGCAATACAGGTTAACTGTGGTTAAACAGTATTCACTCAACTCCACTCGCCAAGGTCAGAAACATGGTCAAACAACCACCCCCTCTCCCTGCCCCCAGTTATGAATTATGGGGAAAAAGCAGCTTAAGGTGCAGATATTAAAGTGTTCAAGATACTGATATATTCCTTCTCCAACAGTCAACACTAAACAACCCAAAGCCGGCAATAGCTTAGAAACCAAAGAAATCTGACAGTGTTGGGGTTAGCCCAAGGCGCTCCCAAAAAGAGGAAAGCAGAAAGAAAATAATTTCAGAGGCTTTAAAATCTGTAAATTGGACCTGCTTGCCCTTTACAATCTCAAAGTACCAGGGTTTTATTACATCTAATTATATATTCCAACAGTTCCACCCATATCTGAAGTTCTGTATTAATTGCTGAAATACAGCTAACCGTGAGGATTGAGGGGGAAGAGAAAAATATAACACAGGAAGTATGTTTCTCCTCCTCCAATCATTAAGATACCTCGGGGGAAATAGGCGTGATATGTCACCTTTAGAGATGTGGTTTGATCTGAAACTTCCCTAAGGGGAAAACCTTTTTAGTGACCCCGAACCCTGGCTCACACTGCACTGGGACCCACCCATCTGATCTGACCTCCAAGTCCATTCTGTTTAATTTCTCACTTAAATCACCATATTCCTCCACCACACCCCCTTTAAAAAAAAAAGAGGTTGGGTTTCCCCAGCTCAGGGATAACACTCGTTCCCCCTATCCACCAATCGCCCAGGCCCAGAGCTCAAGTGGCCACCTCTGATTTGCGGGACCAGCGCGGGGCCACGCCGCGGTTTGGAGAGCCGGTTTACAGGGATCAATGGAGCTATGGAAACAGCACGCCACGCCGGGAGCCTGCGGGCCTCCCATATGGAGCATCACCGGCACTTGAGGTAGGAGGGGGCCTGCTCTCGGATCAAAACAATCCCAACCCTGTGCGCGGAGGGCAGCGTCCGCGCGGAATCTCCAGCCTAGCGCCTCCCGGGCCCGCGCGTCCCAAGGCGGCACGACAGCGCTCACGAGGCCCAGGGAAGTGAAATCACACATTCCGGCTCCCAAATAAGGAGCGAGGCTAAATAAACCTCTGAGATCCGACTTCTCCAAACCAACCGGCCAACCGGCTCAATGAGTGATGGGCCTTTTGTGCCCGCAGAAAGAAAGGAGGGAGGAGATGGAGAACCACAGCCCCCGATAATCGCTTCCTCGAGACGGGTGAAATTAGCAGAAGTGGTCCCAAAGCCAACCGTTGCGCCTCGGCTGGATCCCGCTCAAACCCCAAAATGGGAGAGTACTCACGAGGGCTCCCCAGTCCCCGCCACTCATACCCGGAGGTGACCGGAAACTCGACCCGGCGGCGCGGTCTGCGCGGACCTGACCCCCCTGCCCGCCGCCCCCGCCGCGCGGGGCACCCCTGGGTCGGGACGCGAGCTCCGCCGCCACCACTCCTCCGCGGTCCGGACGCCCGGTCCCAGGACAGGGTCAGTGCGATCAGGCTGAGACTGCACCCCGGCCGCTCCGGAACGCTGGGGCGCCCCGGGAGGCCCCTCTGCCCGTCCTCCCCGCTCCCCCAAACCTACTTTTAGGGCGAATTTCTCTTGGGTCCTCTTGTTGAAAATCTGCAAAACTTTCCCGTTGATGCCCAGTCCCAAGACCTGGGTGGTGACCTTGTAGTCGTCAATGATGGCGTTCTTCTTGATCTGCAGGCTCGACTTGATGTGGAACTGGGGAAACTGCTGCGGGGGCTGCGGCGGCGGCTGGGCCGGGGGGTGAGGCTGGGCCGGGGCGGGGGGCTGCTGCGGCGGCGGCGGCGGCGGCGGCGGCGGCGGCGGCGGGCTGGGGAACAGCACCGGCGGGGTCTGGCCTTGGGAGTTGGACAGCATGGTGCCCGGAGACGCGGGAGCAGAGGCGAGAGGGCCCGCGGCCGCCCCCTCCTCCGACTCCGGACGGGGTCCCCGCAGCCCCCCGCCCGGCTGCGAAGTTCGCTCCGGGCTGGAGCCGGCTTCCCTGCCCCGGCCCGGCTCCAGGCTCGGAGGGTCGCGGGGCTCCGTGGGTCCTGCCGCGCGCCGCAGGCGCCCACCGGCCCTGCTCCCTCCCTCCTTCCCTCCCCCCGGGGGCCTGGCGCTCGGTGGACCGCGGGGCGGCGGGGGCCCGGCCGGGGGGAAGCGGCCGCGCGCGACAATGTACCCAGCCCGAGGGCCGGCGGCCGCGTCACAGCCTCGTCTGCGTCCGGGGCCGGTCCTTAAAGGGGAGGGTCGGAGGGGGCAGAGCTTGGAAAGCGAGGCGGGGCCCGGGAGGCGTGGGCGGGGGGCGGGGCTTTCCTTAAAGGAGAGGACTCGAGGCCCAGAAGCGCGGAGGACCCCGGCAGGGGCGGAACGCGGGCTGGGGGACCTGGTTGGGGTCCTAGAAATCCTAGTTCTTAATTACTCAGGGCCACGCAAAGGACCGGGGAAGGCGTCCGAAAGTAGCTGCATCATTCAGGTAACAAATTCACTTTTCTCCAATTGCCTGGCTCTTTCAGCCAGCAGCAGCCAATTGGGAGCGGGGCTGTATTTTGAAGGAGAGAGCTGACTGGTGAGTATGAGCGAGACGGGACCTCAGGGGTGAGCTGGGGGCCGTTCATCCTAGGACTAGGTGTGAGGCAAATATTAAATATTTTAACTGAACATTTTCCTCTGAGTTTTGCATTTATTTTCTCGTAAATCTACTGTTTTTCGGTAAAGAGGTATTTTTGTGTAACGATGAGCAAATTAGTCACTATTCCTTTGAACTTGTTTTCATGTAAATTAGCTTTAAAGGGCTGCAGGGCAGGAGAGGATAGATTGACATTCGAACTGCCTGCATTTGGGGAGACTTCCCCACTGACTGGCTCTGTGATCCCGAGCAAGGCTTTGCACCTCTCTCAGCAGGAAGAATAGAAATACCTTTTCGTAAGATGGTGGAGAAAGTTAGATAAGACAGTGTCACAAAAGGAAAGGTCTGGGGACTAGGTTCTGATTTCCAATATGGAAAAGTTACTCCGTGAACCAGCAGCCGTTAGGAGATGTGGGTATTTTTGAAGAAGCCAAGTGCTAGCCCAGGTTAGGCCATGTCTCTGAGGAGGATACCAAGAATCTAGCAGGACCCATAGCCCAGATCCTTTGGGGATGATCATGAAATACACCCTTGCTGACCTTCCCAGCATCTGACTAACAGAACACTTGAGAAATAAAACAAAGGAACCAGGCAGGTGAAGACAAAACCTCCACTTAATTATTGATAAGGCCGAATTAATGATGGGCCTCTGTCTATGGGCACACATGGCCCCTAATATGCACCCCCCACAACACTCCAGAGATCCCTTTCTGGGGAGACCCAGCTCAGGGAGGAGAGAAAGAAATTTCCCAAGAATCATAAGCCCTTGGGGCCTGAACCCAGGCAGCGAAGGAGTGAGGTGAGAGGGAAGGTAGGAGTCACCTCCCAGCACTGCCCCATCCCCAGTCCAGGGTCCAAGGAGAGAAATGGTTCTGAACACAGAAATTCAGTTTTCCATCAGCGGTTATTTAGTGTACAGCTTGACCGTGTACAGGTGCCTCGTCGGCCCTGCGGCGGTGGATGGTGTTAAGCTGTGGGGAAGAAGACAGACAGGTGCAAGCCGACAGCACTAGAAAGTGGCACAGCCCTGAGCCTGGGAGCTGAGCAGGAGGGATTCACCTCTGGCAGTGACTGTGGCCAGCCTCCTCCTGCGCTGCAGATTGGATGCAGGTAGAAGGTGCCCCCAATCCCCTGACTCTTCAAAGACAAAGCGTCTGCATAAGGCCGCAGAGCTTAGAAAACACCTTTCCCTCACCGGTTTTATGGTATTGCTGTCACTTCCCCAGGCACACGGGGGAGATGCCCAAGGACTGAGAATGGTGCAGGCAATAAGAAGGTGGAAAATTCCAACCGTCAGTCTCTTTCTCAGTCTGGGGCTGTGCAGGGCTCTGAGTTGGTGTCCTGCCCGCCACCCCACCCCAATCCCGCCCAGCAAGAAACTGGTCGCTGGGGGCTTCCTACTGCTTGGCACTGAGCTTTTACCTGCTTCTCTCCACAATGCTAGAAAGAGGATAGTCTCTTTTTGCCCTTTCAGAGACAGCAGGACACAGTGAAAAGAGAATCGAGTTTAGAAATAAATGACCTGAATTCTCCAGTCTGTTCTCAAGTTGAGCTACCCTGAGCAAGCAATTTATCCTGTCTTTGTATCTGAGAAAAATGAGAATCATAAAATATATTTTCTTAAATGAGATAGTGTTTATGAGAACTCTTCATAAAGTATAATTATCATGAAAGAGTAAATATTATCATTACTGAGGCATAGCTGGCGTGCTCCTCTGCTCTGCGCCCACTGCCTAGGCATCTGTCCCTGATATCAAAGCTGCCTTCCTTCCTGGCTGGGGCTCTGGGGAAATGCTGAAACAAATGACCTAGGAATAACAAGACAACTGAAACCCCATCTGGGAATTTCTGCTGGAGTAAAGTGGGCTGATTAGATGTAGGAGGCACACAGGACTATAAGGGTATATGTACAGGGTATGAGATACCATAAAGTGCACACAGCACCCAGAAATCATGCACATACATGAACATAAACACACAACCACAATGTGCCTGGCATGTAACAGACAGGGAATAAAGGCCTAGTGGAAAAATAATAGCCAAGGATCAAGATGATTAACAGCTCCCGAGTCTTAAGTCCATTGCAGATCATCTAACTATGTAACCTCATGAAAGTCCCTTCCCTCTCAGTTCCCTTTTTCTCTTTTGTGACACATTGATAATAACAGTTGTCCTGCCCACCTTGGAGAGCTATTATAAGAATAAAATAATTTTCCCTTAGGACACAGAAGTCCAAAGTCCTGTTTTTACAGCACCAAGCTCTCAACCATCTGTAATGAGCTTCTTAAACAGTTTTTATGGATGCATAGGAGCACTTCAAAAATTAGAAGTCTGTGCAAATAGAAATACCATTTTTGTCTTCTGTTGACATGCAAACACATATGTCATGCAATATTGCACACAAAGACAATTTAAAGACCTAAGGTACATAAAATTGGATTAATTATAATCCTTGATTTCTGACACACCTTCACCATTACATCATTGGTCCACGTGGCTCTGCTTTTATTTAGTTATTAGTTATTTTTAGTAATGTGGTAAACACCTGTGAATCCACTGCCCCAGATGAAAACTAGTACCTTGACTTTCATGTACATCTAACTAGGTGGTTCTTCCACCACTCTCAGCCGACCTCTGTTTCCACAGCCCAAGATAACCATTACTTAGGATCCTCTCTTCACCATTCCCTCACTTTCTTTTTATAGAGTTTTATTTCATAAGGACACCTTAAAGGTGTGGGTGTCTGATTTCCATTAAAGATGAAGCTCATAGTGTCGTAAAGGAGAGGCAGATAAGTATGCATTCATCAGCAAGATGAGGCTAAAATAAGGAAATATCTTGTCATAGTTTCAAAGGATTCCCCACCTTTTCATGGTGATGATAATGAAGACAAAGAGGACAATGATTTTTGAGTGCTTACTCTGTGGCCAACACTGTGTTCAGTATCACCTCATTTAAACCTCATAAAGATCTGTAGCAGACTGCTAATTGTTTGGGACATTACCCGTTGTTTGGGACATTACCTGTTTGCCCCTTCTTTGGTAGTAAAGAATCTCCAAAACTTAGCTAAGCTCATGACTGCCTGGGATGAAAATTACATTCCCCAGCCTCCATGACAGCTGGTTGTGTTCATGAGATTACGTTCTAGCCAGTGACTTGTAAATGGAAGTGGTAGAAGGTAAGGAATAATTCTTCTCCCTTCTCCTCCTCTTTTTTCTTTCCTGCTGGCTGGAGTAAAAATGTAATGGCTGGAGCTTGAGCAGCCATCTTGGAAGCCACAGGTTGGAGATGATAGAGCAAAAGGACAGAGGAACCTATGTCCTGGTGAGCATGGATCCACCACATCAGACCTAACCTCTTACCCAGACTTTGGTATAAAAGAAAAATAAATGTTATTTCTTCTTGTTACAGTAATTGATATACTAGGTTTTCTATCATTCACAGCTAAACCTTATCCTAACTATTATGCAGACCTATGGGGTATGTTCTGTTATCCTCATTTATCTATTTTATAAATGAGAAAACTGAGTCCTAGAGAAATTAAATAACTTCCCTAGGGTCACACAGCTAGCAAAGGACAGATCTCAGGTCTTTCTGACCCAAAGTCCATATTCATGTCTTCCCACTCTAAATCCTATGCAGACATAAACTCACATATCCTTCTTAATGTCAGAAATATACTATCTGCCATTTCTGGGCAGGAATGGCCCAAAGAGCTATGAGCTATACTTTCCATTTCAATAAACTTTAAATCTCCCACATTCCAATTTCTTTCAATCTCCTAGTTTGATCTATGGCAATTTGCATGGCTGGGCTATATTATAGGATAAATCAGTGAATCTGTGACAATCTCTTTTTTCCAAGCTTCCCCACCCTGCCTTCACACCGTCAGGGAGTAAAAATTTCCTATTTTACTATGATGTGTCATTATGAATGGATGACAGACAGCAGAAATCTACAGAAGTGGATTTTGGGGGAAATTTTCAGATAACACGCTCCTAATGAGATAAGATCATCCATAGGCTATTGGGTTATGCATATGCTCACAGATAAAGTGGCCTTTGTATCTACTGCTAGTACAGCAAACAAAATATTGTAGAAGGGAGCATGATTCACAGGAGAAGGTCTATCCGCTGAAGACTCACTGAAAGGAAAATGACTTGAGGCCAGGGAGAGATAACAGTCTTCATGTCATAGGCTACTAATTCCTTGAAAAATGAGAAATTCTCCAAAACAAGAATGACATATATAAGACTCACTAGTCACAAAAATTTCTGAAGTCTCTGAAGGTGCTAAGGACTGATCCACAGAAAGAAATTCTACCCAAAACAAGAGCTGTGGGCAGTGCCTTCTATGAGGGCACCCCAGGGTGGGACACCTGCTCCGTTCCCCCACTCCTAGTGCCCTTGTCTGCACCCCATTCTTTGACAGCTTAGTGCCACAGTGGGGAGCAGCTGGAGCAGAGGGGAAGAACGGTAAAAGAGAAAGAAGGAAGCATCCAAGGGGAACAGAAACTTAGCCTCTGCACATCAACAGGCATAACCTGGTCCAAAGGGGCTACAGATGGGGCTAATTAGGACTACAGGATGCCTAATTATACATTCTGCAGCTTTGTATTGGAACTGGAGGGGAAACAGGAAATATTCCACCATATCCAAGACGGCCCAGGGCTGTTGTCCCTGTATGAAAGGCTTCTCCCTTCCAGTGTTGCCAAATCCTGCGTGTCAATTACAAATCAAAGGAATATTCAGCCTGGAGAGTAATTGGGAAAAGGAGAAAGATAAAGGGGTTTTGCTGTCCAGGAACACAACCAGAGTGTCAGCCCAAAGGGTCATTCGTCTTTGCCTGGTGACTTGGTGACTCCTGGATGTTTTTTCCCCTCCCTCACTTGATAAGTAACTGGAAGGTGAAGGGGGAAAAAATTATTGAAAATATTGGGTATCTTGATCTGGGTGGTGGTTATATTAGCGTATACACATGTCAAAATTCATTGTGCTGTGCATTAAGATTTGTATATTTTATTGTATGGATCTCAACAAAAAAAAGAATGAATAATAAGTAAATAACAAAAGATACGTAAATGAAAATGGGAAAGGTAGAGAAGGAACATGCGAGTGGGGGTGTGGAATGCGTAATGATTTCCTAAGAGTATAATGATAAATAGCTTCCCATGGGAACATGATTTTGAGGCAGCACACCATGGTAGAATTGAATCCTGAGTTCACATCCCATCTCCACCACTTACCACTATATTAACTGCACCTCAGCACCCTCTTTCTATAATGAAGTGGATGATAATATTCCATAGATTAAATGCGTGTGCAATATTTTGAACTGTCACTGACACATAGTGATTGGCTCCTATAGATGTGAGCCATTATTATGCAGTGGGTATGTTCACAGCCACCATCTCCTTCAGTTCTCTCCACAAGGCTGTAAGTGGTATTATTTCTGCTGTTTTGATCATTGAAAACACTGTGGTTCAGACAGCGCAAATAACTGGCCAAAGTCATCACCCTAGAATGGGAAGAGCTGGAATTCAGACTCATGCTGTTCCCACACATGTCAGAGTCTGTGCTCCTAAATGCTCTTGTAAGTGGTCCAGCTGCCTGACACCGGCCAGGCCACTTTGGAGAAGCCATTCTAGCCAGGAGAAGAGAACAGTTTGTAACTTACAACTCACTCAGATTCTAAAGGCTTTCCCTCTAAGATTGTTAAAAACAATGAAGTCATGAAAACATGAATGAGTTTGGGATCCTGGCATGTGTAAGCTTTCAAGAAAGGACCTAAATATATGAGGTATATGTGGCACATACTACATTTTGTTTCAATTTGACAGAGGAAGGAGCTAACTTTCCCCCCACACTTCTCATTAGGTTATGAAATGTGTAATATTGTAGAGATGAGAAGGACATATGGAGATCACTTGCTCTGTCTCCTCTTCCAAATACCATATCTACATCATCATTTAGACACACAGGTGTGTGACCTTGAAAATTTTAGGCTCTCAAGAACTTCCAGTGCCTCATTACACCACAAGGGAAAGTTTTCCTTTTGCATGACCCATATAACACATGTGGCAGGAAAGTCCCTCTCCTGGAAGCTCATTCATTGATATTGGCAAGGGGTCTACCCATAGCCCTGGATAGGTGTCTACAGTGCCCCTCCAGTGGAGCAGTTGGTTCAGGGGAAAATTGGAAGTGCTGGAAGAGTGAAGTCGGCATGTGGGCCAGCCTGAGATCTGTGCGTGTCCCCCACCACCAATTTTGTGTCCCGTTTCACATCAACAAACATGGCCTGAGCACTAGTTAACGCCAAGTATTGTGCTGGGCACGAGAATGCTCAGAGGCCCCTGATGGGCCTTGAGCGCCCTAAGAAGTTTTATATATACATATGTGTGTGTTAATGTATTTAACAATGTTTTACATATACACATATATAAATGGTGATGTTTATGTATATACATGAATTGTATCATTTTAACCATTTTTAAGTGTGCAGTTCTGTGGCATTAAGTACATTCATATTGTCATGCAACCATTACCACCATCCATCTCCAGGACTTGTCATCTTCCCAAAGTGATACTCTGTACCCACTAGCTCCCGTCCTTCTCCCGGCTCCTGGCAACCACCGTTCTACTTGCTGTCTTTATGAAGTTGATGACTCTAGGATATTCACATAAGTGGAATCATACAGTATTTGTGCTTTGGTGGCTGGCTTATTTCACTTTAGCATAACGTCTTCAAGGTTCATCCATATTGTGACATGTATCAGAATTTCCTTCCTTTTTATGGATGAATAACATCCCCTTGTATGTACATACCACATCTTGTTTATCCATTCATCCATGGATGGACACTTGGGTTGCTCCCACCCTTCAGCTACTGTGAATAATGCTGCTTTGTACATTTGTATACAAATATCTGTTTGAGTCCCTGCTTTCAATTATTTTGGTTATGTACCCAGAAGGAGACTTGCTGCATCATATGGTAATTTTAATGTTCAACTTTTTTAAGAACAGCCATGCTGTTTTCCATAGCAGCTGCCTCATTCTATATTCCCACCAACAAGACACACCCACTCCAATTTCTCTTCATTGAGCCAAAAATTATTTTCTAGGTTCTTTTGGTTTTTGTTTTGGGTAATAGCCACCCTGAAGGGTGTGGCCTTGAAAGGGTTTAAGCATGGTGCTCCAAGGCTCATAAAAGAGAGATTTATCCAGAAAGTCCTCACTGAAGAGATGACATTTGACCTAGGCATCTAAAGATGGGCAGGAATTCTCCAGGCAGGCAGAGGAGGAAAGCCACATAGTTGAAAGAGGTAACATTGAATGGTAGAATGGAGAGAGCCTAGAAATTGTAAGGCCTATTTAGAAGCAGCAGGTGGTCAGCATGAGCTGGAATGTAGGGTGTGTAGGGAAGAGTGTCAAGATGTGAGGCGAGAGGCAGATTTAAGGGCTAGAAATTCCACGGAGGTTTTGGGCTTTGGACATCAGGGAGCCATTGGTAATGGTAGGTGGAAGTGCTGTGCAAACTTCAACACATTATATAATTGTAAGAATTTAAATCAGAAAGGCGAGAAATGTTTTTAAAGAAACAAATGTGCTAAGAGTAATACACAGTACCTGGGAAATAGAGGCAGCTTCTGGCATCTACCAGAGAAACACTGGGTCCCCAGGGTGCTGGCACTGGCCCATTCCCTCCCCGTTGGCTCCCAAGTACAGAGGCAACCGAATGCCTGCCCCCTGTGCTCCTGGGAGTCTGGCTCTGCTGTTACTAGGTGGGAGAGTCATGGCCTTCTAGGCCTCGACAGACCACAGGAGACCAGCCTACTCCTTCATGGACCACTGCACTCAGCAATGCCTCTCTTCTTGTGCAAAATTCTGAGTTTCTTAGAAAATCTCAAACCCAAGCAGTCACCTGCCTCTGAGAGCCCCTTCTAAGCCTGACGTCTGGCCCAAATGAGGCCTCTCCAATGCAGTTGTCTCACTGTTCCTTCTGCCCTGAGGAAGGGGGAGAGGATTCTTCTTTATAATTTAACATACAGGAGATTTATAAACTCACAGAATTCTTTTTTAATGCAAAAGCCAAAAAGGACACAGGATAAACTGCTCCGTCCACCCTAACCCTCAGCTACTCAGTTCTCCACCCCGGTTTCTCATTGTCTATCCTTCTAGAAGTATTTGAGCCAGTCCAGTCTTCCGCCTGTGAACTAGCCAGGATTGTTTGGCCTAAATCCTGAGGCATCAGGTCCTCAATTCCCAAGTCATGCTGTTAAGAGGAAAGCCCTGGACCAGCCTCACCACCCCAAGTCAGAAGGGCTGGACAGCCAATGGGCCGGCCTCCACTTGAGGGTTCCTGGGATCAAGGCATCCTCCGGGGAGTGTGAGGCTTCTCCTGGGAGGGAAGCCCTCATAGAGGAGTAAGGAGTGGGGTCAACAGCCAAGGGTGGGAGCTGAGTAGGGAAGAGGGTGGAGCAATCCTGAAAAAAGAGAGATGGGCCCATGCTCCCTGGCGTGAGTGCAGCCTGGATGCTGAATCCGGGGCTGACGGCTGCCCACTTACATCCGCAGACCTTTGGTGCAAAGGCCGCTAGGATGACTGAAGGGTAGCACAGAAAGCGCGTGGGCAGCCTTCCCTAAGCCATCCCCAGACAGGTCAGGGCTGAGCTGAGGTGTTTCAAGTCTTGGTGTAATCACAGCTGCTCCAGCTGCAGAGCTCCCGCCCGCGTCACTCCCCAGGAATCTGGTTCTTGTTTACCATGAAGAAGTGTGGTTATTACAGAGCCCGGTGGCCCTCCTCCAGCTTCCCCAGAGAGCACGTGAAGGAGCCCAGGGCCTGGAGAGGGAGACGTGCTGAGTGGGAAGACACAGACTTCCGGGGCCCTGCCCCTCCCAGTTAGGGCCTGGAGGGACTCTGAAGACATTGTTGGCCCAGATGCCTGGGGTCGATCTTCTACAGACTTGGGAAAAGGAAGAGCAGAGAGAAGAAGCAAAAGAAGGCAAACGGGCCAGGAAAAGGGTCAAGGGACCAGGAAGAACTCGCGTCATGGCAACACTACCTATTGTGTGCTCTGCACGGTGTTAATAAAATGACAGAAACTCAGGGAGGGAGCGAAGCCTCTGAGATTTATATTCTGCAAACTGTATACATCCTTAGCCACTTGCACCATGCCTGTCACAGAATATGACACTTACATTTTGGTGGATGGATGGAGTCCACGGTGGATGGCACACTGAGAAAGACAGTAAAGGTCATGGTAGTAGCTCCCATTTATTGAGTGTGTTTGTGTTCCCAACCTGATTCTAAGTGCTTGCCATGTGTCAACTCAATCAGTCCGCACAAAAGCCCTACAAATAGGTGTTACTAATATTCTCCCAGGGGCCCAGTTGAGGAACCTGAGGCCCAGTGAATTTAAGTGACTTCAAGGTAGGACTGGAGTGGACATTAGGTACAGGAGGCTAGAACAACACTGTCCCCTTAGGCACCATGCTCTCCTGACCTGGGAGCAGGACCAGCTGGAAGAGGCGCACCCAGAGCCAGAGCTGCAGCTAGACTGGAAAACTCCATCCTAGAATTTTCCATCTTCCATCAATAACCCTGCAGTGACCTCATCCCCATCCCAGCCACTCGGTGGGCTCCACTGAACCCCTATCCTAGGCTCAGAAAAAAATTGAATGTGACTAAGATGGTTATGTTTTTCCCAAACCAAAATTCCAATAATCTATTGATTCAGTGAAAGATCTTGGTACAAAAGCCATAAAAAGGCAAGGGCCCCAGGGACTAGAACGAGAACCCAACATCTTGTTGTCTCTCTGTCTCTCTTTGTGGCCTCTGCTTAATGCCTTTTCCTCTTCTGTTCCCTCTGTGTGTTTCAGAATATTGTTCAAATTAGGAGGTATTTCTAAAACACCAGCTTGGTTCACTGATTCCCCACACAGCGGTCTGCTCTGTTCTCCCCGGGAAGCTGAGCTCACAAGCTAGTATGAACCTCAGGTCATTTTCTCTGTTTTTCAGAATTTCCAGAGGCCATCGTGCTGTAAATGGAAATGTCAACGTGGGATAATTACACGGGCCTTGATGCCCTGTTTTCCAGCAACTATTTATCCATGATCAATCCCTGAACAAGACAGAGTACTTGAATCATCAGTCAAGCAGACAGAGTGTCAGGCAGCCAGGCCAGAAGAAAAAGCACAGCTCCGCTGAAGGGAGAGCGAAGAAAGACCTCTGGCCCAGGCAGTATCTCTGCCACAGGGACGGCATGGGCTGCAGAGAAAGGCGTAGAGCTCAGACCTGGCCTCAGCAGATAAGGTGTGTATAGAGGGCCCAGCTAACCACCGGACTTGTCCTTTAACATCTGAGGGCCGTGGGAAGCTCTCTCTAGGAAATGGGGAAGGAAAGGGTGAGGAGGCACCTAAACACGTCCGAAGGAGAAGGAAGCATGAGCCTCAGAACGAGGTTGGAAGATGACAAGTCCTGGAAACTAGTTATTTAAAGACAGTCCTTGTAACGGACACACACACACACACACACACACACACACACACACACACACACACACACACACACACACACACACACACACACACACACACACACACACACACACACGAGGCTGATAGCGCCTGTGGGGAGGCTACAGTTTTCTTTGGCTGGTTTCTCCGCCTTCAGGTCTGGCTGAGGAGATGGGGCCAGGCATTTATCACTGGGCATTTTCGTCAGTTTCACTTCCTGTTTCTCATGCTGAAACCATAATCATCATCAAAATGATAATAACAATTCCCGCAGCCTTGCCTCTGCTGCTATTTATCTAGGGCCTCCCAGAAGTGTGTGTATAAGTGGGAGGGGGAGAATACAGCTTATCTACTCATCAATCAGCAGCTAGGGGTGGAGGCAGGCACCGAGGTGAGAGCGGGGGATGGGAATTAGTAATGGAAATTACTAAACTTTTTTTTTCCTAGGAGGAGGAATCTAAATGGGTTGTAGTTCCTCAAATGACTGTTCTCACCATAGAGACCTTAGTAAATCCCTCTCCCAAGAGCCTACAAAAATAAGTCCTGCTGAAAACCTTTCCAGCCCCTAACCTGCCCCAGTCAGGGAAATCCTTGTGATCTGAGGCCCAGAGAGTTTAAGGTAACTTCCTAGAGTCAGCAGCAAAAAGGACCAGGCCAGGCTTCTGGTTCCATTAAGAGCTGTAACCAAGAAGGGAATTTCCAACTCTATGGGGAACTTGCAAGGTTGGTAGGAAAAACCACAACTATTTCTGCTAAGGAAAACACATGCAGTCCCTGCAGATGCCAAACCCTAGGACAGTAAGAGAGAGGCTCTCTCTCACCGAGCATGTGTTGGGAACATCTAAGATTAGGAGGGTGGGGGAAGGGGGGTAGGTGCAGCAGCTTCCAGGCTTTGGTCAGGACAAGGGTTCATGGAACAGAGGTATCAGGGCAGTATTTTCATTTTTTACCACCAGTATAGAGCTGTACTCTAAGGACAAAGGTCGAGCACTTTGCCAGGTGCCGGGGGACTCAGATGGGAGTGGAGGAAGTGGGAGAGGGAGCCATTATCTTAATGATAATAGTAATGTAGTCGTCCTGTAGACCCTGCCCTCCCAGTGGGGATCTGAGGTGGAGGGGAGGGAAGGAGGGCGCAGGTGGCTCAAGGGTCCTTATGAACAAAAAAGGCAGGTGAAGAACAAAACCACCAGAGACAGCCCCCTAATTGTGTTAAAATATTTAAAAACACTCATTTCAACCCTGGCTATCTCAGCATTGCAGAGCGTGTAGAAGGACTGGTGCCTCACCTCTGCCTCTCTTCCCAGAAGCAACTACCACAAGCCCAGGACCAGCTACATAATTTGCAGGACCCAGTATAAAATAAAAACACAAGGCTGCTTGTTCAGAAATTATTAAGAATGTCAAGAGAGTGACAGCAGAGCATTAAACCAAGCACGGGGTCCTGTAAGCCCAGGACCCCTTGTGACTGCACAAGTCACATGCCCGTGAAGCTGGCCCTGCATAGAATCACTCTGAATCCTTGCACAACTGTGCTGCCTCCTGTTTTCTTACCATGACATGTGCACAACTGAACAAGGAAGGAGAAAAGAGCAAAACACCACCCTACCGCAAATACATTGGCGTCTGTGTAAGGCTTTGCTGAAGAAGATATTCCACATCTAAAAGCAAGTTTGGTTTTTTTAACTCAATGGAGGGGATATGTTAAATTTCTCCCAATGCTGTATTAGGAAGTTGTCCTTTCTTGCATCCCTGTCCTCACATCCCACATCTAATTGGTTGGCAGTTCTCACCACCTCTGTCTCAGCAGGGCCTCCCGTATCCTGCCCTCTTTTCCATCTCCCCTGCTACTGCCCTAGTTTCCTCTCACCTAGAATATTCCAGCAACCGGATAGCTAGATTCCTTGCTTCAACCCCCGGTGTTTCCAATCCATCCTTCATTCTGCTTGTTATACTTGGGCTTTGGTTAGTTACTCCCTAAGACATTTCTCCGCTAGGTTGTAAATGGCTCCATTCCCAGTCACCTGTACCTGCCCAGTAGCCCTGAGAAGAGCAGTCCATGCCTTCCTAGTACTTCTGCCTCGCGTCCTTTTCGTATCTCTCCTTTCCCTTGAGGCCCATGTTCTGGACTATAGCTCAGCCTGCCAAACTCTCAATAAGGACAGCACTGCTCTTCTGTCTAAATTCCACAGGAAAGCATGACATCGAAAATCCTATCTCCTATTTCAACCAAAATGTGGCCAATTGGAAAGATTAGGAAGCTCTGCCTCCCATGGATCAATAAGGAGCAAAAAGGATAATGAAAGCCATGGAGAGGGCTGCTCAGTACTTTTTTGCTTGGAATTGTAGACGCAGGCTTGTCTGGCCTGGCTTCAACCCGAAAGACAGAGAGACCTGACTTCCATAATCTCTGTTACCCATCACAAAGTAACGGGCAGCTCGGCATTGCCTCAAAGAGTGAGGGCCTTGACAGCTACTTTAAGGAGGGAGTCCCGATCAAAAATGCCTTGCTTTCACATTTAAGAAGTCTTATCGGTACCTGATCTTACTGTAAGATCGACCGAAATGACTTGGGGCTAGAATATGACAACCTCCCTAAATCGGTGAGGTTGCATTCGGCTGGAAAGGAAACCAGCAGTGGCTTAAACCATAAAAAAGCTAATAGTTTCGTGATAAGACTGAAGGGAGGTCAGTTTATTTGACAGCTCAACAAAGTCATCAGGTGCCATGAAGGGTCCCGGGCTCACCGTTCTCTGGCTTTGCCATCTGCAGCCAACTGGACTCCCCCGTCCAGCTCAGCTCATCCCGGGCCTGTTGCCACGAGGCCTCAGCAGCCTCTAGCTTCACATCCCCAGATTACGTGACTCAACAGAGCAAGAAAAGAGGCAGGACTAAAGCAAAGAATACAAATACATCTTAAGATTGTAAAGGCTTTTTTTCTCCTGTGACTAACTCACTTATCAAGGGAAAACCTATCTCCCAGAGAACCACCCCAGATTTCGCCTTCTTCCTCACTGGTCAGAAGGGGGGTCACGTGCCCATCCTAAACCAATCACTGGACAAAGGCCCTGGCATTCTCAGCGATCCGCCCCTGGTGGCGGCCGGGGAGGGGCGCTGCTGCAGAGCAGGATGGGACACTGACAGCAGGTGCGTCGCTCCCGGTCAGCTGGGGCCTTCCCCAATCCTGTAACGTGTTTAAAGCATCCGGGCCCTGGTCCTGCCTGTCCCAGAACTTGCCCGCATTTCTCCTCTTCCCTTCTGGGCAGACTCACTGCAGGACCACAGGACTGCATCGCCTGCATCCACATCATTTCCGAGGTAGTAGGCCTTTGTCCCTGCGCCTCCCTTAGCTCACCCCCTCAGTTCCCTCTCCCCGGCATTTGACTCTGTGCCACACCTTCCTCCTCAAAACTCCCTTCTACCTCGTTTCTCAGGACATGGCTCTCTGAATTCTCCTTGTACATCCCTGCCCACTTCTCACTCTCCTTCAGTGTCTCTTCTCTGTCAGGCCCTTGTCTGTCCCTAAAATGGTAGACTTTCTAGGGCTCCTGTTTCACTCTCCCAATCATCTCTACTGCTCCCAGGTTTCAGCTACCGGCAAACTCTATACCCATGGCTCCCAAATCTACAAATCCAGCCCAGACACCTTTCTGGAATCCATAGCCATCATGGACTTCCATTACAAGATAATCCCTGACACAGCTGCATTCTGCTGCTCAGAGAAGGTACCACTATCCATCTCCTTACCAAAAGTTGAAGCTGGTAGTCAAGCTCAACTCCTCACTGTCTTTCATGCCCAACACTCATGCAGGGACCAATCCTGCTAACCCTAACCCCACCTCCACGCTCTCCACTTCCTTCCTCTCCATGCCACCACCCTGCTTGAAGCACTCACCATCTTTCAGCTATATTACAGCACCAACCTCTAACTGGTGTCTGGTTTTCCCCTTCCCAATCCATCCAACCAATATTACCTCAATTAACTTTTTTTTAATTTAAATCTGATCCCATTATGCTAGAGCTTCAAAATCTTTCAAGAGCTTCCCAGAACCTAAAGAAATGGGCCCAGCTCCCTTGTGTTGGTCCCAAAGTCATGAGCATTATTTTTGAGAGTTTGTTCTGTAAGAGTTGTATAGGTTAGATGGCAGAGGGGTGGATCGGGACAGAGAAATTAATGAAGAGACTGTTCTAAAACACTGTTTTAAAATCTCTAGCATCTGGTTTGCAGATTTTGTAAGCCCATGTAGCCCCCAGAATCCTTGAATATATACAGTGCCCGCTGAATATTTATTAATTTGAATCTGAAGTGTATTACTTTCCTTTGGGTTTTAACTTTCAGTTGTGGAAAGTTAAAACCCAAAGGAAACATGATAGAGTCATGGAGCTCATTTATTTTTGCATTGATTTTTATTTTTCACACATTACTTACTCCATGACCATATCTTAGAATTTGGAGGTAAGAATAAATGTACCAAGTAACTGGAATGAAGGGGTGGATGAAAGAGGCATTGAGGAGAATGACTGGTAGGACTTCATTACCATTAAAACCTGGGAGCCCATAGTAAGTCCTACAGGGGAATGTAGCCAAGTTCCTGGATTTGGCAATAGCAAAAGACATGATAGTTTAGTTTAGAGGATGAGAGGAGTAGCCTGTGTGGGTGACTGTGTATTGGAAAGGAGGGAAAAGAGAACACCTAACACTAATAAATCACAACAACCACATCCAATAGAATAGAGATCAGGAGGCTCGATTTCAGATAAAGGCAAAGGAACATTCCCCTTTCACATTTTCTCAGTATTAGAATCCCAGCTTAAAAAGACCAAGGTCAGAGCCCAGACAATGGGGAATATTCTTTCTTAGGATCTAACAAAAAAAAGGAGCCAATAGGAAATGGAACTGGAATCAAAAAGGAGAAAGTGATTTCTTAAGATCCATTTGTGAGATTCTGTAGTAAGGGGAAGGAAGGGTGAGCGAGGCCAATGGAGCTTCTGCTCTGAGTAAGGCACCTCATACACCTTGCCTCATTCAAGCTGCACACCTTACACACGTAAGTTTATTATTCCCATTGTGTGGCTTAACAAGGAAAAACCTACCAAATACTCAGTAATGGACAGAACCAGCACTGGAACCCAGGTCTTTCTGACCACCCCCAAAGCATACACTTTGTCATCTCCCTATGACCATGAGCAGCCAGCCAGAAAGTCTCCTTTTCCAGAGATGGTGATCTATCCAGATCTGTCTATCTATCCAGTGATCTGTCCAGAACATTCATTCAGTCATTAGACAAACCTTAACTGAGTGCCCATTACATGTCAGGCACAGAGCTAGGCTATGGATTAGGTGTAGTTGTTCTGCTTCGGGGAGGGGTATTCAAAGGACCCTTAAAGATCCCTTCTGGCAACAGAATTCAGCACCTGTAGGAAACCCAGCCATAGCTGTAGCCCCCTTCTCTGCTATTGTCAGTATCTGATGAATTTTGTTAGAGGGGCTGGAACAAGACCACCACTGCGCTTCTGCCCAGACTAGAAAGAACAGAAGAAGGGAAAGCAATCAGGAAGTCTGAGGGTCAGATTGGACTCCAGCAGTCTCTCCCAGGATCCTGCGTTAAAAATAGACCAATGCAGAGTCTCTGTTGAGGATAATGGAAAAGTTCTAGAGATGGATAGTGGTGACGGTTGCCCAACACTGTGAATGGACTTGAATGCCAATGGAATGATACACTTAGAAACAGTTAACATCGTACATTTCCTGTTATATACATCTTACCACAGTTGAAAAAAAAAATTAAGGTACACTACAAAATAAATTCTTGAAAACAGTTTTGAAATATGCTGGGCATACTGCTCCCAAAGGTACACCTATCCAAAGAACTGACCTCTCAGACCGTTCATACAACTTGCTTCATTTTAGTTTTAAACTATCAGTGCAAAAAAGGAAGGGAGGGAGAGGAAAGAAGGGAGGAAGAATAGCAAAAGCTCCATTAATTTACATGTGGAGAGTCATACCCGTAGTCTGTTTCCCTAAAAGAGAACAAGAATTCGTTCTGGCTTGTTTCCCACCAACAGTATCCAGAGTCTGATAGATAAAGAGTAACATAAAAGGAAGTGATAAAGCTCACCTAAAAAGAAGGTGCCTAAAAATAAATGTAAATCACAAAGATTGTTAAGTGACGACGACAGCATCAAAAGAGACCCGGGACTATGTCTTTCCAGCCCGAGCCCCGCAACCACCCGGTCACTCTGACCTCCCCTGGCAGGCAGCCCTGGGCCCATGGAAAAGGTGACTTCCTGCCCAGGATGGAAGGGGCCTGGCAGCCGCGAGGGCCTGTGCCACGCGGGGCGTCTCAGGACCAGGCATGAGTGTCAGTGACACCGGCTTCCGAAGGGCAGAGCGCCCAGCAATGGAGCTCCTGGGGCCCAGCACTGGGAAGTGCCCCTCCCCCATACAGATGGCCCCGCGTCCTCCTGGGCTTGCCTGCCCACTGCCGTGGTCATTCTGCGTTCCAGATATGGAAATAGCTAGGCTTGAATAAAGGTATTCAAACAGGTAGTTTCTTTTCCTCCACGGAGCAAAAAGGAAAAGTGACTCCCTCAATGTTGTCATTGGAACCAGACCCCTATTCACGACACAGCTCCAGTATCTCCACTGTCACGTGTCATCCACAAAATTGAAAGAAGTTCCTGACTAGGGAACAAAGTTGCAATCAGGGGAAAGAAAAGGAAGCCAAAAGGACTCAAGCCTGGACTCACAGCCTTATTACTACTCTTTTATTTTTTTTCCTGGAGCTTTGAGGGAGAAGCGGCCTTTATCCCTATTTTCGCCAGCAGAGGGGGCAGTTGTTCCACATCGGTGGTCTTTCCGCGGGGCTGAGCCGGTATTGCTAATGGCGAGGATCCCCCCAAGGCCTTGAGGGTCATTTTAGCTCTCCCCTGCCCAAGTGCTGCCTGCATTTATTTAGCGAACGTCACCCTATTTTAGATAAGGAAGGAACCACAGAGATCATCTGGTCCCAGGCAGCTGGCTGTTTCCCCACTCTGAAAGAGCTCCCGAAATAAACTCCAGCACCTCACCTGACTGCTGTCACAAGGCTGTCATTGGGCTGCTGGCTACCCACAGCCCCTGTCACAGGAGCCAGGTGAGGGCAGATAACGCCCCCCCCACCCACACACACACACAACTCTGCATTAGCCCCTGCAGACTGAGCAGGGGTTCCTCCTCCTGCCCAGGACACCTGCTGCCACCCTCCTGGCCACCTGGTGGACCATGCCTGAGAGCCCAAAGGCTGGAGCCCCTCCTGCTGCCCCTCGAGGTTTTTGCTCTAAGAAGCACCCTTTGTAGAGGTAAATTTGGGCTCACGAGACAACCCCATTTAGAATCTACTCCCACCCCTCCTTGCCCCCAGTGCATCTGTCTTTGCTTCATTCCATCTGGTGTCCTCAGAGGAATGGCTAATTAAACTGAAAAGAGCTGGCCTATTTTTGGTGTTTTTCAGCTAAGACCTGGAGGAATAGCCACAAAGTTTGGAAAGTGCCCCAGGGAGACTGAAAAGCTCTGGGGTTGGCTAGTTATTCTAGGATTGGCAAGTCCTAAGTCCCACAGGCTGGCTGCTCCAGTTAAGGCTCCATCCCATTTCTCTGGGTCGTCAAATTTGGCCATGGGGTAAAACGGGAGGTAGGGGAAATAGCGTTCCCGGGGCTCTCCCTCCACATTGTCCTGGAAGAAAGAAGCTCATTTTATTTGCCTTGTTATTTGCTGCAAAGTCAGATCAGCAACAATTTGGAAATAAGGGTTGTTCTCTGCAGGGTGGTGGGAGTAGGGGAGTGAGGAGGTGGGATGCAGGGAGGGAACCGGAGTGGGAATAAAGTACAGATCACCATCTCAGGGTCCTTTACTTGCATTCAAACAAATAATCATTTCCTCCCCAAAAACTACTGTCTTTCCAAAAAGAAAATTCACTATGTTACTTCCCTACATTAAAACATCCTTTGGTTCCTCATTTGTCTGCTTAACTGATAAACTGCTTAATTGGACTTATAATGTTCCTTTAAACCAGCCCTCACTTTTCTCACCAGATTCAATTCCTGCCATCATTTGCTCTAGCCACCCTGAATTTTTCACCACCCCCTTTCACGTATTGCTGTTACCACACATTTCAAGTCTTCTGCCAGGAATTTCCTTCTCTCCCTAGCAAATGTTACTCATTAGTGAGCTTGCAGTGCAAATATTACCTCTCTGAAGCTTTTTTTCTTTTTAAATCACCTCTAATCAAAATGGACATCCTGCCTAAAGCAATCTACAGATTCAAATACAATCCCTATCAAAATACAAACAGCATTCTTCAATGAACTAGAGCAAATAGTTCTAAAATTCATATGGAACCACAAAAGACACCGAATAGCCAAAGCAATCCTGAGAAGGAGGAATAAAACGGGGAATTATGCTCCCTGACTTCAAGCTCTACTACAAAGCCACAGTAATCAAGACAATTTGGTACTGGCACAAGAACAGACCCATAGACCAATGGAACAGAATAGAGAGCCCAGATATAAACCCAAGCATATATGGTCAATTAATATACGATAAAGGAGCCATGGATATACAATGGGGAAATGACAGCCTCTTCAACAGCTGGTGTTGGCAAAACTGGACAGCTACATGTAAGAGAACAAAGCTGGATTATTGTCTAACCCCATATACAAAAGTAAACTTGAAATGGATCAAAGACCTGAAAATGTAAGTCATGAAACCATAAAACTCTTAGAAAAAAACATAGGCAAAAATCTCTTGGACATAAACATGAGCAACTTCTTCATGAACATATCTCCCCAGGCAAGGGAAACAAAAGCAAAAATGAACAAGTGGGACTATATCAATCTAAAAAGCTTCTGTACAGCAAAAGACACCATCAGTAGAACAAAAAGACATCCTACAGTATGGGAGAATATATTCATAAATGACATATCCGATACAGGGTTGACATCCAAATTGTATAAAGAGCTCACACACCTCAACAAACAAAAAGCAAATAAGCCAATTAAAAAATTGGCAGAGGAGCTGAACAGACACTTCTCCAAAGAAGAAATTCAGATGGCCAACAGGCACATGAAAAGATGCTCCACATCACTAGTCTGAGAAATGCAAATTAAAACCACAATGAGATATCACCTCACACCAGTGAGGATGGCCAACATCCAAAACACAAACAACAACAAATGTTGGCGAGGATGTGGAGAAAGGGGAACCCTCCTACACTGCTGGTGGCAATGTAAATTAGTTCAACCACTGTGGAAAGCAGTATGGAGGTTCCTCAAAAAACTCGAAATAGAAATACCATTTGACCCAGGAATTCCACTCCTAGGAATTTACCCTAAGAATGCAGGAGCCCAGTTTGAAAAAGATATGTGCACCCCTGTTTATCGCAGCACTATTTACAATAGCCAACAAATGAAAGCAACCTAAGTGTCCATCAGTAGATGAATGGATAAAGAAGATGTGGTACAAATACACAATAGAATATTATTCAGCCATAAGAAGAAAACAAATCTTACCATTTGCAACAACATGGATGGAGCTAGAGGGTGTTATGCTTAGTGAAATAAGCCAGGCGGAGAAGGACAAGTACCAAATGATTTCACTCATCTGTGGAGTATAAGAACAAAGGAAAAACTGAAGGAACACAACAGCAGCAGACTCACAGAACCCAAGAATGGACTAACAGTTACCAAAGGGAAAGGGACTGGGGAAGATGGGTGGGAAGGGAGGGATAAGGGGGGAAAAGGGGCATTATGATTAGCACACATAATATAGTGGGGGTGGGGATGGGGTGGCGGGATACAGGGAAGGCAGTATAACACAGAGAAGACAAGTAGTGATTCTATAACATCCTTCTACGCTGATGGACAGCGAGTGTAATGGGGTATGTGGTGGGGATTCGATAATAGGGGGAGTCTAGTAACCATAATGTTGCTCATGTAATTGTACATTAATAATACCAAAATAAAAAAAAATCACCTCTAGGAACTAGGCTCTCTGCTGAGCTTCCCCAGAACTTTGATCATACCTTCATCAGACCTTAGACCAAACACATTTTAATCATTGTTTATATGTCTCTGTTCCATGTAAAATATGAGCTTCCTGAGAGTAAGGCATGTGTTTTATTCACCTGTATACCCTGAGTTCTCACCATGAAATCCAGAAAATTTTTACTGATGAATTAGGACAACACTCTTAGATGTGGAAAAAAACATTTCCTCCAAAAAAATCCATGGGAAAGACAGGTAGTTTGGTGAACTGATCTCTCCCAAGGAGGTGAGGTGTCCTGTGTGGAGTCAGATAGCTAGTCAGATGAGTGCCTTTGGCCATGGCTGTTATGTAAAATCTGGGGATGGAAGATCTGAAACTTGACCATGGGTGGATCTGGTTGCTAAGTGACATTCTGCTACAATGAAGGAAAACACTACCTTCTCTTTCCTCACCTGTCCTCTGAGCCACATCTCATATTCCCATTTCCTCCAAGAAGGCCTCCCTGAACACTCCTAGTCCTCTCTTCCCAGCTTAGGATACCAGGTTCTTGCAGTTTTTGCCTTAGTGGACAAGACAACACCGGTACATGTCTTGTCCTCAGAAAAAGTTTATTGATGCTGTTGAAATTGCCTGCTTAGACTCTTAGAGATTGTCCTGTACATACTCTGCCCCACTTCCCACCCTTCTCCACTGGGCTTTGTATCCTGGGAGGTTAGCCTTTGGGAACTACACCAACCAGACTATCTTGTCCTCTGGCTTTTGGTTGTGTTTGGCCAATGGGAGTCATGGGATTAAGAGGAGATGGCAGCGTATTTATCCCCGTGATTCTTCCCTGTTGGCCAGAAGTTGGCAGTGCCTGCCCTCCTCTACAGAAGACCCCCCATCATCCAGGGCCCCACCCAGGGCCATGCTCTCTAAGATTGCAGCAGCCAGCCCTTCCTCTGTCCTACCTGGCTGCCCCTTGGGTTCTTCACTGGCCCTCAAGGGTTTCCTATAACCCCGCCCATGTTTCATAAATGACCTCTTGGTCACTCTCCCCAGTTTCTCCATCTTGAGTGGGGACTGACACAGTGTCCATGGGAACCTTCTGACACACCCAGATGGCTCTCCAGCCAACGCACTGCAGTGAACAGGCACCCTTGGGGTTGTACGCTCCAACCATAACATACAGGGCATCTTTCTCACCAGGAGCATCTGAGTAAGTGAGCCCCTCAGCTCAAGGTTCCCCAACATCTCAGGCACCTCAGATCTGAACAAGGAGGACTTCAGCGTGCTGAATCATTTCATCTAGTTCCAGGACTTCAGTAAAAAGGTAAGTTCCAGACGAAACCTTTTTCCCCAGGAGCTTCTCTGTGCACTGCCCTAGGTTGCCTGGAGGACCCTGAGAACCAGAGCTGAAACATGCTGCCTAATGGGAAACTGAGGCCTAGAAAGGAGAAGCAGCTCCCTCCATAGGTCAACAGAAGAGGGTGGGAGGGTCAGGTGTGCTGCTAAAGGTAGATGGATTCTGACATTCTGAATGGGAATAAAAAAAAAGCAAGTGTGCCTACATGCCACACACATATACACATGCAGAGGGAGGGAGGTGTGCTGGAAACAAGGCTTTGGCCAAATTAAGACTTGGTCAGGGAATTTTTGCCAAGCTTTCTCCCTTCACCTCCTCGGCCCACACTGTCCTCACCAGAGCTATCACCTTTCCCAGTGCCAGGACCTGGAGACTGAGTTGTGCCTGGGGTACAGTCCCACCAGCTGGCTCCCTCCCTGGCCCAAATTGCCTCTTCCCACTGCTCCTCCCATAAAGAAGAGCTGGCACCCTCGGCCCCGCTCCCCTTGCCAGATGAGACACTTGAGCTGGGAGATGACGGGAGCTCTCTTTTTAACCAGCCTCGGCTCAAGGGACTGGCTTTCATCCAGGCAGACATATGCAGGCCTCCAAGCAGGGCACACAGCGCTATGTATCTCCTGCTAGGTTCTCTTCAGGCAGAGCTGGCAGGGTGGGGCTTTCTCATTGTATTTAAGCTTCAGCTGGCGCCACTGAATTGCCCCAGCCTTAGCCTTTGCTCTT
>JAVSCE010016193.1:0-27202 GCA_032199065.1 Smutsia gigantea
CATATTTATCAAAAATCAGAACTGTATGCCCAAAACAGTGACTATTACCACATGTATACTAAAAATAAATGTAAAACAATGGTATTAGATAAGATTATTTGTCACAATATGAGCTTTAGGAGCAAACTACTAGAAACAACTCCAGTCATGATCAGTAAGGCCTGGGTTATGTAAATTATCAGACATCCACAAAGCACAACACCATGCAGTTCTCAGAAAGGAGGAGGAAGCACCCTGGGTGGGACTCATGTGGAAAGATACTTGGTTCACTGCTAGGAGAAGCTGTGAATTAGGAAAAGAGAAAGAGAAGAAAACATATTCATTTCTGCTAACATGAAACTCTGCATGAAGACACAAAAAAGCAGGTGAGCAATTGCCAACTGTGTGAGCGCAGTGGTGCAGTGGAGTGGCTGCTGGGATTTTAGTACTGTTTTATTATCATCTTTGAACTTGTGAACATATTACTTATGTGTATAAAGGAAACAAATCAAAACAAAAAGAACTTTTTGAATACTGTCCCATCCTCCACTATATATACTCTCAGCTCTGTCAACTGAAATTTGCCTTTTGTATATTCACCTTAATCAATGATTAAAATACTGAACTGAAAAAAGTGAAAATAAAATAGAGGTACTGTAAACATAGACTAATAGTGTTTGTTGAGCCCTTTCTTTATATTCAGCACTGAGCTAAGCACTTTATTTGTATCATCTCATTTCAGTTTTACAACAGTCCTATGAAGTAGATGTTTATTGTTATTCCCATGTTACAGAAAAGGAAGGTGAAGCCTAGCATGGTCAAGTAACTTTCCCAAGATATCATGGCTACTAGGTGATGTGATGGCGCCAGATTTTGAGATAGGTGGCCTGACGTCCCATACTCTTAACCACTCTGCCACGAGGGCAGGAAAACTGGTACTCCTTAAATGTTGCTATAAGGACCATAAATTGGTAAAATCTTCCTGGAAGGCAGTTTGGTAATATATATCAGAATTCTTAAAAAGTTGCATATCCTATACTGCAGTATTTATTTTTACATTTGACAAACATCTATGTAGTGCTTACTATATGTAAGGCACTGCTCTATGCACTTTTCAAACATTAAAAATGAATCTTTATGACAACACATAAGGTACTAATATCTCTTATTTTACAGAAGAGCAAATTGAGGCACTTAGAAACTAAGCAATTTTTCCAAAGTTTCACAGTTCATAATATGTGAAGCTGGATAGTAGCTACAGAATCATATATTGATATATTAATTAGAAAACACAGAAATAAAGTAATATTACAGTATATGAAATTTTTGTTTTTTTAAAAACAGACTAAAAGAATACAAGAACAACAAAAGTAAACAGTCTCTGAATGAGGAGGTTATGGATGGGTGATATTTTTTCTTGAATATCTCTGTTTAATTTTATTCTTAAATATATTCTTTTTTGATTTTTATAATGAAAGTATATTTCTTTTCTAAATAGCAGTTCTTAATTTGGAAGTAACCTAAAGAGATTATAATAGAATATCTCAGGTCTTTTTGAAAGTGGTATGGCACTTACATTATGTAAGTTTACAGGAACAACCATGCCTGAAACAAACTTTAACTGAAAATCCCTGGTCCATTTTTTACTGATATCAGACTAGCAAGCAAAGACAATTACTTAATTTGCTTTAATGAAGCTTTTATTGACCTAGTGAACAAACATCATTAAGATTACAAATTTTCCTAGTGGAACTCATCTAGCACAAAAGATTGATACATTCTGAGAATGGGTAAATGGGGAATTAACTAAATTATCCAAAAAACTCAGTTGATGTTCAGCAACATAACGGTCATCTCTGTATTTATTTGCTTTATTATTTTTTGGTTTGTTCAGTTTAATACCAATAATAATAATATGCAAACAACCATAAATAGTAAATATCAGAATGAAATGTTTTCTGCTAGTCAGATGAAAATGAGAGGTTGGGGCATGGATTGACTTTTTATTTCTAGTAGTGAAGAAAATAATTTTCTAAATGGAAACAAAACTTCCCTAATGACTAACTTGTTAAAAACTTTAACAACAATTTCCCACATGGAACTACATTTAGGAGCGCAAAATGATATGGAGGGAGATGTATACATATATCATTTAATTAATGATATAGCATTAAATGATAGAAATTAACAAAGTAGCCAACCACAGTTTAATTAATGGATGCTGGCAGAAGGCATGAGATGCTTGGATCAAAGACAAAAAAATTTATTATTCACGGAGCAGAAAGAAACGCGGGCATCCTTGCCTCTAAGATTTACAGGGGCAACATGCATTGCACATATTTGTTCACTCTAGGCTGGCATGTGAACATTTTGTAACTACCTGTTTTGATTAATCCACTGGTATTAAAAGGCAACTGAGCTAGTGTTTCAATTCATATCTTCTGAGAAAAATAAGAAGACATTCTCAGAAATTCACCTCAGACAGAGCAGAAAACAAAAGTAATGGCGGTACCTAATTAGTCTTGAGCTTTGCACTAACTCTAAGGATGTGTTAAATCTTATAGTATCATTTGTTCCAGGTTTTGGTACACTATTTGACTTTGTGTGTTTTCCATCTATGAATTTAAATATGTTCCGTGAATACTAGGAATTTTCTGTGAACATATTTCAAAGTTAAATGGATTATTTCTGCTATCAGCTATACCACATAACACTGCAATGTATTTGACATGGTTGCTAGACATAGTAAAACTTAGGATAGAAAATTTCTATGTGTGTTTCTGACCAAGGGCTTATTTGTAAACTATTGTCTTAATCACCAAAATTTCAAAAATTTAACTTTCTATGTGTCACTTGAATCTTTCTGTCCAACATTTGAGGATTACATCATTAATTACAACTAACAGTGATGATGTGATTTTATTGGAAAGATTCTTGTGAAGCTATCTATCAAGTCAAAAATAAAGACAGGGAGACCTATTGAATGGGCACTAGCCAAAGAACTAGTGGACTCAAGGCTAATTCCATAGGAGCAAAACATACTCATTTCCGTGTGCGAAGAATTCAGTGAAGATAAATATTATAAGACTGCTATTAGATATAGATTATCAGCATGTATTTTTAAATTAAACTTGTATTTTACCTAATAAAGCCATTGCAAGAATAAACATTTAATTTCAAATGTGATTACCCATGTAATGCCAGGTAACATAGTTACTAAACAACAAACTGCAACAGTACTTGATTCTCCAGCGAAGGTACATTACACTGACAAATGTTCCTTGGATTTAGCATAGTTAAATATATTTCTTTTTTACAAAGAGCCTTTCAAGATTAAATTTAGGAATCACTTGCACTAAAAGATAATAGAATTACATTTGGTATTATAATTTTATTACCATTATATCACTCACATCTCTTTAAGTATGAAAGAGAAATAAATACTGTGAAATAAAATAAGGCTAAAAGGCAATAACATGTATTATATTGAAGAGAATTTGATGGCTTTTTTTGTTTAATTCATCTGGTCATAGAAGAATTAAGTAGAAATTTTCAGCCATTTGTAACTTGCTATTATTCACCTTATGTAAAAATAGTTCAAATAACTAAAATGAGCAAAATAATATACTTAGTTGATTTTTTGTTTATGTAATACAGATTTACAAATCCTCATAGAAGGACAAAAAACAAAAATGAAATACAGTATTTTGTTGTACCATTTAGTCATATTTGATTGTTTTATTTTTATTATAAAAATGTAGCAAAAGTAGGCCCTTAATCAGCAAATGAATAGTGAGTGTCACAGATACATAACATTGTTCTCATGGTTAGGATATGTAGTCTACAAGAAATTTGAACCCTACTTACAGTAAACTTAAATGGGTTTCCAAGAAATGAAAACTTGAGTCTTTTATTTCAGTCTCCTAGACTCTCTTCTAATGCATGTATTTTCAGTGTTCCACGACCATTCATATCTTTAGAAAAATCTCTGTTAATTTACTCCTAATCCAGTATACTGCATCTCTTCTTAAATGTTAGACCCATAGTTGCTGTTCAACCTGTGTATACTGAATTGACCTTGTTTAGTGCCAGAGTCTCTCTTGATTGAGCAAGAGTTGTTATATATTTTGAATATTTCCTTACTTATCCTTTATAATCAATATTAAGGAAGTGGTTGAAGTGATCATTTCAGTTGATTCCTTTAAAAATACACAATGATATTTGAACATTATAATTAACATAGAAAAATAATGTTCATATAACCTTAATAATTATAATGAAAAAAACCACAGTATTTGAACCAGAATAATGGTGTTGACTGTATCTGATTTTGTGCATTTTTAAATTTTATTACAATTATTAATTTACATTATATTTTATACTATGCCTTTTAATGATACCTATCAATGATAAAATTTTGATATAATTAGTAGGAATGATTCCAGTTTACTTAATATATGGATTCCTTTTTTAAAATCAAAATGCTATATATTCTGATTATTAAATCTTTATCAGACAACTAGATAAAACAAAAAATATCTACTAAAAGCAATTTCATGGAAAACTATAAACTTAAAAACAGATGAAATCATCATGTCAGTACAAGGAAAAATATTAAATTCTGAGTGCAGTTAGAAATTCCCCTTTAAGTTATTCAAATTGATATGCTTTGTTAGTTTAAATTGTTCTTTGCTCTGCCTTCTAATATGGAAAAAGAAAGCTACTGATACTTCTCCATAGTGAGAAAACATTATTGATCATCTACAATGTCTGAATACAAGTTTCAGCACAGTTGGTTTTTCACTATTTTCCATATCTTTGCATGTGACGTCAGAAAATTTTCAGAAAGCATATTAGAAAAATTAAAACAAAAGCAAACAAAAACCCTGTTGAGACAAAGACTAATACTTGTAAAAGACCAGCATTATATTTAGTAAAATAATAAACATTACTTGAAAAGCAAGAAGGAAAGGTTATACACCAATAAGATATGTCAACAACAAAAGTTGGAAAGCCATTCATTAAATCATATCTGATAAAGCAGCTTAAACATGTCGGTTTGGTGGTGGATTCAATGAGAATTTCCAGTTGTAAATAGAGGAATTGACACTTAGCAATTTTGGCACCAGTTACTCTGAAGCCAAAATATAGAATACATTGAAAATATGTGGTTTTGATGATAGTCTACATAAGGAGAAATCATTTTTCCCCCAGATCTCATAGTCAAATGTTTAGTTTCTTTATCTAAACAGAAAACAGAAAGATCATATTTTGGGAAAGCAAACAAAAGAGGCATTACACCCAAGAACACTAGGTGGAGATGAGAATGCAAGTGAGTGTCATAACAAAAAGAGAGGAAATAATTAAAATCTGCATACTGAATTATATTATAAAAAGCCACTTTCCCTTGCACAGATCACAGACTAATTGCAATCATTTTTGTGGTTGCAATGATAATAAAGACCTTACAGTAATAGAAAGAAAAATTCTCTGTAAAACTGTTCAAGAAAGGACTTCCGGGAAAATGGCTGTGTGAACAGGGCAGCAGAAATCTCCTCTCAAAACTATACAAATCTATGAAAACACAGCAAATACAACTATTCCTAAAAGAGAAATTGGAGCACACAGGAAAGTGCACAGCGTGCAGCCACACCTGGGAGGACTCAGCACCCCGTGAGGTGGGTAAGATACAGAGCTGCGACCCAGCGGCACCCGAACACTCACCCAGCCCAGTGCGCCGGTGGGAGGAGAGGATTCGGAACCGGGAGGGAGTGGAAGAGCAGGTCCGCGAAATAACCAGCCGCGGTGGTCTGCGCCAGGAGCGCTGACAAACATCACGCGGTGCATCAGACATTGGAGAGGCAGAAGGTGCAGGTTTTGAGCCGGGAAGGCGCCGGGACCGTGCAGCCAGAGCCCAGGGACAAGAGAAAAGGGCGCGCCATCTGTAGCGGTCTCGGAGAGGCAGGGGGCCCAGCGAGGGAACACCATCGCCCCGGCGGGCTCAGCCCTGCAGGCTGGAAGTCCTGGGGAACTTCGGTCCCCTTCACTAGTGACAGAGAGAAGGGAGCAACCATGCTGGAACTTTATACAGAAAACAATAGCGTCCCATTCATTCCTACTTACAAAAAAAGCGGCGCGGCTGCGGCTACGAATTAGTGGAGCAACAGCGACACCTGCAGCATGTGTAGAGAATCCACTCCAGGTGGGCTTTTTTTTTTTTTGCTCGACTGTTTCATTTCTTGCCCTTCTTTGTTTCTTTTTTCACCTTCCTTTTCTTTCATTTCTTTCTTTCTTCTTTCTGTCTTTTCTTTCTCTTCCTTCTTTTTTTTGGCTTGCTTGGTTTCTTTTGGTGGTGCTTTTTTTTTCTCTTTTCTTTTTAAACCTTAAAGAGCCCAGCTGACATATGTGGCACCTACCAGTGAATACTCCTGTCAACATGACAAGACAGAAGAATATGATACAGACAAAAATCACCAAGATTCAGAGCCCCTCTGAGAAGGAATCTGAAGGGATGGAAATGCAGCATCTTCCTGAAAAAGAATTCAGAATAAAAGTCATAACCATGCTGATGGAACTACAGAGAAATATGCAAGAGCTAAGGGAGGAAGTGAGGGAAGTCAGGAAAGATAATGCAGAAATGAGACAAGCCATCGACGGGCTCAGAAGCAGACTGGACGAGATGCAAGAGACTGTTAATGCAATAGAAATCAGAGAACAGGAATACAGAGCAGCTGAGGCAGAGAGAGATAAAAGGATCTCTAGGAATGAAAGAATATTAAGAGAACTGTGTGACCAATCCAAACGAAACAATATTCGCATTATAGGAGTAGCAGAGGAAGAAGAGAGAGAAAAAGGGATACAAAGTGTCTTTGAAGAAATAATTGCTGAAAACTTTCCCTCACTGGTGAAGAAAACAGTATCGCAGTCCATGGAAGGCCACAGATCTCCTAACACAAGGGACCTCCGGAAGACAACACCAAGACACATAATAATTAAAATAGCAAAGATGAAACATAAGGACAGAGTATTAAAGGCAGCTAGAGAAAGAAAAAAGATCACCTTCAAAGGAAAACCCATCAGACTAACACAGGACTTCTCAACAGAAACCTTACAGGCTAGAAGAGAATGGCATGATATATTTAACGCAATGAATCACAAGGGCCTCACACCAAAAATACTGTATCCAGCACGATTATCTTTTAAATATGATTGAGGGATTAAACAATTTCCACACAAGCAAAAGCTGAGATAATTTGCCTGCCATAAACCACCTCGACAGGACATCTTAAAGGAACTGCTCTAGAGGGAAGCACTCCTAAGGCTAAAAACCTGTCAGCAGAGAAAATAAAATCATAGCAAAGAAAGCAGACCATCGAAAACTAACTAAAGGCAAAGAATAAAACACCTAGTATATAAAGAATGGAGGAGGAAGAATAAGAAGGGAGAGAAATAAAGAAACATGGGACTGTGTTTACAATAAATTAAGAAAGTTAAGTTAGATTGTTAGATAGTAAAGAAGCAACCCTTGAACCTTTGGTAACCATGAATCTAAAGCCAGCAATGGCAATAAGTACATATCTTTCAATAATCACCCTAAATGTAAATGGACTGATTGCACCAATCAAAGGAGTAACAGAATGGACAAAAAAGCAAGACCCATCTATATGCTGCCTACAAGAAACTCAACTGAAACGCAAAGATATCCCCAGATTAAAAGTGAAGGGATGGAGAAAGTTATTTCATGCAAATAACAAGGAGAAAAAAGCAGGTGTTGCAGTACTTGTATCAGACAAAATAGACTTCAAAACGAAGAAAGTAGCAAGAGATAAAGAAAGACATTACATAATGATAAAGGGGTCAATCCAACAAGAAGATATAACCATTTTAACTATATATGCACACAACAGAGGGGCGCCGGCATTTGTGAAACAAATATTAACAGAATTAAAGGAGGAAATAGACAGCAATGCATTCATCTTAGGTGACTTCAACACACCACTCACTCCAAGGGACAGATCAACCAGACAGAAAATAATTAAAGACACAGAGGCACTGAACAACACACTAGAACAGATGGACCTGACAGACATCTACAGAACTCTACACGCAAAAGAAACAGGATACACATTCTTCTTAAGTGCACATGGAACATTTTCCAGAATAGACCACATACTAGGCCACAAAAAGAACCTCAGTAAAATCGAAAATCTGGAAATTCTACCAACCAACTTCTTGGATCATAAAGGTATTAAACTAGAATTAAACTTTAGAAAGAAAACAAAAAGGCTCACAAATACATGGAGACTTAACAACATTCTCCTAATTAATCAAGGGGTCAATGACCAAATCAAAACAGAAATAAAAGGATATATGGAGACTAATGACAACAACAACACAAAGCCACAACTTCTGTGGGACGCAGCAAAGGCAGTTCTAAGAGGAAAGTATATTGCTATCCAGGCCTATCTAAAGAAAGAAGAACATTCCCAAATGAATAGTCTAAAGACACAATTACTGAAATTGGAAAAATAAGAATAAATGAGGTCCAAAGTCACCAGAAGGAGGGACATAATAAAGATCAGAGAAGAAATAAATAAAATTGACGAGAACAAAACAATAGAAAAATCAGTGAAACCAAGATCTGGTTCTTGGAAAAAATAAACAAAATAGATAAACCCGTAGCAGACTCATTAAGAGAAAAAGAGAATCTACACTCATAAACAGAATCAGAAATGAGAAAGGAAAAGTCACGACGGACCCACAGAAATAAAAACTATAAGAGAATATTATGCGAATCAATATGCTAACAAGCTGGAAAACCTAGAAGAAATGGACAACTTTTTAGAAAAATACAACCTTCCAAAACTGACCAAACAAGAAACAGAAACACTAAACAGACCAATCACAAGCCACGAAATTGAAGCAGTAATCAAAAAACTACCCAAGAACAAAACTCCCGGACCAGATGGATTCACCTCTGGGTTCCACCAGACATATAGAGAAGAAATAACAGCCATTATCCTTAAAGTTTTCCAAAAAATAGAAGAGGAGGGAATACTTCCAAACTCATTCTGTGAAGCCAGCATCACTCTAACACCAAAACCAGGCAAAGACCTAACCAAAAAAGAAAACTTTAGACCAATATCCCTGATGAACGTGGATGCAAAAATACTCAACAAAATATTAGCAAACCGAATTCAAAAATACATCAAGAGGATCATACACCATGATCAAGTGTGATTCATCCCAGGGATGCAAGGATGGCATCAACATTCGAAAATCCATCAACATCATCCACCACATCAACAAAAAGAAGAACAAAAACCACATGATCATCTCCATAGATGCTGAAAAAGCATTTGACAAAATTCAGCATCCATTCATGATTAAAACTCTCAACAAAATGGGTATAGAGAGCAAGTACCTCAACATCATAAAGGCCATATATGACAAACCCACAGCTAACATCATACTTAACGGCGAGAAGCTGAAAGCTTTTCATCTGAGATCGGAACAAGACAAGCATGCCCATTTCTCCACTGTTATTCAACATAGTACTGGAAGTTCTAGCCACAGCAATCAGACAAAACAAAGACATACAAGGCATGCAGATTGGTAAAGAAGAAGTCAAATTGTCACTATTTTCAGATGACATGATATTGTACATAAAAAACCCTAACTACTCCACTCCAAAACTCCTAGAACTAATATCGGAATTCAGCAAAGTTGCAGGATACAAAATTAACACACAGCAATATTTTGCTTTCCTATACACTAATGATGAACTAACAGAAAGAGGAATCAGAAAAACAACTCAATTCACAATTGCATCAAAAAGAATAAAATACCTAGGAATAAACCTAACGAAGGAAGTGAAAGACCTGTACCCTGAAAATTACAAGACACTCCTACGAGATATTAAAGAGGACACTAACAAATGGAAATGCATCCCATGCTCTTGGCTAGGAAGAATAAATATTGTCAAAATGGCTATACTACCCAAAGCAATCTACAGAGTCAATGCAATCCTTATCAAACTACCAACAGCTTTCTTCAATGAACTGGAACAAATAATTCTAAAATTCATATGACACCACAAAAGACCCCAAATAGCCAAAAGCAATCCTGAGAAGTAGGAATAAAACAGGGGGAATTACACTACCTGACTTCAGGCTTTAGTAGAAAGCCACAGTAATCAAGACAATTTGGTATTGGCACAAAAACGGACCCACCGATCAGTGGAATAGAATAGAAAATCCAAACATCAACCCAAACACATACAGTCAATTAATATTTGATAAGGGAGCCTTGGATATACATTGGGAGGTGACGGCCTCTTCAGCAGCTGGTGTTGGAAAAACTGGACAGCTACATGTAAGAGAATGAAATTGGACTACTGTCTAACCCCATACACAAAGGTAAACTCAAGGCGGATCAAAGACCTGAATATAAGTCATGAAACTATAAACTCTTAGAAAAAAATATAGGCAAAAAGCTCTTGGACATAAACATGAGTGACTTCTTCATGAACATATCTCCCCATGCAAGGGAAACAAAAGCAGAAATGAACCAGTGGGACTATGAAGCTGAAAAGCTTCTGTACAGAAAGGACACCATCAGTAGAACAAAAAGACTTCCTACAGTATCGAGAATATATTCATAAAAAACGTATCTGATAAGGGGTTGACATCCAAAATATATAAAGAACTCACGCACCTCAACAAACAAAAAGCAAATAATCCAATTAAGAAATGGACAGAGGACATGAATAGACACTTCTCCAAAGAAGAAATTCAGATGGCCAACAGGCACATGAAAAGGTGCTCCACATCACTAATCATCAGAGAAATGCAGATTAAAACCACAATGAGATATCACCTCACACCAGTGAGGATGGCCAACATCCAAAACACAAACAACAACAAATGTTGGCGAGGATGTGGAGAAAAGGGAACCCTCCTACACTGCTGGTGGGACTGCAAATTAGTTCAACCATTGTGGAAAGCAGTATGGAGGTTCCTCAAAAAACTCAAAATAGAAATACCATTTGACCCAGGAATTCCACTCCTAGGAATTTACCCTAAGAATGCAGCAGCCCAGTTTGAAAAAGACAGATGCACCCCTATGTTTATTGCAGCACTATTTACAATAGCCAAGAAGTGGAAGCAACCTAAGTGTCCATCAGTAGATGAATGGATAAAGAAGAGGTGGTACATATACACAATGGAATATTATTCAGCCATAAGAAGAAAACAAATCCTACCATTTGCAACAACATGGATGGAGCTAGAGGGTATTATGCTCAGTGAAATATTCCAAGCTGAAAAAGAGAAGTACCAAATGATTTCACTCATATGTGGAGTATAAGAACTAAGGGAAAAAAAAAACTGAAGAACAAAACAGCAGGAGACACACAGAACCCAAGAATGGACTAATAGTTACCAAAGGGAAAGGGACTGGGGAGGATGGGTGGAAAGGGAGGGCAAGGGGGAAGAAGGGACATTGCGATTAACAGATATAATGTTGGGGGGACACGGGGAGGGCTGTACTACCCTGAGAGTACAAGTAGTGACTCTATGGCATCTCACTACGCTGATGGACAGTGACTGTAATGGGTTTAGTGGGGGGACCTAATGAAAGGGGTAGTGTAATCACCATAATATTACTCATTTAATTGTAGATTAATGATATCAAAATAAACTTATAAAAAAAACTGTTCAAGAAAGATGAAGACAGCAGCTCATGGAACCAAATGATCTGACATGATAGTAAAAGCCAGTGCCCTGTTTGCTAGTCAGGGACGGTTTTAGGTGTTTGCAACCAATTCGGCAATTCAGAGAGAGTCCTATACTCTTTTAATGTTCTCTTGGTGCTGTTCTATTTATTAATAATTTTTTCTTTGAGCTTTTGTAAAACTCCCTACTATGTGACATTCTGGAAAAGGCAAAACTATGAAGACAGTAAAAAAGATCAATGGTTACCAGGGATTGGAGGGCTGGAAGGGAGGAATAACCTGGTAGAACAAGAGGGTTTTTAGGGCAATGAAACAACTTTTTATGAAACTATAATAATGGATACATGTCATTATGCATACATATGTCCAAACACAAAGGATATAGGACACAAGAATGAACCCTAATATAAACTATGGACTCTGGATGATAATAATGTGTCAGTGTAAGTTCATTAATTGTAACAAATGTACCGTTCCGGTGGGGGACATAGGTAAGGTTAAAGTTTCCTGTGTGTGTGAGGTAGTGTTTATCTGGAAAAGCTCTTTATATTATTCTTAATTTTGCTAGAAACTTAAAAGTGCTCTAGAAAAAATAAAGATTTTTGTTTAAAAACTCAGGTTCATCAATTGTAACATAAGTACCATTTTGGTGAAGGATCTTAATGGGGAAGGCCGTGTGTTTAGGAGGAGGTATGTGGAAAGTCTTTGTACCCTCTGCTCAGTTTTGCTGTGAATCTAAATCAGAGCAGGAAGGTGAATATAGAATTGCAAGTGTCGTTTCTTTAATGTCAAGGGAAAAATATCTATTATTTTGTGTGTTTTACTATACAGGGAATATTGAGTTCTGTCAGAAAGTTAAAGGGCTGAATAAATGATGGTTATTTATTGAACAAAAGAAAGAAAAGAAAAAAGAGAGAATGTTAACTCCAGGAAATGTTATATACTAAATGAAAGGTAACCATGGTTCCTGACATTCTTGCTAAAGGGAGTGCTTGGACAACCGGCAGGCACTTGTATTATTTGAGATATTTTTAGAAATACTGTATTTCAAGTCCTACTATAGATTTACTGAACCGGAATCTTCAGAAATGCACCAGGGAAATCTTTTTAAAATGTACTCTGATTCGAATTTTAGGGTATATCCTACTAATTCAACTGAAAAACTGCCAGGTGAGGCTGATAGGCCATTCCCCTCACCAACATTTCCCAACTGTTAGCCTGTTAGTCATATGTTCATAGATAGACACAGAATTATAACGCAAGCATCAACTTAACAAAACTTTGTGGCAAACAATATTGGATGGTTAAATAGAGGGTAAGTACATGCTTTAGTGTAGCATAAGGGAACTAATATCTTATTTTGTACTGGAGGATATCCATAAATTATGTCTAAAAGAGAAAAATTGCCTATCTATATTGGAATAATTATTACATGAAGTGTAAAGTAGCCATCTTAAAAATTTTTGTTTCAATACTGTATAGCAGTTCAAAAATTACCTCCTCTGTATTTTTGTCATTAACCAAGAGTTAAAGAGAGGAAACTATGAAAGTTTATGCCCTTAAAATCTAGAAAAATAAAGAATTACAAGTTAATAAGAATGCATATTTGAAAATACAATCTGTTTATATCTTCTAAACTGTTATAAATTATGCTCTGCATTTTGGATTTATATGGAAAAAGGAGCCAATTAAAAAGGCAATCTGATTTGGGGGCATATATATCAAGGAAACAACTATTGGACAATTATATATATTGGACATAATCTGAGTGCTGGGATCCATTGATAATAATAAAAAGGCATACTTCAATATTATAATTATCCTAGGTTAGAACAAGATTAACTATTCGAATACAATTAGATCATGTGTTATCATCAAAATGTATTTTTATTTTCTTTTTATTATAAAGGGACATAAATAAATAGTTTGAACAAGAAGTATTTTCCTCCTCATTTTCAATTCTATGGCGCCTCTAGGAATATCCAAACATGTGTGACTTCTTTTGCTTGGCATGACAATAAGCAAAATTGTCGTGTTTTAAGGCAAAGTTTTATGTTGGTACAAATCCAAATTTTGGTGAGGTTCCAGACATTTCTAATTAAGCATCCTTTAAACAACAATAACAAAAACAATAAACACAAAAGAAACAAAAATCCATATGGTCCAGAATGGAGTAATAAAAAATTTCCTTTCAGCTCTGTTTACTTTATACATGCATTAGCTAAATTCTTACCACACAAGAAGCACAATGCCTTTTTTATCCATTTGCACTAAGCAATGAAAGTAAAACTGAAAGATACACAATTTTCACCCTACATTCTTTCGTTGACATTTTCTGCTTTAAGCTGAGGTGAATGTAAACACAGACAGATGTCCATAATCATAATGTCAAAATATGTTTTCATTAATTCTCCTCAAAGGGCAATTATATTGCACATCATGGTGTGGGGATGATAAAAAGTATACATTCCTTGAAGTTGTCCTGTAAAATAGTGCGGGCTCTAACATTCTTTGAAATGAAGTATTACTTAACAACATGACTTCGTATAAATAGTTTCACATAGAAAATTTTCAAAATAAGTAATGAGACAATTTTTTAAAATAAATGTTGACCTAATCACTGGTTCTGCAGATAATTTGCTGACAGTTTAGGAATCCAAAGATCCCTGAGTAAAGATCACACACCACTACAAATCTTTACAATAAAGGCATTTGTGGCATATAGTAATTTTTCATCGAATTGTAAAGCTTTCAAATTTGTGATTCTTCCTTTATGTCTTATAATAATTCACATGCCTCTAGGAATAAATAATGAAAAACATGATGCTTTGTAATTTTGTAGTTATTGATGTTATTGTCTGTTTTTTACTGTATTCTCAACTTTGCTTATAACACTTTCCAAATTATTATAATTAATTGTTTAGGTAATTAGAAAACTACCAAGAGTAACACAGATATCACTGATATTCTTATCAGCAACTACTTATTCAGCCATCAGTTTCCACCTGTGTACTACATGACACCCAATAAGCTTACTTATTCTGAAACAAGTACTCACATAATTCCATATAATTCTACCTGCTCATCTCATACCTACTCCATGTCCTTTGTTGCTAGTGGCGGCATAGATTTACAAAACGATACTATACTCCACTAGTATCATTAAAGCTCTACACCTCTGTCAATTGTGGAGAAAGGTTTAGTGGTGGTGGTAGTGATCACGGTGCTGGGATGGTGGTGATGGTGTTGGTGGTTATCACAGAAGTAGTATGGCTTTGATGCATGCCATCAGATAAGTAGATTTCACTGCTTATGAAGGACCTTTCCTTTTGCTCACTTCCAGATTGTTGAATACTGACAATTCCATGAACTTTTAAAAGATTAATAATAAAACAAATAAACAAACTGTCTCCTGATTTCTGCTATATCAATAAATACACATTGTAGTGTAGGAATGATAAAAGTTATCAGTAAATAAAACATTTTAGAAAATACCTGTGAATAAGGTATTCAGAAATAGGGATATCTGTGTATTATAGTGATTAGGAGTTTCTTCTGAAATTAGAATCTCTGAATTCAAAAACAGTTGACCACTTACCTGCTTTGTGACTCCTGATCAAGATACTTAACATCTACAAACTTAAATTCCACTATCTCTGAAATGTAAATGATAACATCTGAAACATTGGTTTAATAATATAATTAGATAAAATGGGGAATATAAGTTGACCTAACTGTTCCAAAACACAGTATGTATTCAAGAGATACCATTGTAATGCTGACAGTATTAATACTCTATTGTTATTATTATTAATTATTGACCTTTTGAGAACTAATTATGATGTTGAAAGACCAAGAGAATATGTGGTATTCCTTACAGGGAAGATTTTATAATAGATGTAAAATCTCCGAAAGATATTTAGTATTTCCCAAAACATGAGCAGAGACACTTAAAAATGCAAATTGCAAAATATTTACTGTAGTTAAAATAGTACATGGACTGTGGAAGTGGCATGTGAATATAGTGAAATAATAATACAATGAGGACTTTAGAATATGTTTGTGGCTGTCATTTATTTACAAAAGAGTATGGGATAAAACTGAGGATGAGAAACAAGAAATATAGTGATCATCACAGGTTTAGTAAGAAAACATCATAAGAACTGTTGAGATTTACATAACATAGGGCAGATTAACAGACTGAATTCTCTATAATGGAAATAGTTTTTATTAGGTAAAAAATATAAGAAGTTTTGCAGTGGTGTTCAATTTAAGTTAATCCATTTATTTCAATTTATTTTGACTAAAGTATATGCCAGTAGGAAGATGAAATATTTAATACCCTAAATCTAGAACTGTATTTTATCTTACTCTTTTTTTTTCAAACTTCACAGGTAAATTATAGTCACATATATAGCTATACTTGAGCAAGAAATGGCCTGCCAAGACTATATATAACATCCAAATTACAGCAGATAAAACATTTTATAATGTAAATGCACCCAAAGCATGATATGGAACTTGAATGAAATTTCAGATGGAGCAGAAGCTATAAGGCAAATTAAATCACATTTATGTTGGAAGACAATTTTACCAAATATCAAAGGAAGATATAGTACTATTTCTCTGTAATTTCTTCTCTTATATAGAACACAGAAGTAATTCTTCTTAACTCATTATGTGAGGCACGCATTACCCTAATAGACAAACCAGAAAAAAAGAATTTCAGTAGAGGACACCAGTAGATAAATATTTTTCATGAACATAGTTGCCAAAATCTTTAGCAAGATTTTAGCAAATTGAATCCAGCAATGTTAAAAAAGCATTAACATCACTGTCAAACAGGTTTCATTACAGTTTCATAATGCTGATTTAGCATTCAAAAATAGATTTATGAGGCGGAACATATTCAAGATGGTGGCATGAGAGGTGAGACAGAGAACTCCTCCCAAAACCACAGAGAGTGAGAAAATATAGTTAATAAAAATAACCCTAAAATAGCAATAGGAAAGAAGGCACCAGATGACAAACAGACCTCATGAACAGAGCAGACCTCATGAAACGGCACAAGCTCCACTCCCCAATAACTCCCAACCTCACTCTAGGGGCTGAGCAGCTCCAGAGACTGGAGCTTCTGGGCACTAGAGGGCACCACACAGAAATATGAAATGTCAAAAGAATGTTATTCAGACCAAAATCTCACAAACCCCAGAAAAAGGGCCAAATAAAACTGAACTCACCAATCTCCCTGAAAAAGAATTCAAAATAAAAATCATAAACATGCTTATGGAGGAACAGAAAAATATTCAAGAATTCAGGAATGAATTGAAGACAGAGAATCAGTCATTGAGAAATTCCATATCTGAAATGAAACATACAATGGAGGGATTAAAAAGCAGATTCGATGTAGTAGAAGAGATGGTAAATGGAATAGAAATTATAGAACAGAAAAAATAGAAGCTGAGGCACAGAGACAAAAAAGAATCTAAGAATGAAATAATTTAGAGAGAACTGTGTGACAAATCCAAACATAACAATATTTGCATAATAGGGATACAAGAAGAAGAAGAGAGAGAAAAAGGGATAGAAAGTGTAATTGAGGAGGTAATTGCTGAAAACTTCCCCAATCTGTGGAAGGAGATAGTCTCTCAAGCCATGGAGAAGCACATATCTCCCAACACAAGGGACCCAAGGAAGACAACATCAAGACATATAATAATTAAAATGGCAAAGATGAAGGATAAAGAAAGACTTTTAAAAGCAGCTAGAGAGAGAAAAAAATCACGTAAGAAGGAAAACCCATCAGGATATCATCAGATTTCTCAACAGAAACTTACAGGCCAGAAGGGAGTAGCATGTTATATTCAATGCAATGAAATAGAAAGGCTTCAAACGAAGAATACTCTACCCAACAAGATTATCATTTAAATTTGAAGGAGGGATTAAACAATTGTCAGATAAGCAAAAGCTGAGAGAATTTACCTCCCACAAACCACCTCTACAGTGTATTTTGGAGAGACTCCTATAGATGGAAGTATTCCAAAGACTAGAGTACAGATTATGACTCATAACATACAAAGAATGGAGGAGGAAGAGAAAGGAGGAAAAAAAAGAATCTTTAAGTTATGTTTGTAATAGCATACCAAATGAGCTAAATTAGACTGTTACATAGTAAGGGAATTACCCTTGAACCTTTGGTAACCACGAATCTAAAGCCTGCAATGGCAATAAGTACACAGCTATCGATAATCACCCTAAATGTAAATGGTCTGAATGGACCAATCAAAAGATGTAAAGTCAATGAAAGGATAAAAAACAAGACCAATCTATATACTGCCTATAGGAGACTCACTTCAAACCCAAAGACATACACAGACTAAAACTGAAGGGATGGAAAAAGATATTTCATGCAACTAATAGAGAGAAAAAAGCAGCAGTTGCAATACTTGTATCAGACAAAATAGACTTCAGAACAAAGAAAGTAACAAGATAAAAGGAAGGACATTACATAATGATAAAGGGGTCAGTCCAACAAGAGGATATAACTATTATAAATATCTATGCACCCAACACAGGATCACCTACATATGTGAAACAAATATCAACAAAATTAAAAGGAGAAATAGAATGCAATGCATTCATTTTGGGAGACATCAACACACCACTCACTCCAAAGGAAAGATCAACCAGACCGAAAATAAATAGACACAGAACCACAGAACAACGTATTAGAACATATGGACCTAAAGGACATCTACAGTACACTCCATCCAAAAGCAACAGGATACACATTTTTCTGAAATGCATATGGAAATTTTTCAAGGATAGATAGTATACTAGGCCACAAAAAGGACTTCAGTAAATTCAAAAAGATTGAAATTGTACCAAACAGCTTCTCAGATCACAAAGGTATGAAACTAGAAATAAATTACTCAAAGAAAATGAAAAAGCCCCCAAACACATGGAGGCTTAATAACATGCTCTAGAACTATGTTTAATAAAAGTGGGGAAAATGGGCATCCTTGTCTTATTCTCGATCTTAAATGAAAAGCTTTCGGATTCTCACTGTTAAGTATAATGTTGGCTGTGGGTTTGTCATATTTGACCTTTGTTATGTTGAGGTCCTTGCCCTCTATACCCATTTTGTTGAGAGTTTTTATCATGAATGGATGTTGAATTTTGTCAAATGCTGTTCAGCATCTATGGAGATGATCATGTGGTTTTTGTCCTATTCGTTGATGTAGTGAATGATGTTGATAGATTATCGAATGTTGTACCATCCTTGCATCCCTGGATGAATCCTACTTGATCCTGATGGATGATGTTTTTGATGTATTTTTGAATTAGGTTTGCTAATATTTTGTTGAGTATTTTTGCATCTATGTTCATCAGGGATATTGACCTGTAATTTTCTTTTTTGGTTGTGTCTTTGCCTGGTTTTGTTATTAGAGTGGTGTTGGCCATCAAGAATGAGTTTAGGAGTATTCCCTCCTCTTCTACTTTTTGGAAAACTTTAATGGGATGGGTATTAGGTCTTCACTAAATCTTTGACAAAATTCAGTAGTGAAACCATCTGGTCCAGGTGTTTTGTTCTTATATAGTTTTATGATTACCAATTCAATATCATTGCTGGTAATGGGTCTATTCAGATTTTTTGTTTTTTCCAGGGTCAGCCTTGGAAGGTAGTATTTTTTAGAAAGTTGTCCATTTCTTCTAGGAAATCCAGTTTGTTACCATATAATTTTTCATAGTATTCTCTCATAATTCCTTGTATTTCTGTGTTGTCCCTAGTAATTTTTCCTTTCTCACTTCTGATACTGTACATGTGTGTAGACTCTCTTTTTATCTTGATAAGTCTGGGTAGAGGTTTATTTATTTGGTTTATTTTCATGAAGAACCAGCTCCTGCTTTCATGGATTCTTTCTATTGTTTTATTCTTCTCAATTTTATTTATTGATGCTCTAATCTTGATTATGTCCCACCTTCTACTGACTATGGGACTGATTTTTTCTTCCTTTTCTAGTTTCATTAATTGTGATTTTAAACTGTTCAATTTGAATTGTTCTTCTTTCCTGATGTAGGACTGTATTGCAATATATTTCCCTCTTAGCATGGCCTTTGCTGCATCCCACAGATTTTGCAGTGTTAAGTTATTGTCATTTGTCTCCATGTATTGCTTGATCTCTGTTTTTATTTGGTCATGGATCTATTGATTATTTAGGAGTATTTTATTAAGCCTCCATGTGTTTGTAGGATTTTTCATTTTCCTTGAGTAATTTATTTCTAGTTTCATACCTTTGTGATAAGAGAAATGGGTTGGTACAATTTCAATCTCTTTGAATTTACTGAAGTCCTTTTTGTGACCTAGTATACTGTCTATTCTTGAAAATTTTCCATGTGCAGTTCAGAAGAATGTGTATTCTGTTGCTTTTGGATGGCATGTTCTGTAGATGTCCATTAGGTCCATCTGTTCTAATACATTGTTCAGTGCCTCTGTCCCTGTTTGCAGATGACATGATAGTGTACATAAAATATCCATAAGGAATCCACTCCAAAACTACTAGATCTAATATTTGAATTCAGTAAAGTGCAGGATACAAAATTAATACACAGAAATCTATTGCACTCCAATACACTAATGATGAAATAGCAGAAAGAGAAATCAGGAAAACAATTCTATTCACAGTTGCATCAAATGTAATAAAATACCTAGGAATAAACCTAACCAAGTGAAAGACATATACTCTGAAAACTACAAGACACTCATGGGAGAAGTTAAACAAGATACCCATAAATGGAAACACATCCCATGCTCATGGATAGGAAGAATTAATATTGTCAAAATGGCCATCCTGCCTAGAGCAATCTACAGATTCAATACAATCCCAAACAAAATACCAACAGCACTCTTCAATGAACTAGAGCAAATAGTTCTAAAATTCATATGGTACGACAAAAGACCCCAGTTAGCCTAAGCAATCCTCAGAAGGAAGAATAAAGTGGGAGTAATTACACCCACTGACTTCAAGCTCTACTACAAAGCCATAGTAATCAAGACAATTTGGTACTGGCACAAGAACAAACCCATAGACCAATGGAATAGACTAGAGAACCCTGATATAAACCCAAGCATACTTGATCAATTAACATATGATAAAGGAGCCATGGATATACAATGGGGAAATGACAGCCTCTTCAACAGCTGGTGTTGGCAAAACTGGACGGCTACATGTAAGAGAAGGAAACTGGATTACTGTCTAACCCCATACACAAAAGTAAACTCAAAATGGATCAAGGACCTGAATGTAAGTCATGAAACCATAAAACTCTTAGAAAAAACATAGGCAAAAATCTCTTGGACATAAACATGAGCAACTTATTCGTGAACATATCTCCTTGTGCAAGGGAAACAAAAGCAAAAATGAACAAGTGGGACAATATCAAACTAAAAACTTTTGTACAGCAATGTACACCATCAATAGTACAAAATACATCCTACCATCTGGGAGAATATATTAATAAATGACATATTCGATAAGGGTTTGACATACAAATTATATAAAGAGTTTACACACCTCCACAAACAAAAAACAAATAGGCCAATTAAAAAATAGGCAAAGGAGCTAAACAGACACTTCCCCAGAGAAGAAGTTCAGATGGCCAACAGGCACATGAAAAGATGCTCCACATCGCTAATCATCAGAAAAGTGCAAATTAAAACCACAATGAGATATCACCTCACATCAGTTAGGATGGCCACCATCCAAAAGAATAACAACAAATGTTGGTGAAGATTTGGAGAAAGGGGAACCTGTCTACACTGCTAGTGGGAGTATAAATTAGTTCAACTATTGTGGAAAGCAATATGGAGGTTCCTCAAAAAACTGAAAATAGAAATACCATTTGACCTAGGAGTTCCAGTCCTTGGAATTTACCACAAAAATGCAGCAGTACAGTTTGTAAAAGACATATGCAGCCCTATGTTTATTGCAGCACTATTTACAATAGCTAAGAAACAGAAGCAACCTAAGTGTCCATCAGTAGATGAATGGATAAAGAAGATGTGGTACATATACACAATGGAATATTATTCAGCCATAAGAAGAAAACAAATCCTACCATTTGCACCAACCTGGCTGGAGCTAGAGGGTATTATGCTCAGTGAAATAAGCCAGGCAGAAAAGACAAGTATCAAATGATTTCACTCATCTATGGAGTATAAGAACAAAGAAAAAACTGAAGGAACAAAACAGCAGCAGACTCACAGAACCCAAGATGCACTAACAGTTACCAAAGGGAAAGGGACTGGAAAAGATGGGTGCAAAGGGAGGGATAAGGGGGAAAACGGGGTATTACAATCAGCACACATAATGTAGTGGAGCGGGATATGGGGAAGGAAGTATAACATAGAGAACACAAGTAGTGATCCTATAGCATCTTACTACACTGATGGATAGTGACTTTATTGGGGTATGTGGTGGGGACTTGATAATAGGGGGAGTCTAGTAACCATAATGTTGCTCATGTAATCATACATTAATAATACCAAAATAACAAAAATAGATTAATGAAATCCATCAAACAGGCTACTGGAGAAAAAACATTGATCATATCAATAGCATTTGACAAAATACAGCATGCACTCCTAATAAAAATTCTCATCAAACTAGGAATAAAGGAGAGCTTAGGCGATGGAGGTTCTTTAATTTGTTAACATCATAAAAAATATATATAGCTAATGTTATTTTTAATTGTAAGAGAAAGCTTTCTAACAAAGATCAAGAGCAATGTGAAAATGTTCACCCTCACGACTCTTTTTAGATATCATCCTGGATATCCTAGTTAATTACATTAAATAAGAAAAGGAAATAAAACTTTCACAGAGTGAGAAGAAAGAAATGAAACTCTCTTTTTCATAGTTGACATATATAAATCTGCCAGGGGTAGGGAGGAAATCCCAGGGCAAAATACTTTTGAAACCGAAATGAGTCAAAAGGGAGAAATAAAGTGGGAGAAACCTGTTTATTTCTTACAAGCAGTCCAGTTCTACTCTCCTGTGTCTCTTGGGACCCGGCTGCAGAAGAAGAGGCCTCTACCCAGCCTCTCCAGTCCAGATAAGCTCTTGTTTGCCCTTGTGATTATCTCTTTATATGGAAATGGACTACTTCTCTCCAACACTTGGATACACATTGTGTGTAGATGCACTAAAGCCAGATGAGGAATTCTGGAAATATTGCCATTTTACCCATAGCCCACCCATTCAGAAATCTTGCCTCACAATCTAGTCATTCCCCATCTTCCGCAATGGCCCCTGGGTGAGAAAACTGGAGCACTATAACCAGACTATTGACATACCATAGCAACAGCAATAAAATCATGATAATCCTCAAGTGGGAGGATTCAGCGAGGTTCAAAGCCATATGCAGATTAAGTCCATAGGCCACCCATTCCACAGGCAGGCAGTTGCTAAACAGGTAGGGAGTTCAGAGCACTCATCATGCAGCAGCTGCAGCCAGGGGTCATGTCCAGGTCACAGGGAATGTAGAAAAAAATAACCTTATGGGTGCTAAGATACGTGTTTTAATGACACCAGCATAGGGAAATCTTGTCCATCAGATAGGATGCATGCAAGAGAGTCATCCTATGATAGTACAGTGACAGGAATGGGATCTTGTCCTGGTCTAGAATACCAGAATTTCACCCCCGTCCCTGTGAGAGTTACAGATGGGTCAGTATATAGGGCTATGGGAGGTACATGTACTGGCCATAAAGATAAAACAAAACTTTTCCAAAAGATGTTCTTACCTCCCAGATGTTTGGGATATACTGCTGTGATCTTTGGGGCCCACTCAGCTGTTACTCCAGGATTACACATGAGGCCAGCTTCCAGACCTTTTCTCCAAGGTGCCAGAAGTGCCAGCCATTGATGGTCCAAGTGTCAAAATGTCCCGGACAATGTCCACTCAACAGTGTCTTCAGGGTTTAATGTAGTTGGGGCTGGCAGCAGGATTTTGCTTTGCTGGCCGTATTGTGGTTTCAATAACTCCTCCAGGGAAGGCAGCAATGTGTGTTTGCATATCCACAGGGCTCAAGGCACATTTTCAGGGCTTCTTATTCAAATGCCATACTAGCACTACCCATAATCAAACTGACCAGTGCCATACACTCTTGTTCTCTGACTTCAGTCCAGATTTCAACAAACCATTGTACTTCTCTATAATGCCTGCCTAGGAGGGTTATATGGTACATGAAACTTCCACTTTACTCCTAGTTGCTGCACCCATTCTTGTAGCACATGCCCAGTACAGTGGGTACCTTGATCACTGTCAATCCCCTGCAGCTGGCCATAGATTGCAAAGAGACACTCTAGGCCCCTTTTGGTGGTTTGCTTATCTGCACAACATGCAGGAAAAGCAACCAATAGTCTAGTAGTTGTGTCCACACAAGTCATGGCATACAGATACCCTTCTGATAAGGGCAGAAGCCCAATATAGTATATCTACCACCTGACAAGAGGTATTGGCCCTTTTACTATCATCCCATGTTGCTACAGGACTCGGTGTAAGTCCCTCTTAGAACACACAAGCATACCTTCTGGGCTCTGCTGACTTCTTCAAAGGTAATGAGCAAGCCCCAGTGATGGGCAACAGCTCACATTGTTTTTGCCCTGCGTGCAACAAATGCTGATGTAACCATTGGGCTGCATCAGAGGCAGGCTTTCCTTCTAGCCAGCGCACCTGGGCCAACGTGTCTGCTTCATGATTCCCTGGGGATGCCAAAGGCAAATGGCCAGTCACATGAAATTTGGTAACAGTATGACCAGAGGCCCATAGGTTTTTGCTACAACTCTCAGCCCCAAAGGGGCTGGTGACCAATCATCCAGTTGCATGGTACCATGTCAGTAGCCACAGGGTCACATCCCATAGACAGTCCAGCTGTCAGTGCAGACAACTATAGAGGAGGGCTCCTGAGTGATCATGAACTATACTGTCCACAACTCAGCCCACTGGCTGGTCTTTCCTTCTCCATTCTCCATACATATTGTCTCAATCTTAGGATGGAAATCCATAGCCCTCCACTATGGAGATTGCCCATGACTGGAGCCATTTATATACCAAGCATCTTAATGTATGGAGCTTTTCCCTCCTGATAAGGAATTTCAGGTGCCAATGACTCAAAAGTAAGTTCTTCCTGCTTTCAACTGGTATATGTTACTGGCCCCAATAAGCATCGGAGTTCTCCAATTAAGGGGCTAATAGAGAGGGCACTACACTGCTGTTAATTTGCACCCATTTGGGCAGTGTAGGGATCTATGCCATGCCACTCTGTGGCCTTTGGGTCCAGTCTCACACCTACTCCACAATGGGATAGGTGGTTATTACCTTGTTCAGAGCTGTCCTGGTAATGGGCTCCATAGCAAGCAAGGTGTGGTACACAGCAGCCAGTTGCTTCTCTATCAAGGTGTGCCAGACCTCTGTTCCTTTTAATAATGGTGATCAGAATCTAATAGGTTAACATGTCTGTTCAAGGCACTGCAAAAGATCCCATCCATAACCATCTTTGGCTACATGAACATCTAGCTCTCCTGGCCTTGATGAGTCCATTATACTCAAGGCTTGTACGGCCTTGACTACCTGCTTTGCATCAGTAAAAGCAGCTGCATATGTCTCATCCCAGTCCCACCTGATGCCCTTTCATACTAACCAATATAAGGGCTTTAGAATTTGTGCCAAGTGTGGCCTTCGCTACGTCCCACAGATTTTGTGGTGTTGAATTATTGTTGTCATTTGTCTCCATATATTGTTTGATCTCTGTTTTAATTTGGTCATTGATCCATTGATTATTTAGGAGCATGTTATTAAGCCTCCATGTGTTTGTGGGCTTTTTTGTTTTCTTGGTGAAATTTATTTCTAGTTTCATAACTTTGTGATCTGAGAAGCTGGTTGGTACAATTTCCATCTTTTTGAATTTACTGAGGTTCTTTTTGTGGCCTCATGTATCATCTATTCTTGAAAATGTTCCATGTGCAGTTCAGAAGAATGTGTATCCTGTTGCTTTGGGTGGAGTGTTCTGTAGATGTCCTTTGGTTCATCTGTTCTAAGATGTTGTTCAGTGCCTCTGTGTCTGTTTATTTTCTGTCTGGTTGATCTGTCCTTTATAGTGAGTGGTGTGCTGAAGTCTCCTAAAATGAGTGCATTGCATTCTATTTCCCCCTTTAATTCAGTTAGTATTTGTTTCACATATGTAGGTGATCCTGTGTTGGGTGCATAGATATTTATAATAGTTGTATTCTCTTGTTGGACTGACCCTTTTATCATTATGTAATGTCCTTCTTTGTCTCTTATGACTTTCTTTGTTTTGAAGCCTATTTTGTCTGATACAAGTAATGCAACTGCTGCTTTTTTCTCACTATTAGTTGCATGAAATATCTTTTTCCATCCCTTTACTTTCAGTCTGTGTATGTCTTTGGGTTTGAGGTGAGTCTCTTGTAGGCAGCATACAGATGGGTCTTGTTTTTTTATCCATTCAGTAACTCTACGTCTTTTGATTGGTGCATTCAGACCATTTTCACTTAGGGTGATTATCGATAGGTATGTACTTATTGCCACTGAAGGCTTTAGGTTTGTGGTTACCCAAGTTTCAAGGGCAACTCCCTTACTATCTAACAGTCTAATTTAACTTACTTTGTATACTATTCCAAACACAATCTAAATGGTTTTTTTTCCTCTTTTTCCTTCCTCCTCCATTCTTTGTATGTTATGAATCATATTCTGTACTCTCTGTCTTCCCTTGGGTGACATATTTTTAGCCTTAGGAATACTTCCATCTATAGGAGTCCCTCCAAAATGCCCTGTAGAGGTGGTTGGTGGGAGGTAAATTCTCTCAGCTTTTGCTCTTCTGAAAATTGTTTGACCCTCCTTCAAATTTAAATGATAACCTTGCCAGATAGAGTATTCTTGGTTCAATGCCCTCTGCTTCATTGTATTAAATATACCATGCCACTCTCTTCTCACCTGTAAAATTTCTTTTGAGAAGTCTGATGATAGCCTGATGGGTTTTCCTTTGTTTGTGATCTTTTTTCTCTCTCTAGCTGCTTTAAAAGTCTGTCTTTATCCTTAATCTTAGCCATTTTAATTAGTATATGTCTTGATGTTGTCTTCCTTGGGTCCCTTGTGTTGGGAGATATGTGCACCTCCATGGCTTGAGAGTCTATCTCCTTCCTCATATTGAGGAATTTTTCACAATTACCTCCTCAGTGACACTTTCTATCACTTTTTTCTCTCTTCTTCTTCTGGTACCCCTATAATGCAAATATTGTTCCATTTGGATAGGTCACACAGTTCTCTCAATATTCTTTCATTCTTAGAGATCCTTTTTTCTTTCTGTGCCTCAGCTTCTTTGTATTCCTCTTCTCTAATTTCTATTCCATTTACCATCTCTTCTACGACTAATCTGCTTTTAAATCCCTCCATTGTATGTTTCATTTCA
>JAVSCE010016194.1:0-133732 GCA_032199065.1 Smutsia gigantea
GATACTGGACTTTCTGTGATTGAGTAGCCAGTGAAACATAGAAATTTGAGACATACAATAGTAATTTTAGTTTTAAATTTTTCTTATTTTCTATAGCTATTCTCCTCTGATACCACCCTTCAAATCTTCAATGAATCTTCGTTAAAACTATAACTTGGTAGTAGCCATCAATGTGCTGTGGATATGTGAAGAGAATCTGTTTCAATAAATAGATCTCAGTCAGCACAAAGAACAAACAAAACTGTTGAATGGAAAACAGAGATGCCTCACAAATTGTGCAAGCATCATACTCCTCCCCAGTGGATTCCTCAGAACTTGGATGAAGGACATCTGAGAGTCCTAAAGTCCTGTGTGGCAAAGCTCTGGTCAGGCTGAGGGAGCTAGCGAGTGAATGTGCAGTCTCTGAAGACATGTCATCAGAACTGTAGCAGATAAAAGGATGGGAGTGGATTGTATCCAGGTACAATAGAACACAGACCTAATTTAGGATGGGAAATTTCTGCTATATTGGAAAATCAAAAAAAGTTCCCTTGCTCAGCACCCCCTATAAATAAAATGAAAATGCTAGTCAGTAGAGGCAAGATGTAGGAGAATGAGGCTGACCATGCTTACAGAAGATTCCCTCCCATCCATGGAGCCCACACTTTTAGCAGGTACCTTAGTAGAAGGATACAGTGAATGACTTTCTTTCCCTACTTCTACAGTCTTGCTTCTAGACCTCACTATTGGAATTAATCAATCTCACAACCTGAAAACTCTAGGGCCAATGTGGTTATCAAGCAGAATATAAGCCTTTTATACTTACGGGGGCCAATTACTATCATGACATCTCTCCTATTGCATACTAGGTTTAGGATTGCTGTCTTGTGACCCACATTTTTTATCATGTGTCTTTTCTCTAGACCTGCATTGATTCTCTACCTGTGCCCCAGGCCCCCAAATCCCCAGTGTCAGTCATAAAGTTTGGAGCCAAGACCACCTGTCCTATCTCCCTCATACTCCTTGTCCACTTGTCCAACTAGAACTTTATCACTTAACAATTATCTAATGCTAAAACCCTCACCAGAAGTTCACCATACACCAACTTCTTTACTTATCTACCACTTGATAGGCATCAGAGCACACAGTTTGGAAGCATAGACTCTGGCATCTAATTGCCATGTATAGTTACCGGGTCTTTCACTTACTCTCTGACTTTTGACATGATATGTGCTCTACTTTCCTTTTAAGTAAAATGGAGGTGATTATACATACACACACACACACACACACACATATGCCTCCAATAAGTTGCTACAAGGATTAAATGCATGCAAATGTTCAAAAGGAAGTTGGGCACATAGGGGTACTTGGTGACTGTAGTGTTGCCCCCTTACTGTCAGCTGGTGCTGTGGTTTTCTTGTGAGCTTGAGGGGCAGCAGGTTCTGGTCACTCCTTATCTCAACTTTTTCATGCCTACAAAATTCAATTAGCAGTTACAATTCATTACGTTTAAAGAAACGTACATTTAGAAAGGAGTTTTGTTAGTTCTTTATAGTGTTTACAATATTTCTAAAAGAACTACTTCTATTTTTTTGAAGGCAGTTGTTTTCTTCATTTTTTTCTTTCTTTATCCCCTTACCCTATTTCACCCATGCCACTACCCCTCATCCCAATGACAACCACCAATCTGTTCTCTGTTTCTGATTCTATTTCTGTTTTGTTTGTTTTGTTGTTTAGGTTCCACATATTAGTGAAATCATATGGTCTTTGTCTTTGTCTAACTCATTTCACTTAGCATAATACCCTCCAGATCCATCCATGTTGTAGCTAATGGCAAGATTTCATTCTTTTTTTATGCTATGGCTGAGTAATATTCTATTATATATACGTATCACATTTTCTTTATGCATTCATCTACCTATGGACACTTTGGCTGCTTCCATATGCTGGCTATTGTAAGCAATGTTATGATAAACATTGAAGTGCATATATATTTTTGAATTAGTGATTTTGTTTTCTGTGGGTAAATTCCAAAGAAAACAGGTCCTCTACACATTTTTTAAACTGGATTATTTGTTTTTTAAGTTTTTGTTGAGTTATATGAGTTCTTCATATAGTTTGGATACTAGCCCCTTATCAAATAAAAAATAACTCCTTTTAAAAGGGCTTTCAATGTTAGGAAATACTAACAGCAGTATTTAGAGAGTGTTGAACCTTAAAAACTCATAAATAAAGAACAATATTTTTGGTAAACTCTGGAAAGGGCATGTAGTCAGCATGGTAGGGATATTGCTCCCATTAAAGTCTGAAGAGTTCCTATATATCTTGGATATTTGGTGAACACAAGTAGAGTAAAAATTGGTCATGTGCACATAAGGGTTCTAAACATCTAGTAGTCACCTTTTGCTTAATTCATTTTTAGGTAACACTTTGGTAACATTCCTGTCAAGTACAAAAATAATACCATGGGTTGGCAGGGAAAGAACAACCTTTAACAGGAATACAAAGAAAAGGAGAAGTGGAATGTGGGTGGCAATTGAATGATGAACTAGATCTTTACAAAGAGTCTTAGCTTTGTCAAAAGATAATAGATGCTTCTTAGAACTTTATAATTGCTTCTTATACAAAAATTACAAAAGAACTGTCTAGTGAAAATGTAAGGTTCTTTATCATCTCAAAACATTAACTTGCTAATGGTAGAAACTTATAAAAAGGTACAATTTCTTTTTCCTTAAATATGAAAAAAATCTCTCAGGTAGAACTTTCTTTTATTACTTTTCTTACGACCACTTATGTTGTAGTACGTAGAGTGCTTGAGTTCAAAAGAAATGCTCTAATCAAAACTTCAAATTAAAATTAAAAGGTGTAAACATACATACACCTGTTTTCTTTATCCAATGACCATTTTCACTTTTAATTATTCAGCTACATTTTTTTGTTTTGCTTTTATACGTTACAACGTATAATTCAGTGTGCTGGCAAGGAGGAAATAAAACAAATATCTGGGATGATTATTCATTTTTTATAGAAGATCCCATATCCTGTATATCTAGGCCTGACCTGTTCAATGATAGCCACCCATTTCATATGACTATTGAGTACTTGAAAAATGACAGGTGTTATTTTAATTAAGCAAGGAGGCCATTAGGCTGGTGTGGCTCTAATGATATAGTAGCCTACATAAACAACCTAAAATCTAAGCCTATAATTCCTCAAGGTTACGAAATTGAAACTACTAACTAACCTTAAAAATAAAACTGTCAGTTATTTTACCAGCAAATATTTGTTTATTTTGGGAATAGGGGAGAATTGTAATTCAGGACATGCAAGCTGCAGCAAAACTATAGGCAAGTTCAGAGAACAAAAGAGAGGACCATTCTTTTATAGAGGAAAAGAGGGAGTTGGGAGGGGCTATATAAGTGAAAAGTCCATTGGAGTAAACTGGGCGTTCAAAGTAAAGTGGTTTTTCATTGGCTGATTTATAGCCAGTCATTGGGTAGGCAGATGAGGAGGAAGTCTTCCTTCCTCCACCTGGGTAGTGAAGTAGTAGCTAAAAATGTATCACCTTGAAAGGTCCCCCTTTTCCATCTAGCTCTGCAATTAATGATGAGTGGTAGGGTGTGAGAGTTCCCCATGCTGGCCCTTGACTCCATAAACCTAAGACAACCAATTGCAAACAGCCAACTAGGTTTTAAGCTGTAAACAATCAGCTTCTGCCTTTTCTCTGTAAAGGTCTCTCCATGAGCTCCTGTTGATGGAGGTTCCTAACCACTGTCCAGTTTGGAATGGATTTTTGCTCAAATAAGCATTTAAAATGTTTAATATGTCTCAGTTTCTCATTAAACATTAGACTGAACTGATAGGTGCTGTAAGTGTAAAATGTACACTCGATTTCAAACTCACAGGAATGAATAAAGATTATTAAATGTTTCATTAATAGTTTTTATATGGATTACATGTTGATACGATAATATTTTAGATTTTTTTCTAAAGAAAATATACTTTAAAATCAATTTCCTCTGTTTCTATTTTCTAAAGTGTGACTACTAGACATTTTTAAATTTTATATTTCATATGTCATATGTGACCCACATTTATGTTTGACATTATACTTCTATTTGACCATGTTAATAGAGATCACCCTTGCAGATTTCTAATAGACTTTAAAAGTACCATGCTTTGGAGGAAGAAATAATTATACTAATACATCAAGGAATTACAACCACCCCATTATTTAAAATCCTGTTTTATACTTAAAAATGAGGATATGAAATTGTTAAACAGATATGTTTCGAAACATCATTGCACAAACAAATTGGCACTCTGCAAAAAGGCTTTGTACTGCAGACACACTTAACTCTCAAATCTTTCCTGCCACTAATTGTGTCTGAGCTACTAGCTTCTTTTCACAAGCCACTAGGCTTTCTTGTCAGATACTAAATTTGAGGTCTATGTACTTCCTGAGACGATATTTTCTTCAGGCCCTGCCTTCATCTTGCCTTAGATTCCAGGATACAAACCCCTTCCTCCTCCTGGTGGACCTCCCTGACCACTCCCTTTCAGAGTCCCAATCATCTAAGAGCAGAGGAAACTGCAGCTATCTCAGCCTGTGCCTTACACTGTATGATTTTTACACAAAATAACTTAAATACCTTTGGTTAGGTTCTCTGCACTAATGCATTCGAAACTCTGTATGATCACAAAGTCAGGTTTTGTGCTGTGGTTGCCCAGAATTTTATGACTATATTACATGCATGGGTTTAAATAAATCATATGGAAATTTATCCATGCAATGCAGAAAACCACAGAAGGGCAAGTATTTATGGATTTTTTTAATTTATTTTTTAGTTGATAAAAAGCATTTTCCCCAGCTTTATTGAGATATGAATGACAAATAAAAATCACATATATTTTAGGTGTACAATGTGATGTTTTGATACATGTATATGCTCTGACATCATTACCATAATCAAGCTATTAACATATCTATCACTTCACATATTTACCTTTTGTATGTGTGTGGTAAGGACACATAAGGTCTATCAGCTTAGCAAATTTTAAGTATATGATACATCATTGTTATTAAACTATAGTCACCGTGATATAGTTGAGGTCTCCAGAACTTATTCTTCATAGAACTGAAAGTTTATGCCTGTTGACCAACATTTCCCCATTTCCTCTAACTCCTGCTCCCTGGTAACCACCTTTCTACTGGTTCTGTGAGTTCAGCTTTCTTAGATTCTACACTTAAGTGGGAGACATGATTATTTGGGGGGCTTATTTCACTTAATGCCCTCCAAGTCCATCCACGTTGTTACCAATGGCAGGATTTCCTCTTTTTAAAGGCTGAATAATATTCCACTTGGTAGTTACATCACATTTTCCCTATTTATTCTTAAGGGACACTTAAGTTGCTTCCATGTCTTTGCTATGGATTTCTTTTTTTAAAGGGAAATGTTTTTAAGTTAATGCAAAATGGGCAACAAATTTCATTAGTAATAATAATATTAAAAAAAAAACTGTGTGTAATATTCCCTGAGACTGCCTGTCTTCAATCTTTAAAAGGTTATTTTCTATTCAACAGGATGACTGCTTGAAACAGAGGTATGTGTTTTCCATTATTGTTAGAGAATCAAAAATGCAACTCTTTATTAAAGAATTTGCACCTAGGTAACATAGGCAATTATTGGACCAATTTTTAATACTATAAACATTACTACTTAATAATACTTAAACATTAATATTCTTGTACACTAATCTGGATCTAGTCATTCTGATTTTAGCTTGGAGACAAGAGTCTTCACCAGGTGTTTGCTTTGGGCTTGTTTATTCCATAGAAGTTAAGTTTTTTTTAAATCCCTCAGTTGATCTCATTAACATTCCTTGACTCTGAAAAAGAGTTAAGACTTTAGATTTTCTAAGTATCCCGAAAGGGCCAGGCTAAAGTCATAGCATCACCAAATTGGAATTTTTACCAAAGAAATTATGGAATTTAGGAGCAAGAATTAACTTTTGGTATCATATTGTCTAGCTCCTCTTTTACATATTGGGAAACTGAATCCTAAAAAGTCAAATGATTTGTCAAGACCATAGGGCTGGCCTTGAGGGAACCAAATTTAGGTTCTTGACCCTCTGTTCAGTATTTTCTGTTTTGGTTTGACTTTTTAATCTACCCTATACTATTTCCTCTCTCCAATGTGGTAGTAGTAAGTAGCAAGGAAGAATCATTTAAATGCTTTTTTGTCTTAATGCAAAATAAGGGGTTTTCTAATTTCTTCCTTGTAAAAAAATTGCACTTTAATTTGCATTTGATACCTTTAAACACGAGCTAAATGCAACTTAGTTTGCCTAAAGTAATTCTGTATAAAACCATAGCTTCTATTACAAATTGCCTGTTTTAGAAAATTTACACAATTCCTACAGAATTAGCAGGAAATACTTCTGAAACTTCTGAAATGTCCAAACAAGATACATGGGAATAGATATCATGCTACACAAATGGTCACAATGGGACAAAAATAATTATTTTTATGACATTCCTTTGGACCTAGGGAAGGGTGAAAGGAATGAATTCAAGGTTGCACACAGGCAGTGACAGTTTTGAGCCAAGATGGTGAACTGCACTTCTGAGAAAAACCCTAATGTCCTTTCCCATTCTGTTCCAGACTTAGATTCTAAACAGGATTCTCTGCTGCCCTCTAGAGGTTTTAAAAGCCACTAGTGAGGACAGCAAAAAGAGAAACATACTTAGGCAGAAGCAGACAAGTAATTATTTTTTTCCCCTTTAAGAATTCTGCACCCATTTACAATGTGGGGTTCTTTTTCCCACACCACAAATCAATTCTCAGGACACCACTTGGGTGTCCTACGATTCAACTACATCTGACACTATGTATCTGGAGATAGCATCAGATTCCACAGGACTCAGTCCTACAAGGTTGCAGTCCACCTCATTGACCAGTATCAAGTCCAGGATGTCACCTGTGCTTCTGACCAACAGGATATAGACTCAAGATTCCCACACTGTTGATTTAGATTCTATTAATTTGCTAGAATGGCATATAAACTCAGAGAGACATTTTACTTACTAGATCACCAGTTTATTATAAAAGGATATAGGAATAGCCAGATGTAAGAGATGCACAGGGCAAGGTGCGCGGAAGAGGTGGGATTTCCATGTTCTCTCCCAATGTACCACTCTCCCTCTGTCTCTACATGTGCAACAATCCAGGTCTCCAAACCCTGTCTTTTGGGATTCTACGGTGGCTCCATTACAAAGCTGTAATTGATCATGGGCCATTGGCGACTGGTTCCAACTCCATCTCCAGAGGTCACAGAGGTCAGGAGTGCGTCTCAAAGTTCCAGTCCTTCAGTCACAGGCTTGGCTCATCAGGCAACCAGCCCCCATCTTCGGGTATTTTCAAAAGACACCTCATTAACATAACAAAAGACACCTTAGTCACTCAGGGAATTCTAAGGGTTTTAGGAGCTCTGTGCCACAAACAGGGATAGAGACCAAATATATATTTCTTATAAATCACAATGACACACCCTTCAATGACAAAGAAAACAGGACATGTCATTTGGTGGATCAATCACACATTTAAAGCAAATTAAATGATGTATTAGTTCTGAAATATATTTGTATGTGTGTGTGTGAGTGTATGTGTGTGTAGAAACTGGTTTTCTACTGTAAAAGTTTAAAAACATGTATATGTATCTTCAGTGCAAACTGACAAACTGTTATCCTTTCATAACATATGGTTCTAGTTTGTTCAGTGGTTCTGCAAAGTTAAAATGCATTCACTGGTTTTCTTTGTTGACCCACTCGTCTTCTCAAGACTTGTGCTGTCCATGAATTAGCTTTAACAGTATGTTTCTGAGGATTCACACAGCTGCATTTCTTAGATTATCTTTCTAATATTCTGAAAGGGCAACCTATATTTCTGCTTAGAGCTAGTAAAACAGTGTTTGGAAACTCAAAACAAGGTTGGCCCAACTTGAAAAAGAAGAATGGTCTATTCTCTTTACACACATTAATGTCATCTGGAGAGAACAGTTATATCTTTTAGATACATTCACAAGAATTTCAAGCAAATTTATACATCTAATACTATTCTTACTATCTTTTCTCCTAAACGCAGTTACCCTTCTCTGTCCTCCATCCTATTTAATAGCACCATCATTACCCACCAGCCAAAGCAGAGCCCCAGGCTCCTACCTTCTCATCTCCTTGAGCTCTGGTGCACTTTGAACTTGGATCTCTCTTCAGTCTTCTGTCTTTTCATCACTTTAAAGCAGGCTCATACACAAACCATGCATGGCCCTTAATTCCACTCTCAGTCCAGGTTCTTCTCACTCTAAATCAGCCCCTACACCAATGACAGCATGATTTCCTCCAAGCACATACTGAATGTCACTTTTTAAAGTCTTTTTTTTTGCCTCATATCTTTTTTCAATCTCATTTCTTATTCCCTTAAAATCTGGTTTCAAGCCCCATCACTTGAAAACACTGCTTTCTTGATTCTTTACTCAACAAATAATTAATGTCTATTTTGTAGCAGGTTCAAGGGATAAATCTAGGGAAAATGGAACCCTTTTAGTAGGCCTTAAGAAACTCAAAGCCTAGTAAGGAAGCAGATATGTAAGCAGATAATGTGCTCACCATCGTAAGCATGTGGAACAATAAGGTAAGAAAGAACAACATTTGCCTGGGAAATCTGCAGTGAGAGGGTGTTGAACTGAGTCCCAAAGAGAGTAGGAGGAGTTTGCTAGCGCAGTAAGGAAGGCTCAGGGTATTCCAGAGCAAAGTAAAATTCCATGCATAGGAATTAACAGATGAGGCTGGTTAAGGTGACAGTTTTGTATGCCTTACTAAGGTGTGGAGACAATGAATACCAGGTTAAGTGATTTTAGGCAGGAGAGTCATTTGTGAAAGATCACTCTGTCAGGAATCAGGGAGTGTGGAATGGAGAGGATAAACATGGGAAGTAGAAAAATGTATAAGAAGGATCTTATAATTGTTCAGGTTAGAGATGGTGAGTGTCTGAAGTAGAATAGTACAGGCAAGATAGATTTTAAAAAATATTCAAGATGTAAAAACCAGAAGTAAGCTCTTCAAATGTAGGGGTGCTTTGTTCTCTGATGCATCTCAAACACCGAGAACAGTGCCTGCCACAAGTAAATGTTCAATAAGTACATGTTGGATTCTGGAAATCTACAGTGCCACAGTGGTTTTTTAATCTTCTTGAATCTCCCGTAAAACAGGCATGACAAATAAAATTGCAAACTGGAAACCCACAGATGTCTAAACTAAAACTAAAATCATTTAACTGTTATTTTAAACATACCTCAAATCTATAGATTGGGAGCTGCTGAAAGCTAAAATCATCGGGTGGTACAGTTATCTATGTCGGAGGAAATACTGCTGAGAGATAATGGTGCTGATAAAGGAGAATCCAGATACCACAAACACATACCAGAAACCTCAGTGGACCAATGTGAGTCTGTGGCAACCAAAACTGGGACATCATTCTACAGAAAACAGCTGAGTCTGTGTAAGGAGACTAGAGTGAAGTCTGAAGATGATAGGATGGGATGGGTCTATGATATCTGGAAATAAGCAGTAAGTTCTCCTTTCCAGGATAAATACCTAACCATAAAAAAAGTTGCTAGGAATAGAATCCATACTGATCAGGACAGAACAATTGGAAAAAAGAAAAGAAGATACAGAAAAAAAAAGAAATTAAAACACATGATTAAACAAATCTTGGAATAAAAGAATGCCAAGTAAAATCAGAGTATTTCTAAAAAAGGATAGCTAAAACATGACATATCAAAATGCTTTCAAATGCTTTTATCAGAGGGAATTTTGTAAGATTCAATTCTTAAAACAAGCATACAACTCAAAAAGCTCGACAAAGAAAAACTAAATTAGATAAAGGAGAAAGGAGAAATAATAATTAAAGCAGAAATGAAAAAGCTGGAAAATAAAAAATAGTTAAACTAATTAACCAACCAGGAACCAATTCTATAGAAACATGAAATCACGAATCAATAGGTTTAAGCTAAAAATGAGAAAACACTGGGGGGAAATCTTCAAAATTGAGAAAATGTTTTGTGTATTATACAGGTTTGTATTGTGTGTCTATTAAATACATTTAAAAATCTGAATGAAATGGATAATTTTCTTTTTAAAAAAGCTTACTAATATTGTCTAATAAAGTTAAAAAGTCTAAAGAGATAATGAGCAAGAAATTATATAGGAGAAACATAGAAAGAAGAAATATAGAAAACAATTAGAGCTTCTCCACTAACACACACACACACACACACACACACACACACAAAGCTAATCCAGATAATTTCATAGGGACTTTTTTTCCAAACTTTTAAAGATCAGATAATGAAAATGTTACTTAAACTATCCCAGAAAATTTTTAGGCAAATGTTAGATATCAAAATATATAAAACTACAGACTAGTCTTTCTTATAAAAAAGAATGCAAATATCTTAAGTGAGATGTTAACAGACAAAATACAGTAGCTTACTAAAAAATAAAACATACTTAACTCTTATGTTAGGATGTTGATGAAATAAATCGTACAAAGTGGAGAAAATAAAATTTTGCCCAGAGTAAGTTTCAACAGCTATTACCATGATTATTAATAGTAATAGATTTGACAACTGAGAACATTAAAGGAAATGTGGGAGGAATCTTGAGGAACATCAATACTTAAAAAGCTGGTAGAGAACAAAGTTGGGGACTCATATTTCTCAATTTCAAAACTTACTACAAAGCTACATAAACCAGACTATGTGGTAGTATCAAAAGAATGGACGTAACTCAATGGAAGAGAATTGAAAGAAGAATTTATGGTCAATTGATTTTCAAGAAGGGTACTAAGACAATTCAATGAGTGAAGAATAGTCTCTTCACAAACAATGCTAGGACAGCTGGACATCTGTAAGCAGAAGAATAAATTTGGACCCTAGGGCCACCATATATAAAGACTAACTCAAAACAGATCAAATACCTAAATGTAAGAGCCTAAAAACTATAAAACATTAGGTGTAAATATTTGTGATATTGGATTAGGCAATGGTTTCGTAGATATGATATCTGAAATATAAGCAGCAAAAGAAAAAACAGAAATTGGGACTTCATCAAAATTAAAAACCTTTGAGTTTCAAAGTAAAGTACCAAGAAGGTCAAACAATAAAACACATAGATTAGGTGAAAATATTTGCAAATTGTGTATCTGATGAGTCTGGTATCCAGAATTTAAGAAGTCTTACAACTTTGCAATTAAAAATTAAATAAATAAATTGAAAATGGGCCAAATATGAATAGGCATTTCTCCAAAGAAGATATGAACTGCCCAATCACTGCATGAAAAGATGTTCAATATAAGTAGTCATTAGGGAAATACAAATCAAAACCACAATGAGATGCCACTTCATACACACCAGGATGGCTATTATCAAAAAAGATGGACAATATCAAGTACTGGCAAGGATGTTGAAAAATCACAACCTTCACACATTGCTGGTAAAAAAGGAAAATGGTGCAGCCACTTGGGAAAACAGTTCAGCAGTGCCTCACGAAGTGAAACAAAGAGTTCCATATGACCCAGAAGTTGAACTCTTAGCTATACACAAGAGAGAAGTGAAAACATATATGCATACAAAATCTTGCACAGGGATATCCATAACAGCATTATTCATACAGCCAAAAAGTGGAAACAACCCAAATTCTATCAATTTATAAATGGATAAACAAAATGTGGTAAATCTATACAAAAAGTATTATTTAGCCATAACAAGTAATGAAATACTGACTAATGCTACCACCTGGATGAACCTTGAAAACATTATGCTAAGTGAAAGAAGCCGGATACAAAGACCACATATTGTATGATTTCATTTATATGAAATGTCCAAAATAGGCAAACCCTCAGACAGAAACTAGGTTAGTGGTTGCTAGGGCCTTCGGGAAGCAGTTAATGGGGAGTTACTGCTAATGGTTACAGGGTGTCTTTTGGCGTAATGAAAATATTCTGGGATTAGATGGTTGTACAACCTGATGAATATATTAAAACCACCAAATTGTACATGATAGTGAATTTTATAGTATCTGAATTGTATCTTAAAAATACATCCCTACTGGATTAAAGATGGTGGCATGAGAGGTGAGACAAAGGCTTCCTCCTAAAACTGCATATAATATGAAAATAAAGCTACTACAAATACTCTTGAAAGAGCAACAGGAAAGAGGATGGCAGCAAACTGCATACACCTGGAGACAAGAGCAGCCCTCACGGAAAAGGGTAACGTACTAAAGCTGTGGTCCTGGGGGATCCAAGCCCTTCCCCCACCCCAGCTCACCTGCAGGAGGAATAGGAACAGAGCAGAGAGGGAGTGGAGATGTGGGACTGCTGAATACCTAACTCTGGAGATCTGCTCTGGGAGCACAAACCTACGTTTCATGGTGCTTGCATGATACTCTTGTAATTAGGGGGTTGGAAAGCTAAGACAGGCAGAATTCCTGGAGGGACTAAGATTCCAGCTGCTTGTAAAAGCAGGGATCCATACCCAGCTGCTAGGGGACAAAAGAAAGGCGGGCAGTCTGAGAGACGTCCTAACAAAGAAGCCCTTAGCAAGAGGGCTGCTAAAGGGGCAAGGATTGCACAGAGCTTACTGCTCAGGAGAAAGGACAGGCAGACAAAATTGTCTGGGTGCATTCTGCCCAGCAGATTGGGAGTTTTCATGATCTTCAGGTTCTCCAGCTCCCTGGCTGGCTACAGAGCTCCAAGAACCCCTTCTGTGACAGGCAGACTAGTGCGCCTTTCTTCTGGCCAGCCCCACCAGGCTTGCAAACAGGGAAATCCTTCCCTGGTGTTAGGCCAGCCAGAGGGAAGATCTGTCTATAGCAACTAAAAACGCAAAGCACAGAGGCTTATACCTGTGTGCTCGGCCCACTGGTTCAGGCAGTGGAGACAGGCATAGCAGCCAGGAACCAGGAAACAGCCCTTTCCTCCCCCGAGGCACCAATACCACTCCCCTACAATCCCCGCATTGATTCAGGGGCTGAGCAGCTCCAGGGAGTAGAGCTTCTGGGCACTAGAGGGCGCCATACACAAATATGAAATGCCAAAGGAACCTGGTCCAGAGTAAAATTATGAACACAACTCCTGAGAAAGATTTAAATGATATGGACCTTATCACTCTCCCTGAAAGGGAATTCAAAATAAAAATCATTAACATGCTTACGAAGGTACGGAAAGATATTCAAGAACTCAGGAATGAATTCCGGTCGGAGATCCAATCATTGAAGAACACAATGGACGGTATTAAAAGCAGATTGGATATGGTGGAGGAGATGATAAATGAAATAGAAACTAGAGAAGAGGAATACAAAGAAGCTGAGGCACTGAGAGAAAAAAGGATCTCTAAGAATGAAAGAATATTGAGGGAACTGTGTGACCAATCCAAAAGGAACAATATTCGCATTATAGGGGTACCAGAAGAAGAAGAAGAGAGAGAAAAAGGGATAGAAAGTGTCTTTGAGGAGGTGATTGCTGAAAACTTCCCCAATCTGGGGAAGGAGATACTCTCTTAGGCCACGGAGGCGTGCAGATCTCCCAACACAAGGGACCCAAGGAAGACAACAGCAAGACATATAGTAATTAAAATGACAAAGATCAAGGATAAGGACAGACTATTCAAAGCAGCCAGAGAGAGAAATAAGATCAGATACAAAGGAAAACCCATCAGGCTATCATCAGACTTCTCAGCAGAAACCTTACAGGCCAGAAGGGAGTACCATGATGTATTTAATGCAATGAAGCAGAAGGGCCCTGAACCAAGATTACTTTATCCAGCAAGATTATCACTTAAATTTGAAGGAGGGATTAAACAATTCCCAGATAAGCAGAGCTGAGAGAATTTGCATCCCACAAACCATCTCTACAGTGTATTTTGGAGGGACTGCTATAGATGGAAGTGTTCCTACGGTTTAATAGCTGTCACCAGAGGTAATAAAACCACAGTAAAGAAAGTAGAACAGCTAATTACTAAGCAAATGCAAAATTTAATTAACTAGCCCCAAAGTCAATCAAGGGATAGACAAACAGTATAGAATATGATACCTAATATATAAAGAATGGAGTAGGAAGAAAAAGGAGGAAACAAACAAACAAAAAAAGAATCTTTAGATTGTGTTTGTAATAGCATATTAAGTGAGTTGTTAGACTTTTAGATAGTAGGGAAGTTAACCTTGAAACTTTGGTAACCATGAATCTGAAGCCTGCAATGCCAATAAGTACATACCTATCCATAATCACCCTAAATGTAAATGGAATGAATGCACCAGTCAAAAGACAAAGAGTCACTGAATGGATAAAAAAACAAGACCTATCTATATGCTGCCTTCAACAGACTCACTTTAAAGCCAAGGACATACACAGACTAAAAGTGAAGGGATGGAAAAAGATATTTCATGCAAACAACAAAGAAAAAAGCAGGAGTTCCAGTACTTGTATCAGACAAAATAGACTTCAAAACGAAGAAGGTAGCAAGAGATAAAGAAGGACATTACATAATGATAAAGGGGTCAGTCCAACAAAAAGATATAACCATTATAAATATATATGCACCCAACACAGGAGCACCAGCATATTTGAAACAAATACTAACAGAATTAAAGGAGGAAATAGAAAGCAATGCATTAATTTTAGGAGACTTCAACACACCACTCACTCCAAAGGACAGATCAACTGGACAGAAAATAAGTAACGACACAGAGGCACTGAACAACACACTAGAACAGATGGACCCAACAAACATCTACAGAACTCTACACCCAAAAGCAACAGAATACACATTCTTCTCAAGTGCACATAGAACATTCTCCAGAATAGACCACATACTAGGCCACAAAAAGAACCTCAATAAATTCAAAAATATTGAAATTCTACCAACCAACAACTCAGATCACAAAGGTATAAAACTAGAAATAAATTTTAGAAAGAAATCAAAAAGGCTCACAAATGCATGGACACTTAACAACATTCTCCTAATTAATCAATGGGTTAACGACCAAATCAAAACAGAAATCAAAGAATATATGGAAACTAATGACAACAACAACACAAAGCCACAACTTCTGTGGGATGCAGCAAAGGCAGTTCTAAGAGGAAAGTATATTGCAATCCAGGCCTATTTAAAGAAGGAAGAACATTCCCAAATGAATAGTCTAAAGACACAATTACTAAAATTGGAAAAAGAAGAACAAATGAGGCCCAAAGTCACCAGAAGGAGGGACATAATAAAGATCAGAGAAGAAATAAATAAAATTGAGAAGAATAAAACAATAGAAAAAAATCAATGAAACCAAGAGCTGGTTCTTTGAAAAAATAAACAAAATAGATAAACCCCTAGCCAGACTCATTAAAAGAAAAAGAGAATCTACCCACATAAACAGAATCAGAAATGAGAAAGGAAAAATAATGACAGACCCCACAGAAATACAAAGAATTATAAGAGAATATTATGAGACGCTATATGCTAACAAGCTGGAAAACCTAGAAGAAATGGACAACTTCTTAGAAAAATACAACCTTCCAAGACTGACCAAGCAAGAAACAGAAAAACTAAACAGACCAATCACCAGCAACAAAATTGAATTGGTAATCAAAAAACTACCCAAGAACAAAACCCCTGGACCAGACGGACTCACCTCTGAATTCTACCAGACATAGAGAGAAGAAATAACACCCATTCTCCTTAAAGTTTTTCAAAAATTAGAAGAGGAGGGAATACTTACAAACTCATTCTATGAAGCCAGCATCACTCTAATACCAAAACCGGGCAAAGACCTCACCAAAAAAGAAATTTACAGACCAATATCCCTGATGAACATGGATGCAAAAATACTCAACAAAATATTAGCAAACCAAATTCAAAAATACATCAAGAGGATCATACACCATGATCAAGTGGGATTCATCCCAGGGATGCAAGGGTGGTACAACATTCGAAAATCCATCAACATCATCCACCACATCAACAAAGAGAAGAACAAAAACCACATGATCATCTCCATAGATGTTGAAAAAGCATTTGACAAAATTCAGCATCCATTCCTGATTAAAACTCTCAACAAAATGGGTATAGACGGCAAGTACCTCAACATCATAAAGGGTATGTATGACAAACCAAAAGCTAACATCATACTTAACAGCAAGAAGCTGAAAGCTTTTCATCTAAGATTGGGAACAAGACAGGGATGCCCACTCTCTCCACTGTTATTCAGCATAGTACTGGAGGTCCTAGCCACGGCAATCAGACAAAACAAAGACATGCAAGGCATCCAGAATGGTAAAGAAGAAGTCAAATTGTCACTATTTGCAGATGACATGATATTGTACATAAAAAACCCTAAAGATTCCACTCCACAACCACTAGAACTAATATCTGAATTCAGCAAAGTTGCGGGATACAAAATTAACACACAGAAATCTGTTGCTTTCCTATACACTAATGATGAACTAACAGAAAGAGAAATCAGAAAAACAATTCCATTCACAATTGCATCAAAAAGAATAAAATACCTAGGAATAAACCTAACGAAGGAAGTGAAAGACCTGTGCTCTGAAAACTACAAGACACTCCTAAGAGAAATTAAAGAGGACACTAACAAATGGGAATGCATCCCATGCTCTTGGCTAGGAAGAATAAATATTGTCAAAATGGCTATACTACCAAAGCAATCTACAGATTCAACGCAATCCCCATCAAACTACCAACAGCTTTCTTCAATGAACTGGAACAAATAATTCTAAAATTCATATGGAACCACAAAAAACCCCGAATAGCCAAAGCAATCCTGGGAAGGAGGAATAAAACAGGGGGAAATATGCTCCCTGACTTCAAGCTCTGCTACAAAGCCACAGTAATCAAGACAATTTGGTACTGGCAAAAAAAAAACAGACCCACAGACCAGTGGAACAGAATAGAAATCCAAACATTAACCCAAACATATACAGTCAATTAATATTGGATAAAGGAGCCTTGGATATACAATGGGGAGATGAGAGCCTCTTCAGCAGCTGGTATTGGAAAAACTGAACAGCTACATGTAAGAGAATAAAACTGGACTACTGCCTAGCCCCATACACAAAGGTAAACTCAAGGTGGATCAAAGACCTGAATGTAAGTCATGAAACCATGAAACTCTTAGAAAAAAATATAGGCAAAAATCTCTTGGACATAAACATGAGCAACTTCTTCATGAACATATCTCCCCAGGCAAGGGAAACAAAAGCAAAAATGAACACGTGGGACTATATGAAGCTGAAAAGCTTCTGTACAGCAAAGGACTCCATCAGTAGAACAAAAAGACATCCTACAGTATTGGAGAATATATTCATAAATGACGTATCTGATGAAGGGTTGACATCCAAAATATATAAAGAACTCATGCACCTTAACAAACAAAAAGCAAATAATCCAATTAAGAAATGGGCAGAGGACATGAATAGACACTTCTCCAAAGAAGAAATTCAGATGGCCAACAGGCACATGAAAAGATGCTTCACATCACTAATCATCAGAGAAATGCAGATTAAAACCACAATGAGATATCACCTCACACCAGTGAGGATGGCCAACGTCCAAAACACAAACAACAACAAATGTTGGCGAGGATGTGGAGAAAAGGGAACCCTCCTACACTGCTGGTGGGAATGCAAATTAGTTCAACCATTGTGGAAAGCAGTATGGAGGTTCCTCAAAAAACTCAAAATAGAAATACCATTTGACCCAGGAATCCCACTCCTAGGAATTTACCCTAAGAATTCAGCAGCCCAGTTTGAAAAAGACAGATGCACCCGTATGTTTATCACAGCACTATTTACAATAGCCAAGAAATGGATGCAACCTAAGTGTTCATCAGTAGATGAATGGATAAAGAAGAGGTGGTACATATACACAATGGAATATTATTCAGCCATAAGAAGACAACTAATCCTACCATTTGCAGCAACATGGATGGAGCTAAAGGGTATTATTCTCTGTGAAATAAGCCAAGCTGAAAAAGACAAGTATCAAATGATTTCACTCATTTGTGGAGTATAAGAACAAAGAAAAAAAAAACTGAAGGAACAAAACAGCAGCAGACTCCCAGAACCCAAAACGGACTAATAGTTACCAAAGGGAAAGGTACTGGGGAAGATGGGTGGGAAGGGAGGGATAAGAGGGAAAAAGGGGCATTACGATTAGCAGATGTAATGTTGCGGGGTGCGGGGAGGGCTGTACAACTCAGAGAAGACAAGTAGTGATTCTATAGCATCTCACTACGCTGATGGACAGTGACTGTAATGGGGTTGATGGGGGGGACCTGATGAAGGGGGTAGTTTAATAACCATAATATTGCACATGTAATTGTAGATTGATACCAAAATAAATTATTTAAAAAAAACATCCCTAGTAGACTACGGAAAGCTATAAAATAGATTAAGAAGGAATTGTCAGAAGTATCGTAAATTTTCAATGACTGTACAATCTAGCAATGAGTATTACATCTGTCCCCTGTACAATTCCTTTAAATTTTCTTTATGTTCTAAAATTCTTAAAAAACTGTGGAGAAATAATTTCACAGAAATCATTACAAGGGAATACAAACACACCCACAATGTAGTCATCAGCTCCAATGTAACAGAGAGACTGATTAGGGGTCACTGAGTTTAGAAATTAGCAAGATAAGTTTAGGCAATGCAAATGCCATGCACAAAACATATTCTGCATGTGAGGATTAAATAGAGAAACTAGAGTCATGGAGTGTAGGCCACTAGAAGAGATGCCAATCTTTACTTCCATTGCAGTAATTCATCTTTGAACTAAACCATCAAAAACCCAACTGCCTCCTCGTATTCCCACCCCACCCTGTCCTCTTGTCTTTCTCTAAGTATTCTTTCTGTATCTTGAGAATGGTTTATCACTACAAATATCAGATATTTTGACTCTTTTATATATGTTTTTCACCCGGAAAGACAGTCAGCTGACGGATGTCATTTCATATTGACCTGTGTGTCCACCCCCTCCAGGTCTAGCCTTGCTTCTGGCACTTTTGTTGATACTAAAGAAAAACAGCATTTGAGAATATGCCCATCTAACGTGGGCCATTCAACTTTGTAACACTAGCGACTCGCAGTCAGTTTAAGTTTCTGACAGGTAAGACTATAAAATGTATTCACAAAAATGGCATTAATACAATGACCAATAAAAACATTAATATCATTTTTATTGAAATAAAAACTTGTCTAGAGACAAGTGGAAAAAATAATTTATTGCAGATTCTCTTCTACAGTAACATGGATCATTTATACATATATTGATGTGCTGATATGAAATACTAAACTTAAAAACAAACATTTTTACACAAAAGTAGTTGCACTGTATTTTATAAAGACAAATATTAATAAATTATCAGACATATTTAAGAACAACAGGACAATCATTCCAACAGAAATGCATTCTATGTAAAATTAAAGTAAGTTTTCTGAACATGATACCCTGGATATAATCACATTCTCCTAAACTAAGAAAAAGCAGCTAATTTCTGGGAATAAAAGGTCAGGAATGGCTCTGAGTAACGGGAGTATTCCAGCAGGCCTTCCAGCTTTATTCTTGGATGTGGTCAGAGCCCCCAACATTTATCACTAGCTAATGTGACCGCTCATAGTCAACCGATGCGGCTTTCGGTAACAGCTGCGTGTGGTTAATGATATTTAGCACAAGGAATAGAATACAAATGATACCGTTTTAGAGGAACTGTAGTTGTCACATGATTTGAATAAGCAACCAAATGTTTTAATAACCGAAATGTGTATTCCATATTTCTGAAAGGAAATGAGCATAATCTGAAATAGTCCCTATTTTCTTAGCATGGTATATTAATACTTACTTTGGGAGTCTGAAAATAAATTGCATTTTTTCCCTAAAACTCAGAGTTCATTCCTTTAGAAAATGATATACACCAACATGGTATAAACTTTGTTATACGTTATAGTCATTAAAATACACATATATATATATATACCTATGGAGCAATAAACAGATTTGGTACACCTTGGCATTCCTACACATGGCCAAATACTGTTCAGTTTCATTTAATTAAATTCAACAAATATTGATTGGGTGCCTACTACTTGCAAATTACCATGTTAAGTAACGCTTGTAGTAGATTTTAAGACAAAGGAAGCTCACACCATCCACATCTAAAACCAAACTTCAGATAATACATTATACTTTGAAACTAATCGGAAGCAGAGCGAAAGTTGAATGATGAATAAAGAAAGATATACCCCAGAGAAAGGCTTGGGCTAACCGAAAAGGACAAAGCAAAACCTATATCCACAGGGAGTAACTGCTCCTAGGCGTGACCTGTTTGAGGGTACTCTGCTGTCCTCTTCATCCCACAAGCCAAGATTCAGCTCTCATCCTGCTTTGTTCCCTTCAGAAAGTGGGATAAACAGGGGATTAATTACCACTAATATTAAAGCTTGTAGTACCCCTCAAAACATCTTCTTTATTTTTATGAAAGTATGAGCTGCATTTACTTCTGCAGTTTTTCTAAGTCATTTTGTGACCATAATGCGGGATAAAACAGGGCCACCCAACTAAGATGTGCAATATCGGAGCTATAGTTTAATTTATCACTAAGCGTGCCAACACTAGGAGTAAATTATTTAAAGTAAAAACAGCAGAAAGAAGATTAAGATACATTTTCTAAAACTTGTCATCCCATTCCTTTTAAGACTTACACACTAAAAGCATTTTTAGAGAATGTATATAAACAGAAAAAGAAATATAATCACACAATCTCACCACTGCAACAAACCAGTACATCAACAGGGAAACAAAGGATCAGACTTGCTTCTGATGCAACACAGCATGAGCAGGGAAAGTCTGGGTCTGACCTCAGTGTGCACCGGTGCTGAGGACCAATTCTAGCACATGGTTCTGGCTGAGAACAATCATATGCTTGCATGAACCTAAAGCTTCCCTACAGAATCACTGAGATTCTGGAAAATTATGAATTCCTCTTCTCTCTAGGAAAACACGGGAGGGACTAGGATGTCAAAAGATCTCCAAATACTCCACAGGGAGCTGGCTTGGCCCTTATAAGGATCTGAAGCTTCGTGGTGAAGTGTCTGTGAACTGCACGCCTGACTTGGCTGTGATGGTGAGCTTAGAAGAGCTTAGGGAGCTGAGGGAAGAGACCAGGGGGTCCTGCACAGCCCAGTCACCTCAGTCGTTTCTGAACCAGATCACAGAGGAAGAAAAACATGTCTTCTCCATCTAGTTTTTTTGGTTTTCATTTCATTAGAGGACAAAAGCTGGCAACCATTAAGTATCCCCTGAGTGTTTATTGTTCTAACCGGCTCATTAGTGTTTCAGTATTTCCACTGCTTTACTCAAGAGTTCATTTCTATAAGCAGGAATTCTTTGCAAATGAAACATACTTTCAGCAATTATGATGTGGCTCCCTATATTTATACTCTGTCTTAAAAAAAGGAATTATGTTCTGATGAGTCATACCTCGGTTCCTGTGTTCCTCCTGGATAGAAACCAAACTTGCATTGGCTCTTTTTTGCCCTTCATGGACACTGGGCCTCTGTGCTCCAAATGGAATTGTGGATCTGAATTTTCTGGTGTCATAAGACATCTAAAAGGCAGGGAACAGGGAATAGGAAGAGAAGCATGGAGTAGGGTTGTATGGAGAATGTGACATGTACCAAAGGTATAAATTAAGACAGTAAGTATTTAAAGGTAACTCAAGGTTTTAGTAGCAATGATTATCTCTGGAATTCCTAAAATGGTGCGGAATCACTAAAAGTGGAAATAATGACACGACATTCTCAAATAAAAATAATCCTTAAAGTAGAGGCGATACTGCTTAAAGGTAACACCATCACTAAGAGAGTAATACCACATGCAAAGGGACATATTTCTTGCAAATCAGTAAATACCAAGACATGTTCTCTTACCTGTATGTATATTCAGACACATTTATTTTTCCCTTTTCTCCCGTGGTTTCTGTTCTGCTTGTGAGGTTGACAGTATTTCCGAAAAGACAATATCGAGGCATCCTCTGTCCTATGACACCAGTAACTACCTCTCCAGTGTGTATCCCTATTGTTATCTGCAGAAATCAAGCCTTTGTTAATAACTTCAGTCACTAACACCCTAATTTGTGCTTACTTTATATTGTACAAAAATGTACAGTTATTGTATAAGAATTCTCTAGAAGAACTCCAAGCATATTACAGACAAAATCAAAAGCCCTCACAAAATTTGTCTTCCAAGAGAAACATTCTTTTTCTAAAGTCTGAAGATTTCGAAGATGTGAATCTGGCAACTTACATGAGATTGGAGAGACAGGAAAGAGACTATAAAAAATAAACAAAAGGGATAGGAGGTTTTATCTCATCCTCACAGCCTCAGTACAGAGAAGACTAGTTAACTTCAAACAGGTGGACAGATTTCCCATCCTTATGAAAAAAATGTAATAAGGTGAGTCAATTAAAATATTACAGTCTGTGCTCTCAAGATGTCCTTCTTTGTACAAAATTAATGATTTCCTGGTCAAGAATATGAATCAGTTGTGTCCACAAAGGTCTACTAACCTGAACAGATTCGCCATCTACTTGAACCTGGCCAGCAATTTCCATCATGTCCAAGGCCAGGTGGCAAATGGATCGTGCATGGTGGATGCACGGCTCTGGTAAGCCACTCACTGTCATGTACTTATCACCAACAGTCTCCACCTAACAGAGCACAGACGTTTAGATGTTCATTAGTTAGTGTAAACATGACTGTTTCATTGGACACCCTTATATGAAAAGTGCTTTTCCAAGGCTATGAGTAACTTTAAGCTTTTTTCCCCTTTGATTCTCTTTAAATCCTAATTCGTTCAACTCCAATAGGATGCAACCTTGTAATTATTTGGTATGTACACACATGGCACTTTAGGGTTTTGATCACAGGCAGGCACAGACATGGCATTATTTTTATTATAGCAGTTCCTGGTGTCTAACCTGGACACCCGTATAACACAGTAAAACAATTCACTACCTAGTTTCCCCCTAAAACAGTGATGGTCTGATCACACAAGAGCCACTGCCTGCAGTTCAATGATTTATTATGATCACTAACATTTATTTTATGATATGCTCACCAAGTGTTACATTGCACCTTAGAAAATGAATATAAAGTAGTCCTTGTGGCACTTATATTGCTCCAGATACTTAAGAGATGGTGTAGTTAACATTCTTGCCTTTATGAAGCAATATTCCACTGACTGCATTTTTCCAATACTATATGGGTTTCTAATTGAAACAAATGGCAGAAATGCCTTATAAATGTTTCTCTTCAAGCTGATGTTATCTAAAGCAAATCTGAGTCGGCAATACCCTTCTCATGGTCTATGACTTCTTTACTGTGCAATGCATTTATATTCTTAACAATGTCTCTTGCAAAGCACTAAAATGAATGTTACGTTTATGTTACATGCAGCTAACAACCTGTTCAGACTTATTAATGTAATTGCAAATATGCTGCTGAACATTTCATTTTAGCTAGAGAATCATCTGCTCCATTCATTTCAGTTACAAGGAATAGAAAGTTTTAAAGCCAGATGTAATTATTTAAGAAAATCGTAAATAGTGACACATGAGGCTTAGTGTCCCAAGGATGCAGGACTACAGCCAGGGAGCTGGGATTGCAATGCCTCTGGAAGGCAGGATCTGAAAATTCAGACTGAATAGAACTGCATTAGGATAAGATCTGAACTTGCCTTATAAACAAATGGATTTTTCCGGGAATCAGTCAGTGTGTCAAATCTGGTGTAGAGGTCATTGAGAAGGTTAACAATCTTCATGGCCCCCTCTCCAGATGCATGCTTGCTGCAGAAAGCGTTGAAGCCTACAATACCACTGAAGAGGATGGTCACATTGTCGTATCTCTTGGCAGGCACTGGACGCTTGTGTCTCAGCTCATTGGCCACAGATGGAGGAAGAACAGAATACAACAACCTGTTCAGCGGGATCAGGAAAAAGCCGAAGTAAGAAGTGCTGGGAAAAGCTTTCGTGCTTCCCCTGCCCACTTCAGAGAGCTTCAATGTCACTGGCATTGTAAAGGCCTGGATTCTAATAAGAAACCACTTCTTAACCATGTTTGTAAGTATAAACAATGTAAATAATTTGTTTTAATCATATAAAACATCCCCAAATCCAAAGATGCTACACATCGCTAATCATCAGAGAAATGCAGATTAAAACCACAATGAGATATCACCTCACACCAGTGAGGATGGCCAACATCCAAAACACAAGCAACAACAAATGTTGGCGAGGATGTGGAGAAAAGGGAACCCTCCTACACTGCTGGTGGGACTGCAAATTAGTTCAACCATTGTGGAAAGCAGTATGGAGGTTCCTCAAAAAACTCAAAATAGAAATACCATTTGACCCAGGAATTCCACTCCTAGGAATTTACCCTAAGAATGCAGCAGCCCAATTTGAAAAAGACAGATGCACCCCTATGTTTATCATAGCACTATTTACAATAGCCAAGAAATGGAAGCAACCTAAGTGTCCATCAGTAGATGAATGGATAAAGAAGAGGTGGTACATATACACAATGGAATATTATTCAGCCATAAGAAGAAAACAAATCCTACCATTTGCAACAACATGGATGGAGCTAGAGGGTATTATGCTCAGTGAAATAAGCCAAGCCGAAAAAGACAAGTATCAAATGATTTCACTCATATGTGGAGTATAAGAACAAAGAAAAAAACTGAAGGAACAAAACAGCAGCAGACTCACAGAACCCAAGAACGGACTAATAGTTACCAAAGGGAAAGGGACTGGGGAAAATGGGCGGGAAGGGAGGGATAAGAGGGAAAAAGGGGCATTACGATTAGCAGATGTAATGTTGGGGGGGCACGGGGAGGGCTGTACAACTCAGAGAAGACAAGTAGTGATTCTATAGCATCTCACTACGCTGATGGACAGTGACTGTAATGGGGTTGGTGGGGGGGACCTGATGAAGGGGGTAGTTTAATAACCATAATATTGCACATGTAATTAATTGTAGATTAATGATACCAAAATAAATTATATATATAAATAAATAAATAAATAAATAAATAAAACATCCCAAATCCAAACCAGTTCAAACCAAGTCAAAATATGCCAAACAGACAAAACAAGACTGGCAATTGGAAGTCAGAGTTGTCCTTTGTCGTCCTGCATTCTGACACTGCCATCATGAGTCTCAGCAGAAAGCTGTCATTACCAGCACTTAAAACACTGTATGTGTAGCACAATACCAGGAACACATCTATCTCTCAGGAATAAAACTTTAATCTTGACTTTGTAAAGTAATATTAAAATAAGCTGATTTCTTTCCAGTCTCATCATGCCTTACTCTTCTGTGGAAGGAATCTGATAAAATGGGTGGAAATTGGTCTAGACAAGAAAGGTTTTATTTCTGTAGGCAGCACTGAGACAGTGGCCATGGGGATCATGTTGAGGGTATGGGTGTGGCAAGCACACCAGGAGGAGAGACGACAGACTCACGGGAAGAGAATCAGAAACGTGGGAGACTTTTCTCCCCACTGTCCAAAGGCGCCGCCACTCTTACTCATGTGTTCACCAAATCACACATGCTGCCGGCCCACTCCCCTTGTCCTAGCCAAATTTCTACAAAAGACTGAACGGTGCCATTTGGGATGGATTTCCTCAAAGCTTCGTGCAGGTATCTTTTGCATTACTGCGCAGACACTGCTGGGAACATCCGTCCCTGTCAGGCAATGACTTCCAGGCCATCTTCCAAGTTGCCTGGCTGGGGACGTCTCTTTCCCATTACAGGGAGCACTGGCGCTCAGCCCAGATTCCAGCCCAGTTGAAGAATCTCCTCCCTCCATAGGCTCTTGGCATGAGGACTTGGAATAGCAAATGATGCCTCCTTCCCTTTTCCTTCCTAGAGCCACAGGGCATGCTGGCTAAGTTTAATGTGCAAAATGGAGCCTAAGGGCTCATTATTTTTCCTAGTTTTAGTAGAATTTCTCCAGTCTTTTATTTATAACTTTTGAACACAGACCATTTTATGAAATATTTTAAAGCTATATTTGCATATTAAACATGAACAGCAGAACTCACTTTCAAAGAAAATGAATACTAAATGGTTCATAATTAAATCACCTTGTAAACCAAATATCTACAAAATATGAAACCTAGGTGGTTTCCTTATATAACAGCCGAAGCAGAGTACTGAGTAACTAACTCAAACTTACAAACCCACAAGACTTTGAACTTTAGTCCTAAGTACTATCTTACAAGCTCTGTTAAAATGAATTATTTTTCGTGGATTAAGATATACCACATACTATTAAACATATAGTTTGAGTTGTTATGAATTTGAGCTGCCTGCTCCATATACTTTCTGAAATTTGCAAACTATCCGGATAGTTTTGAATCATGAGGAAAGTGGAGTGTTTTCAAAGAAACTAAACACAGCTTTCAGCTTCGTTATATGAAGACCAAGAATCTCCTCCTTCACTTGTCTTAAGAAGCTATGGAAAAAGACAGACATTTAAATGGCATTGTCAATTTTATCCATGCTATTAATAAATAGTTCCCAGGTGTGTTTCTGTGTGGACACAGCATTCACCTGGGCAACTACACATGTATCAAGGCAAGAAAGTAGAGAAAGTGATGCTATTACCAGTGCCCTGGGTGTTCAAGTAGTGAAATAATTCTTAGGGGAGTAACGCAGATCAATTCAATTCTCCAACAAGATAGTTTTGTATAAATGTTAAAAATGAACACAAAAGACCCTGGGTAAAATCTTTTATGAATGGCACTGATTTAGCGCTTTTAATTAATATATGCAAGCTAGGCCAAGTGGTATACAGGATGTGTATTTGTTTAATGAATTAAACAAGTATGAAAACAAAGTATTATCTTTAATGTTACTTCCCCAATATTTCATAATTTAATCCACTATTCATAGAAAAACAGTAGTTTTACATTTTGATGTTTGTTAACACATCATTACAGATGACATTACAATCTGTCAGATTCCTATCTGCCAAACCCTAAAATAATTCAGAGTCCAAAAAAAGAAATCTTTTAAAATGCAATGGCCAATTCTAAGCTGAGTGTGACCCTCAGGCCCTGGCCAGCCCCCATCACATAGAGGATGCTCAGTGCAACTCTCCTAGGAAGGAAGGAATAAATGGATGTTTGGAGTTTAAATACACACTTGAATTATTCTAACAGTTGTTAAAGAGATGTCTTGGCATATTTCCTTTCAAGCTGGATTGTAAAAAATTGAAAGCATATTCCCAACTACCATTAGGACTGATTTATTTCTGTGTGCATAACTTCTTTTCAAGTGAGGTGGAAGATTTTATTTACTGCTTCAGAGCTGCAACAGGTTCCCTGCCTTTGTAGCCTGGTTCCCAATCCTAACTACGGTAGAGTCACAGTATCCCTTGCCTTTCCTTAACCACAAGGTTAAAATTCTTACGTATCTGTCTTTTTCTTTTCATCTTCCAGAGCTCTTAATGTAAGCTGCAGCCTGTCTGTGAGGATTTCCAGTTCTTGGGTCAGTTTGTACTCCTCTCTGAATTGTTCTCCCAAAAGAACGAGATCCCGTGTGGCATCATGCAGAGGGATGTCACTCAGGTACAGCCCCCTCCTTGTCAGATCGTCCAGGTTCATCACACTGTCATGCAGAGAAATGAGCAATATCAGTCTCGCCTTGTCTGCGTGACACCACCAACACTGGGTGTGGTCAAGGAAAATCACCCGCCCTCTCCTAAAAATGCTCAGGCTACAGATAAAAAACTTGAGTATTTCATGAAGAACAGGACTTCTTTCTTTTAGATACCTAAAACATCTATGAAAGAGCAGTGAACTGGAAATGCATTTTTGCCAAATGGCACTTTTTGATGCCATCACCCTAAATTGAAGGATACTGCAGAAATTGCCCTTTGAAATCTGCTCTAGTATTTAGTGCAAGGTTGTTATTTATTGTTATCACATAGTTCCTCATTAGCAAGAGATGAAGAAAAATTTATCTTTACTCTCTTGACTAGGGATAATAGTGTTTCTTTTGAGAAACTAGCTCATTTTTGCCTTATGGATTTTTTGACTTTTATAACTGGTTACTTTTCCTTTTAGATACAATGATTGAAAGTTTACAAACATTTATGAACCATCTTCAACATGTATTTTATGTATTTATGACTTTCTGACATGTATTTTATGTGCTACACTTACTTCTGGTTCTAATTTCTTCCATCACTCTTATTTTCTTGGACTAACTTTTCTCATTTACCTGAAACATTGTTTAATCTGCTGAGTTTGTGCATTGTTGTACCTTAGGTTATTTTTAGAACAACATAATGTTTATTTGTCCAGTGAAGATCTGGTATGTGAAAAGTTGACTGCTTTCTAAAAATTTATTCTTTGGTTAAAACATCTTCATGTCATATTATTGGTTTGAATTCTCTAAATGAAAAGTAATTACTGCTAGGCATGCACAATAATAACTTCTCTAAGATGACATAATTGAGTTCTGATTTTACTGAAAATTTCTGGATTAATAAAACAATCTCTCTGTAATACATTCTCAGCAGAAATGGCCATAAATCAAATTATTAAATGCAAAAAATGAGCATGCCAATATAGAAAAATAAAGTAATCAAAGAGTTTACTGATGAAGCACAAGGTCTCTTTACGTTTTTTGTTAAGATGGATCTGTAAGTTAAAGCTCACTTGAGGCATAGACCTATCTGAATAAGGCCCTCCTCTGCTATACAAGACATGCCGACAAGCCAGAGAAAAAAATGACTATAAGCTTTAAATAAAATGGTTAAAAAAACTTAAATTATGTCTCATTTTCCTAAAAATTTATGATTTTCATGAACTATAAACTTTTTTCTACATTTAAACCTAGTCATCTTGGAATTATGTATTTTACAAGTAAAACTGCTTTTAATTTTAATCTCCCCTTTTATTTAATGTGTGTAAAAATCTTTGTACACTCATGGACAGGTACCATATGACAATCTGTGAATGTGTCACCACATGACCAATTTTTGCATATGATTATTAACAAACAGATTTCAAATCTTCTGCATCTGTTTCCAAAGAAACCTTTATCTCCACAGGCAGAAATTGTCCCTATTGAGAAGCTGTCATTCTGTTGAAGCTCAACTTGGAAAGAGAAAGAAAAAAGGAGAACTTATGGACAGCAAATGAAGATATAGTTAAACTGATGTAGGTTATTAATAAAACACATAGAAAGAGTTTATATTCCAAAATTTTGTCTCTTTTATTTTTGTGATATCTATTCTCAGGAAAAATATGATCATTAGTGTTATATAGTTTTTAATACTGTATTATTATTAAAAGTTGTTCCAAAGTTCATTCGATTTTTCAGAAATTTTAAAGCAGTATCTTTAAATTAAAAGTAATCATGGCAGATTTCAAATGTTTAGCCAATAAGCCCACCAAACGATGCTTTCTTGAGAATGTTACTAAGTAATGTGCATATATTTTGGTTATAGAAAGTTGTAAATACACAAACTATCACCTAAAACAAGTTCCACAGTTATCTTTTTCTCCTGTTCTAGAGTAAGCTTAGATGTATTTTTCTTATTCTGCATTCTCATGCATCTTTTAGTTAAATACTTTGTCAAATTAGGGAAACACCAACCTATAGTTTCACTTTCCTCTGATGTTCATTACAGATAAAATAATTTACATAATTTTCAATTTAATAGTATATTTTGAACAGTGTATCCCAATAAAAGTAGCTAAATATTTTCAATATAAAACAGTTCAAATCCAGAAATAACTGGAAAAGTAATTTCTTAGTGCCAAATATGCCCATGTATTTACTCCACCATATTAAATGCTTTACTGAATTTCTTTTCTACATGACACCTCTTTGGAAGGCACAAAGCCATAGAATTAGCTCTTAGCAGATTACGTGTCCCATGATCAAACAGCATAAACATTTAGCAAATTGATTAAGATGTGGCAAATAAAACAGAATACATGATTTTTTTTTAGTTTATTATAAATGGTAGATCCTTGTTCTAGAGAAGTGTATATCAAGGGTTATAAAATCTAATTACACTTCAGAATAGGTAGACATAATTGAACAGAGTGTTATTAAATTCCTTTGTTAGCTAAAGATGGGTACTTATATCCATTATAATTAATCTGAAAATCATTACCTTGGTGAACACAGAAAAAGTATGCTCTCTGCTTCAGGTAAGTAGATCATCTGACCCTTGAGACGTAAACAGCTGATCTCCGTCCCAGTCAGTTCATCCTCACATTCTAATTTCTCTACATCCAACAATCCTTCCTTGAAAAGGCAAGACATAACCATTAACCAGTGCCTTTCTCCCTGCCTAACAATTAAGCAAAAGAAGACACACACACACCTCATTTCCCACCACCACAGTGAGAACAGGGCACCAGTTAGAAGAGGAGGGCATTTCACCAGAGTTCTGCCAGGTAATAACCAAAGTGGCTACCTTCAACACTGCAGTAAAGTGAACTGATTATTTCCTTTCAACCTAGAAAGACAGTAGCTGTGCCACTGTTCACATATTTATTCAAAGCTTCTGTGAACCTTATCTCTGGATGTCCCAGTATGATGACAGCATATTAACACTGGGCTCTTGCAATGAATAAGCCAAGCCTCTCCACTGCCCACGCCTCTCCATTCACTGCCCACGCCTGCACACACAGAGACACTGGAAGTGGTTATCTCCAAATACATCAAGTGTGGGTAGGTCAGACCGTTGGGAGGGCAGGAGGAAGGATGATAGGTGTACTCTAGGGCCCTTCTGCTTTATCAATCCCAGGAACAGAAACTATGAGATCTGGGTACTACCTAAATTATCAACTGAATGAATGTTTTATTACTTTTATTTTCCCATAAAAATGGCACCAAGAATAACAGACAATTTAAGGAACAATAAATCAGTGGCTTGGGGTGAAATTTTTAAAAAGTCCTTATCAGCTCTTCAGATTTCTAAAATGGAACACTGTAGCTGTAAAGGGAGTAAAAGACGTTGGTTTTATTATGTGAAACTAGGCTGTCCCGCAAGGTGGTCTCAAAATTTACTTCTGACTGCCTGGTAAGAGTGCTGAAAATCAGTAATATTGTCTTTGAAATAGGACTCCCTTTGAGGTTTCATTTTGACCTCTCTACACCTTCCTCATATCATAGGTGTTATAATAGCTATTTATTTCCTCCAGAACACTTCCCATTTACAACATGCCTTACTTGTTCACACTTAATGAAATAATATCTTGATTACCTTGCTTCTCAATACGAAAACTGTATTGATGTGTGAAAGGATCCCATGGAAACTAATGTCAATATGAGGGCGAACCAGAGAGAAGACAGACAAAAGGCTGCAATTCCCAGGCTGGAGCTAACATGCAGATGAAAAGAATGCTTAATTAGTCAAAATAATATTTGTGATTCAACATTAGGTAAAACAACTCAACAATACTTAAAAATAGAAAACTGTAATTATTTTGTAAGAAAGTTGCCTCAACTATGGACTCTATCTTAAACCAAGTCAACTCAGTGGTTAAATGGGCACCAAGCAAAGTGCATAAACATAAGACCTAATATGGATTCTGATATAAGCTAATATAAATAAGAGAAGCATTTTTAAAGAATGCAAATTTATCAAAAGCCTATAGCTTATAATGACATTTGAATGTCACAACGACCAGCAAACACAGTTTATGAAGAGATGGCTAGTAATAAAAACAAGCAAGTATTAATGATTGCTTACAATGGACCAGGTGCTGGGCTAAATGTTCTTCATTAGATCTCTATCTTCTATAACGAAGGGAAAGAGGCATGGAGAGGCAAGCAACACGCTTAAGGTCTTACAAGGGAGAGCAGAGCCAGCAAGAGAGCCCAGCCTGTACATTTTCCTACTTCCATATTTATAGGTTTATGAAAGATCCCATTTGGGCTAATCCTAGATTTTCAAATCTCTTTAACTAGAAGGAAAAAATACCTCTAGACACATGCCATGTCCAACTCCAAAGTTAGTAGATGAGAGAAAAAGTAAGGAGAAAGGATTTAAGAACTGGTTCTGACTAATGCAAATCAAATGTAGGCTCTCATCATCACCCATTTGATGCCTTTCCTATGAAACCCATGATAATCTCTATCATTTTTTCTTTTAATGTTTCTTTAAAATTCCCTTCTTTTCCTTGAAAATATCAATGATTGATTTTGAAAGCTATTTTCAGATTGTAGGTATCCAGTGAATATTTATTCAATGAATGAATAAATGAAAGATGATTTGTATCAGAAAGATACCCATTGTTTCATTAAAACAAGTTTATCATTCCCCCATAATTTTTCCACTGCCCTGTAAGTGATTAAAATAGAAAACAATAAATACCTATCCTAGGGACAGTCTACCTAAATTTAGCTCCTATTTAAACAACTCCTGTCATATATGTGCTGCGCATTACCTGAAATATAGTCAAAGAATTGAGTGAATGAGTGGCCACAGGTAACAACAGCATCTATATAGCTCTTTGTCTCAGGCCCCCAAAAAGTGTGATGTGGTTTTACCTGGGGAAGCACTCGGTATATGGCATTGCCACACTGCGTGACCACTAGGCGCCGGTCAAATATTATGTGAAAAGGGAAAGCTTTGCAGAAGGTATATGGGCTGATGCGTGACTCCTGGGTACCATTTTCTTCAAACCTGTCAAGATCTTCATAAAAATCCTCTTCTTTTGACTCTTTTTCTTCAATTAAAAATTGAGTATGATCACATTCTTCATTTCTTTGTTGAATAACCTGGATGGGAAAGGCGAGAAATGGTGTTAACTGTCTGCATTTCAATTTAGTTAAAATACTTAACTACCTAAGAAACTGGTTATGAAAATTGCATTTAGAGGGTTAATTTAAAAAATTAATTTATGTAAATACTTTACATATTTAAAATAGAAAACTATTTCTAGACACTGATTTATGAAATTGGAAGGCTGAATAATTATTCACAGTAAAATCGGATATCTGGTATCTGTCCTCTATTAGCCAATACAGCCTCTTCGGTGGAAATGGGAGAAAAGCACCTTCCTGTCTTGGTGGCCTCAACCCCTCACCATGCAGAGTGAAGGACCTACAAACTATACAGAGTGGCACTACTTAATATGATTAAAAAATGATATTTACAAACAGAGGGAAATGAAATGATAGAAATACACATTTAAAAAGACATACATTGTCATTTTTTATCCATAAATTGGCAAGTATATAAAACAACACCATACTTAAACTTTGGGCTGCTCACACGTGTTAGAATACAACTCTGATATCTAAGAAACACCCATAAAGAAACAATGCTGAAACAGAGAATCTCTTCCTACGTTTCTCAAACTTTGGGCCACTGAAAAACAGATCTTGAGGCCGAACATGCCGAGCTCACAGAAAGCAGCTGGCCAGGAGATGATATAGTTTAGATATACAGAAAAACACCGGTTCTCTTTATTTCACAGCTACTGTATCAGTTCCCTGATATTATCACTCAAAACTAACAGCATGTATCATCAAAAGCAACACAAATTTTCAAGTATAAGACCTGGCTTCTTTAACCAAGTAATCTATTTTTTAAAAAAAAAAAAGAATAATACTTTTAGTTCACAAAGTGAGACATTCCAAGTATATTTCAAGAAAAGACAAAAAGATCTACAAGGAAAAAAAATAATCAACAAAACAATATCTAATTTCATATTATCATAGATTGTCCCCTTTAGGGTTTTTTTCTGAAGGCCACAGCTTAGCTGGTCACACATCCACCTGCTTCCCAGCTGGTGTGTGTTCACAGGGAATGCAAACTAAATTTCATGTTGCCTTAAGCAGTGTATAATTAGAAAGAAAAATCTGCTGCCACAAGGAAAAAATACCCTTCATAATGCATTCCAAGGCCAAATATAGAAGACTGCTGGTGTTGTCATTGTTATGGCTTATATACGCTTCTTGCGAGGTCCACTCTCAGAGATAAAACTAAGGGCAAAATGCACAGAGTGTCTTCTTCATATTCTACATGTCATCTGAATTCAGAAGTGTGTCCATCGCTGATCATTACCTTCATGTCTATTTCAGTGCCATGTATTTGTTGAGCTACCGTCTTGATGATTCCAATGACAATATCCTGAAGTCCTTCTCTCTCCGAGTAATAGTGCAGAATGAGGCCTTTGCCCTTTTCCGCATCAGTGCATCTAAAGGAAGGTGCGCGCATACCTGGGTAGATAGTAGCAAGGTGGTCGTGCAGGGCATCGAGGTTCTGCAACAAAGAGAAAGTGGGATGAAAAAATAATGCTTCCATAATGGCAACTGACTTCGGGAAAGCAAGGCTCAAATCTGAGCTTACTGGACAAACTGGCTGAGTAAACATTCACCCAGCACCTCCTTCCCTTGGTGCACAAGGATATCTTTAAGGCAAGAACCACAGAGAACTTGAAGCTGAAGTAGTATAATTAAGAAAAACATCTGTGGCTATTAATAGTTAATATATGTTAAGGAAAGATAAACGACTGGGATGTAAAAAGAATCCTGACGCAGATAAAAGAAACACAGTTGTGGGCTAAAGCAAAGATATGCATATTTACAGGTGTTTGGGGCAGCTGTAGATGAATAGTATGATAAACAATATGGAATGCCCCACGTGATCACATATTATCCTCTGTTTAGACTACAACCCAGAAAGTGATTAATCTAAAAACCTATATCAGAGTTATAAGCATAGGAAAATATAAACATATTATTTTTTTAGATAATATTTTAGAAATTAAAGTAGTATAATTCCTTCATACCCATCAGTGGCCTCCAGTCAAGGTAGAGCTTTATGGCTGACCTGTGAAATAATTTCCTTTAGAATTGAAGTCATAGAAAACTAATAAATTTCCCCCAAAATATTTTCCATTCCTGCAGCCTTGTCATTAATGTAGAACATGCCAAATTTCCCAGTATCCTGTATTACTCACTAACATACGAAGCTGATTGAATAAAGATCACCAGAAGGAATGGTGCAAAGTATACTTTTTACTTGGTCCCACGTGGCTTTTCAAGTTGCAGTTTATAATATGTTCAGTGAATGTGTGTGTGTGTGTTGCACATATTAGGATATACACATAGCACATGATGGTGTAGGCGTTAAGAGTAAGGTGGCTGCAGAATCAAGCCGACTTGGATTTAAATCATGACACTGTCATTTTGTAGCAATGTAGCCAGTTTACCCAACTTTTCTAAGATTTGTTTTCTTCTGGAAAAATGAGGATAACTAAAGTAATATATATAAAGCACTTAGCATATTCCAGGTGTAGGAGGCAAAAATAATGTGCCCCAAAGACTTCCACACCATAATCCTTTCATGCATGGTACCTCCCATGGCAAAAGAGATTTTGCAGATGTGATTCAGGTTATCCATATTGAGTTCAGTTGCCAACTCCAAGATTATGCTGGATTTCCCAAAGGGCCCCACAAATTGTATGAGTGACTGAGCCCTTAAAACCCAAGAACCTTGCCTGGTTATAGTGAGAGAGAGGTGCAATGACAAAAGTCAGAAAGATGGTAACATGAGAAGGAAATGCTGTCTGGTCCTGAGATGTAGGAGGCAATGTGCAAGGCCTGGAGAGAGGCCTCTAGGACCTTAAGGCAGCCCCACTTGACAAACAGCAAGGAAACTGGGCCTCAGTCCTGTAACAGCATGGAATTAAACTGTCAACACCTAATGAACAAAGAAGCAATATCCCTTAGTGACTACATAAGGAACAGAGAGCCCTGCTGGCACCCTGATTATAGTCCAATGGGACCTGTAATGGATGTGACCTACAATACTATAGAATCACACATTTGTATTGTTTTAAGCACTGAGGTTTGTGGTAATTTGTTATGATAGACAGCAATAAAAACTTACACATCAAGCAAACAATAATCTATCAATAACTAGTGATTATTGCTAAAAAGGATAAGGAGACAAAGCAGTCTCAGAATGCCATGGCATAAAAGAAGGCATCAAAAAAGAAGTTGCTAAGGATAAGCCAGAATTGAACTATGGTTCTTGTTCTAAATGTCTCAAAGAAGCCAATTTAAGGAAGCAAAAATACCCACTAAGGAAGAAACTGGACTGAGTATGAGGTGACTCCGTGGGGGCCCATATTCAAGATTTATTCCACCAGAGTACATATGGCACTGTGGTTTAATTTTCTGCCCCCTCCTTTCATTCACTCATTCATCCTATAATTTCATATGCATTGTATGTGGAGCAGACTCAGGGCAGGGTAGGGGGTTGGATACAAATCTGCATGCATAGACCCTGAATTTAAGCAGCTCATGGTTCATATCACAAATGAATGTGCACAGTGGTGTGTGATGCAAAATAAGTGAGTCAACAACTCAGACTCAAAGAGTGGGGTCTGAAGACTCCAAAGTGAAGATGGGCATTAGGCCATGAAGGCTGACATTCTGCTTCAGATGATGTTTCCATAGGCACCTCAATCAGGTGAATCTGGCTTGCTTTTGAATTGCCTTCGTGCATAGTGCTTTTGTTTTCTTATCCCCAAATTACACCTGTCAAATTCATTTCCATCCAGTTATTGAAAACATCCATTCACCCTGATTGCCTCTAGAGGCTGCTATTGCTATGTAAAAGGAATCCAATATGGCAGACACTGCGTTTTGGGCAGTTTATACAAATTGCAAGCCTCTGAAGGCCTAAAACTATTCTCCTTGGCTGAGTGGGACAAAGGACTCTTCCTATGACAGGTTCTCCTCATGGAAATCCTTACCTGAGAAGGGAAGATATGAGGAACGCTCTTCATAACCCTCCCAGATTTTTTACACAGCTACTGATGTTGCAAAAAATGTTGTGAGAGAAAATCTGGTGAGAAAAAAATCACCAAAAAAGTTTTATACTTATATCCATTTCCCCACAAAGTCAAAACTGAACTTGTTGCTGAGGAAATTTCCTAATATAATCAGGCCCAGACACTGTTGTGACTCATTTCACAGAAAAAAAGTTGAGTCAAACAAAAACTTGAAATATGTATTGTAATCATTTAAAAACTTTATCCTTTACAAAATACTTAAATGTATCATGTCAGTGTTCCTATACTCACTTTCATATTCATCTATTTTCACCTTGTGCCATATTGTATTATTAACACATTTCTATATGTGGCTAAACAGATGGCATGTGGCAATAACAATTGGTACCACTTACATTAGCAGCCCCGTTAATATTAACAAAGGCCAGAGACTGGCCAGGATGGTCCAAGAACACTTTGCTGCAAGTTACACAAGATAGGCACTACACCCTAAAAGTAGAGCCATTTTATTTTAAATAAAGGTATTGATAATACTAAGGTATTAAAATTGATAAAATATTGCTTCAGTGTATCACTGCAAAGCAAATGGAATACAAAACACACTGTTAGAACATTCATCTTTTAAGTCTTTGTGGTAACCAACTCTCGAGAGATTTTGTTTTATTGAATTTACAATTAATTAAATAGACAAAGTATTTTCCTGAAGCTTAAAAGATTTAACACCACTTAATGTAATATTGATTTTCTTTAGATGGTATGTAACATAAAAAATACTCTTGGGATTTCTTTAGTTACAGCTTTCTTTTTTTCACTTGGTTATATTCTCTCAAAATTAAAGTGATTACCACAGCCAGTCTTTTATGAGAAATGGAATTCATGATCAAAAATTAAATTATTTTCATTTGAAGACACTTGTATTGCTAGCAATATATCTTCTTCATAGTTAGAGTATAATTGTTAAGAGCAAACTCAAAGGCCACAAACAAAAAAGATTATCATAAAAGCCAAGAGAAAACTTTGTCCACATTTTATACCATCTGTACAAAACTAATTATTCACCCACATGGCCATAACAATGTATCTTAATATGAAACAAAAGTTTCATATTAAAAATGGTGTTTTATTTATATCCATGGAAGCAGGTATACCCAGAAAAGAGCTAAATGGCCAATTACAAAGATGTATATACATAAAAGAGACATAGAAAAAGAATGTGAACACATATATTTCAACACAGTAGATTCCCAGGAAACAATAAGCCAAACCTCAAATATGCTTTTACTTCATTCAGCTTAGCTTTATAAAATTAGAAAACAAGAAAGGGATAGAGAGCAGTTCCATTCAACTCTTTTGCCTCAGATGCCAAAAGGTTAGTCTGAGGTTTTCTTTTCATTTGTTCGTGTTCTGATATCATTGTCCTGCCTTTTTGACAAGCAAAATTATTTTTTTCTACTCAGGAATTCTGCCAAACGTTAAATCCAGTTCATCTTGTCACATAGCATTTATTATTTACAGAAGAAAAATTAGCGCTGGAAGCCTGGGAAACTATACTGGAGTTCTAGACTTTGTACATGCCACCGATTTAGAAAACAGAGAGAATTTATTATTCCTTTGAGAAATACTGTGAAGTTCCATATTTTCAAAGATCTTAGAATGTTTCAAACTAAGCACAGATTTTCTCTTTGTAATATGTACAGCAAAAATAAGGTCATACATAATTACAGAGACAAAGTTTCCAGGAATTAACTACCTCATTTCCTTACTTGCAGAAAATCTAATTAAAAATTCCTAAATGATCTATTTAACTGGGGGGAGAAACACCTTGCTTTAAAAGTTTTGCAAGATTTTTCAGTCTCCAAGAATCCTTATCCTACTGGATAAGAAGGGAGTTATCTGTATTATCCAAGAATATTGCTGAAGTTTAGATTGGGAAGATATCTCCAAAATCAGTCATTGCAAACCTCTCCTTTTTTTAAGGAAGGAGAATGAAACAAAGCATTTCCTTTTTTTTAAATTACATATCATTATCATTCCATCCTCTCAAGATAAATACTTTAAAGAAAAAAAGGAGTCATAAAATTAGCTCTGTAAAATATTTCTTATTCTACTACTTTTAAAGTCTTATTTTTAAGAAATCCCATTTATAACATTTGGCAATCAATATTTTGTAAAATTGTGGAAATATATATATCATTCAAAGAGAAAACAGTCTTATAATTCTAAAACACTTATCTTTCTTCCAAGCCCTCACCTGTCAATTTTAAAATTGCAGTTACAGAAATTGGCATTTTGGATGCTGAGAAAACAGTTCCTTTTGAAATTCAGAAGTTAAAAATAAATGAATGGTGCATTTTTTTCTAAGAAAAATTATAAATAATTTAGGGAAGTATTAGGATTTCACAGCTGTTAGGAAAATCCTCATATTTCCCAAAATAACACTTTGCACAAACATTTAAGAATTTTAGATCCATCATCAATCCCAGATTGCTCCTGGTGGGCTGGCCAAATCAGTGTTCTGTTTTAGAAGCCAAAACTTGGAGCCAAAACAAATTGAAGAAAATCCCATTGCAGACTGAACAGAGGCGTGGGTAGCGGTACTCCCATGTATATGAATTGAATGAATGAGTGACACTGCCATCATACCAAAATGAGTGGAAGAAGCTGGTATTTCCAGTGAACTATGACATAACATCTATTTGATTATTCAACTGCAATTCCTATGCATATTTAAATAGGTTCATAATTTAAATCCTGGCTTGTCTCTAAGATTGCTCATTTATTTTTCAGTAGTCAAACTGGCTGCCTTTCATGCTCCTTTAAATTTCATTTTACCTCTGTGAAATTATTGGGGAGGTAAAGTAACATAATGCAATAACAATATAATACCTCTGAAAATGAATTGGTAGCCCAGCTGTAGAATGACTTGGGGTCTGTTCCCAGAGGCCATGTGTTATCTCATCAGACATGGCTTACATGCAGCTCTTGACTGAGCCATACATATGTGTCCAAGTGTACACATATATGCTAACAGATGTAAAAAAAGACAGAGAAAACAAAACACAGAGTTCTGTTCCAATTATTTGTTGCTGCATATCAAGCACCCCAAAACTTATTGGCTTAAAACAATAATTTAGTATTATCTCTCATGGTTCTGTGAGCTGTCTGGACTCAGGAAGTTCTTGGGTGGGAGATGGAAGTCGGGGCTGGAGCCATTATAATGCTCCATGAGGCTGTTTCCCCAAGATGGATCACTCAAATGGCTCACAGGTGTTGACGGCCCTTTGCTGGGAACTCAGCTAGAGCCGTTGTCGGAGGGCTGACACATGACCTCTCCATGTGCCTCAGGCTTCTTATTCCATGTAGCTGATTTCCTAGAGGAGCAGCCGGAGAGCAACTGTTCCAAGACACTCAGGTGGAAACTTCAAGACTTATTACAAACAAGCAATAGGAAGTATCAGAATGTTACTTTTGCCATATTCCATTTGCCAAATAATCACTAAAGCTACCCCAGATTCAAGGGAAGGGAAATTCCAATTCTTGATTGGGGAGAGATAATACCAGAAGAGCCTGTGAGATGGGAGATATTGGTGCAATTGATTTTGGAAAATACAATCCACAGCAATGCAATAGGACATTGGCAAGTAGAGATGAGCATGGATTAAGGTAGAAATACCATCAGTTTGGACATTCTTTACTGGCTGCTTTTTATGGAGCTTTCAAATCCTGTATACTTTCTTCAGTGTTTTAATAAATACACCAGAAGCTTCAGGCAAAAATTACTATGGTAGCACACATTTAATTCCTAATTTAAGAATAAGAAAGGGGCAGAATAGAGAAAAAGTTCTTGAAATATGGTCTTATTTAATATCTTACAAATATACATACCTTATAAAATATGGATATCTTACAAAATATCCTGATAAAATGTACAAAATCCAAAAATAAAAGTAAAAAATTCTCCCTATTTTTCTTTATCTCTTTTTGATCAATCATGTTTTTACTTAATCAACTAAAAGACAGTAACAAATTTGAAGGATCATCTACTTATATCAATATTCCACAAACTGATGGTTTCACAGGAAATTGAAGAAAAATTAATCCCAAACTGTATAATATCTAGGGAAGAATAATGTTTCTAAAAAATTTCCTCTAAAAATGTTTCTTATATTTTATTACATCCATCTAGGATTTTTAGCTATTTTTGTTAGTCTCGAGGTAGATTCAAAATAAGCATGATGAAAAGCTTTTTAAAGTAAATTTAGAAGCACCCCAGTAACTGAATAAGAAGGTCATGAATTTGATACTGGCAGCAAAGCCTTTGAAAGGAGGACTGTCCATTATTAAAACTGTCTACATTTAAATTGTTTAATTATTTAAATCGAATTAACAAAAGAAATGATAAAATCATGTGAGGAACAAATATTTTCTCTGGAACTAAACTACAGATCACATATATATATATATATACACACACACACAGATATATATACATATGTATATGTATAGACAGTGTGTCCTTGAATATAAAATTTCTATAAAGGAACAGGAATAGAAGTATTCTCTTGATAAAATAGCCTAGGCCAAATTTTTTAAATTGCATATAATTCAGAATTAACTAATTCTAACATTTAAAGACTCTATTGACTGCATATTATATGCTGTGTGTGGTACTCAAATGTTTAAAAATTATTTCAAGAAACACAAAAATATACATGTATGTTTAATACAGAGCTATTCTTAGTAATACATCCAACTGAAAGGCTGGGGAGAGACAGTGCCTGGGAAAGTCCTCTTTGGAGCCCTGATGAGGGTCAGGCCTGCCGGGCCTGCTGCATGGTGGGATGGTCTCCCATATTGTGATATCAGTAGCTATTTTATTGTTACCTGAGGGCTTCACATGGAAATATTAGGATGAACATTTTAAAAGTTTCCATAGATACAAGTACTACTACAACTTGTAAATTAATAAACAGGAAAAGGAAATTTATCTAGTGTATGTGTATTCTTCTGTATGTCACTCTGTAATTCCTCTCTAAATAAAGTTATACAGTCTTACTCAAAATGGGTTTTTGTTATCCTGAATAAAAGAATTAATCTTATGCTATTGGTGTGTTTGCTTCGTATTTTTTACAAATAGCAAAACCTCTTTCAAAAAAAAAGATATTCATTCATCTCCAGGTACACAGGTTATGTATTTATGGAGATACCATCATTAAGAGATTATACATAGTTTCTGGTCTCATGAAGTTTACATTTCAGCCCAACAAACAGGAAATGAAAATATAGTGAGAACTACTATGGCTGGGAAATAGTGTACCATGAAAACAGTAGAAACGCCGATTACACTGACTCAGGTAGGGTGGGGATTGGAAAGAGGAGTGGAGTTTCATTCCAGGAGAAAGAAGTAGTGTGTCCAGTAGTATGGACAGGATTTATTTAGGGAAAAAGGATCAGTAACAGTGCTGCAGACAAAGGGAATACCAGGGACAAAGCTCAAGGATTTTAAAAGAAGTTGTGTTTGGCTGGGCTGGGGGAGAAGAGGCAGAATGGACAGGGGTTATAAGTTGTTTCAATTTTTTTAATTACTAATTACTTTTTACATTTTCCAATATGCAATTGTGAATCACTGAAGCACTAAAGCAAGAAAATGATATGATGGGATATATCTGCATTTCAAAAAAATTCACTAAAGATACAGAAGGGAGAAGCCATTGGGGGAGTCATTGAAGAGAAGCAGAGAAACCAACTAAGCTCCAGGAAAGGAAGATTCCCACAGAAGGGTGGGGGAAATAAAGAAAAATGGTAGAATTCGCAAAATGTAATGTTTAGGGAATAGACTCTAAGAATTTGAAAACTGATTAAAATCAGGGGATGAAAGAGAAAGAAAAGTCTTTCTTAAAAATCTCTTCAAAATGAAGCCCAGTTTGTCTTACTCTTTGGTGAAGGGTTGAAATCTACCCTAAAGAATGTTTTATTGATTTACGTAAAAACAAATTTTAATTTTTATATATGACCTAGGATCTTAAAACAATTCATGAAAATCAGTTATTTTATAATAGCTTATACAGAAAAAAAAGTCCATTTAATTCTATGTAATTAGCCTAATTATAATATAAATTTCTACTTTAAAGAAAAGCAGTATTTCAACACATTCAATGTGCTGTTAAGATGTGCAATTTCAAAACCTGGAAAAAAAAGAATTAGACAAAAATGTAAAATACTGATGAAAAATTTACAGTATTCTACCTCTCTAGTTTCTTCATTTTTCACACCTACACCAAAAGAAAAATAAAGTTATATGTAGTTAAAGAATATTAACTTAAAGCTGCCTATTGACTTTGAAGAAAAAGAACTTAGGACTGTTTAAAATAATGTTGTCTAGTGGAAATAAAAAGCAATAAAAGCCAGTAAAGCCACAGATACTAGACACTACATACTGTTAAATTTTCTAGTAACCATGTTAAAAAAGCTCAAACAGGTGAAATTAATGCTAATTGTGTATTTTATAAAATGCAGTACATCCAAAATATTAACATTTCAATATGTTAACAATACAAAATATGTGTGAGCTATTTTATATTCCTTTTGTACTGTCTTTGAAATCTGGTGTGTAATTTACACATAGAGCTTAATGGCCACATGTGGCTAGTGGTTATTCTATTGGGTAGCTGAGCTCTAGAACATAGAGAAACACACCAAAAGGCTGCTTGCTCTCTTACTGTGCCATTACAAATTTAGCAGATGTTCACAAAAAGGTTAAAAGAAAAATCCAACAATTAGTAAAACCATTTGGATTGTTGTTTTATGTAGAGGTGGCCATTGAGAGAGAAAATTTAAATTAAGATAGCAATTGAAAGTTGAAATCTTGCTGATAACGTGACAGAAGTCAACAAAAGTATTAAAAAAATGGAAGATGTATTCAAAAATACAAAACCCCCAGATATCTTTAAATATAAAACTTTAATTCATTTAAAATAATTTACTTAAATACAGCCTGTTAAAGTTTAATTTAACTATCTACTGGCAGCTCTATCATTTGGAAGTGGCAGCTTTTTTTGACACTGGTAGTTTGGTAAATCCATGGCAGGGGATTGCAAACCAGTTCCCATCTTGATTTAATGCTGTTTTAAGTTTATAAGAAAAATGTCACTATGTAAACAACAGACATTTTGATTAAACACTGAAGTTCTTATTTTGGCTGTTGAATCAATAATGCAGCTGGATTGAAAGTAGTTTACATTCCGTCAAAACTGGGCTTCGGTTCAGCTAGTATTGCACTGACATCATTTTCCAGCAAGATCTGGCTGCTTTCAGCAGCCAGCTTAGAAATTTCCTTTACAAACAGCCACATAATTTCCAATGTTAACACATTTCAAGAAGAGGGTCTTACAAGTGCCTGAGCTTAAAATAGGATAGTCGATCCAAAAATAGTCTCTCAACTAATCTGCTTTACTAGTAATAACTTTTAAGATAATTTTAACAGGAATAGAATACAAAGGCCTTTGGACCCATTATTTCTTTTACTTCTCTTGAAAATGACTTCGGAAGGTCTCCTATTTTTCTTCCTATAGTAGATTAATTAGTATGTAACTCACAGCAATGGTTCTCAAATTTATTTTGGTAGTAGAGCACCTGAAAGCCAGGGGGCTTTCTCCTAAACAATGAGCCCAGCAGGGGTAGAACATCATAGAAACTGCTCGACTATTTAATTACACTATACAAACTCGGAATGCCTTAAAGAGAAAGTAAGACTGTGTTACATATGTAAACATATAACCACAACTACCAGCACTAAAAACTATTAAAAAAAAAACGCAATTGAAGAGATCACAATAGGCCATGTTAAGGCTCTCAGAGATCATTAATCCACAACTTGTATGTTCATTGTCAGCAAACAACAGTTAAAGAAAAAAATATGAAGCAAAGTGATAAAATGTACTCAGGACCATCCGATAACTACTACTGTATGTGAATTACAGAAAGTCACTATGATTTCATTTCAGTACCAAGACAATCTCAAGTTGGTTGAATAAATGTATTCTAAAGTCTATGCTTAAGAACCACCATCACAACTTTAATCTACAGAACCTTGAATTGCTTACCTGTAGAAATTCTCTTACATTAGATCCCAGGACGCGCAAGATTGTATCATAACCAGATTCTTGACAAAAGACAAAAAACATCTTCCCAAACATTTGGAGGATTTCTCCAGCATTGAGATCTATTTTATAGATTTGAGAGAAGAGCAATAAAATATATTAAAGCTAGAATATTAGTGGGAAGAATGAAGATAAGTGCATAATAAAAAACATTTTAAGTATCCTCAATTTTTGTGCAGAATGGACATAGAGAACCAGAAACAATTCTGGCCAGGCCAATACAAAGACATCTAAGAAGACAACATTTTAGCATATTAACTAACAGTGTAAATATGTACATAAAAAACAAAAGTTTCTCAACTTCCACGACAAACTACTTAATTTTGAGCTTTTTGAAACATACAACTAATATATTACTTATTTTCTTCTGAAAAATACAGAAAAATCTTGAAAACCATCAAGAATGCATGTAACAATGTCTTAGTACAAAAAATGCTTTCATTATATATACGTATATTTAATAAGTTGTTTGCATATAGTATGTGTCATATGTGCTTTTTTTAAATATCCAACTATTAATGTTTCATAAAATGTTTAATTCTCATTAATACCAATTTTAATTGCTATCTTATTCAACAAAAGGATGCAATAATTTATTTAACCAATCCCTTCTTACTGAAAATGTAGGCTTTTTCATTTTTGATAGAAGTAACTCTAAAATGAAAACATACATAAATCTTATTGCAAGTAAATCTAATAATTTCTTTAGGAAAAATTTCTGCAGAGTTTGAATATTTTTTAAAAGACTTTGACTAATGATGATTTCCCCTTTAGCTCTACTTTTGACTATACTAGATATTTAATTTTTACAAATTACGAACTTTACATGAAAAAATAATTTCATATTTGTTTCAATTTTGATTGCCAATGAAACTGGATAGATATTTTCTCATTATTAACAATTTACCACTCTGTTTTTATAATTCTCCCATTCTGCAGCAGATAGTATTCCTCTTCTAGTTGTATTTGGCAAAGCTAAAAAGCTTCTTTCCATCATATCCAAATTGTAGCCTAGTTATAAATTAAGCACCATGAGAATAAAGGATACTACTTTGAGAACAACTTCTTTCCCATGAAGCTTTTTTTGAACTTTGTGTTCTTTGCATGAGCTTTCTCTCATGCAGATCTGTTTCCTGTTTCTTTTACCAATAGCTAACAAAGCTTGTGACTGAAAAAAGATGTGGATAACATATTCTGCTTACCATACTTTTATAATTATTGCATTGTTGACAACATAACTGAAGTTGTTATTATTATATTAAGTATCAGTAAGTTTTTTTCTCCTTCCCCAACATATAACTTTCTGTGGGAAGGGGCAGAGAGCACCCCCATTCTCTAAAAGGCTTTTAAAAAGAAAAGCAAGACTCAGCATAGCCTAAGCCTAACATTACTATGTGAATATCCTCCCCACCAAGGTTGTTCAGAGCACAGCTTACATAACTATACAGTATGATCTCAATATGCTTTCCTTTGGGCTTCCATGTGTAACTTAGCCAAAGAAGGAAATTCACATTCAACTTACTGAGGACTTTACTGGCAGCGGCAACCAAATCATAAGTTTTAGAATCATCATATATTATTCTAACGAGAAACTGTCCTTCTTCATCTAACTGTGCCTCTTTTCTAGAAAACAAAAACAAGAGAGAGATGGGGGAATAAGTTGAAATAAAAGAAGAGCTACTATATCCACAATGATTTGATAAACAATGGCTTTATCTCTGAAATAGGATTTGTTTTGGCAAGTTTGTTTAAATCAGTGTCAAGTACCTAAAAGTCTAGTGATTAAGAAGAAACTATTTCACATCCCTTTCCCCAAATTAAAATGGTATATTTAAGTATATTTTAGCAAGACTAACATTTATATAGTACTCTAATGCCCAGTAAAATAACTGAGATTAAATATAATCAAGAAACAACTTTCGGTTTAACAAATAGTCCGCAAATGTTTGTTGAGGGCCTACATGTGACAGGCATTGTTCTAGGCATTTAAGGATAGAGCTTTTAGCAAAATAAATAAAAATACCTGACTTCTAAAACATATGTATTCTAGAAGGGGAGAAAGACAAGGCATAAAAGTAATAAGTGACATATATAACAGTGAGTGGTTTGGAGAAAAATAAAGCCAGTTAGGAAGGGTAGGGAATGCATGTACAACAGCCAGGAAGCTTCACTGAGAAGCTGGCAACTGAGTAAAGACTGAATAAGCTCTGGAAGTGAGTCATGGGCAGTCCGGGTAAGCGTGTTCTGGGCAGAGGGAAGAGCATGTGCAAAGGGTCAGGGAAGCAGCGGGAGTGTTGGAGGAAGAGCGGAGGCCAGTGCGGCTGGCATACAGCAGGGGGCAGAGGAGCTGTACCGAGAAGCCTGCTGGACGTTGAGATGACTCTGCCATTTACTTGCAAAAGATGGATTGGTTTAGAACTTGTGACGTGAGCAGTGCATAGGTTAAACGGATCAATCCCGCTGTCACACTGAATGGACCGAGGACAGAGCCCGGAGACTACTTAGGAGGCTACCGACAACAATGGAGTGAGAAATGCTGGTGAACGGATTCACAGTCAAAACAGTGGAGAGGTGGTCTAAATCTAGATGTGAAGGCAGATTTAACATGATTTGCTGATGAATTGATACAGATCGTGAGCAAAGGAAAGGACCACGGATGACACTGCGGTTCTGGCCTGAGCACCTGGAAGGATGTTGCCACCAGTAGGGGAAAGTCTGTTGAAGGTGGACTGCAGGGTAAGTTCAACTGCTGTGTTTTAAACATCTGAAGTTTGAGGTGGCAGATGGACTAACAAAATCTTCCAATATACCCAGAGTTTATTAAATGTAGTGGCTCAAAATAGGCACAGCCTTAAATCAAAGGAAATTATAGTTATCACTTTTAACAGTTATCACGATAATAGTTCGGAAGGATTTGGATTATTTTTCTCGAACAAGTGCCCAAAGAGGAGGGGAAATCCATTGTTCAAAATATTGCCAACTGTAAAAGACAACTGACAAGTTCCCAGATATCTTTTCCAATGTTAAATTCACAAAAATATGTGGATATCAGTCTCTGACTTTCAATCCAATTCATCTAAGTCCCTGCGCCCTGCAAGGAGAATACAAGAGAAACTGGTCATTAAGGTGAACTTTAAGCATGGTAACTTGAACAGCTCCTTAAACACAGCTACTGCTCATGGCTATAATACCCATGTCTGCTCAAAGGAAAAATGCCAAATGGTGGTATGTTTTAGCTCTAGATGGAGTGGAGATACTCTTAAAATATGCCATTATTTGCCTGCTGTTACACATAATAGCGCCTGTGAGAAAAACAGCATTTCAGTCAACATGGAGATCTGAACTGCAGAGCCCAGAACTACAGTTGAACAAACTTGGACAAATCTCATAAAGCACATGTGTGTTAAAACCCCTCTTTTCTAAAATGGGAGCAATAATATAACCCATCTTCCAAAACTGTAAAGCAATAAAGAATGCAAAAACATGTTCTAAGCTGCTGAAACATATTTATTACTAATGATCATACTGCTTCCCATGTCAACACATTTAAAAAATCAGAGCGATATATATGATGTGAAATTATTCTCCCTTTTGCTGGACATGCACAGCTATTAAATGAAAGGAATTCATCTTCAAAATCTCAAGTCTTTTTAATACCAAAAGTCAAAGAAATATCCCAAGTTATCAAGATGCAATGTACAAACACTGATATGTTTTGATAAATGCCATTATATATCCTACAAATTCTAATTTCTGATACTATAACAATATAAAGCAAAGTAAAGGAGAAACTTTAAAAAAATCCTCCACTACCCTGAGATAACTATTGCTACTTTATATTCAAGTTGTTTATGCTTGAATATATTTGTATATTAACACACAGCAGATCCCAGTCTTTTGACTTAATATTTGATGGACGTCTTTTCATGTTAATAAATATATTTCTCTAACTTGACTGCAGAAAATTGCATTGTATAGACATATTGAAATTTCAGTAGATATTTGGATGGCTTGTTTTTCACAAGTATAAATAAGGTTGTGATGAGTATCTTTGTAGTGAATAATTCTATTTCTATGTAAAAACAGAATTCCTAGATATGGAATTGCTGATTTAATGGATATAAGTAGCCTGATTTTTCTCATTTTGTCACTAACATTTTCCTGTGAAACAACATTGGTCTACAGATTGGAATTTTGAAACCTCTGGTTAAAGGCATTCTAATAAAATATAAAGTTTAATTAAATACATAATGAAATACAAATTAATTACTGCTCTCACTGTGTCCTACTCTTTCTTCCAACTGGGATAAATCAGATGACATAAATTTCTGTAATAAACTCAGTTTCTCAGAAACACTCACCAATTCATAACAACTCTTAAACAAAATGAAGTACAAACAGAATACACACTCCCTCTGCATAAAAGAGGAATGGCCATTTCCCTAGAAATTCCCCAGCCCTTAGTCAATGCATTCCTTCTTTCCTTTCTCTCCTTTTAATAAAATAAGCTTCCTTATCTTCTGAGCTTTACTTCCTGAAATGACCAGCCCCACACACTCACTGGAGAAAGGCTGAAATGTAAATTAAACAGCAGTACATAGAAGGAAATAAATATCTTTTCCTAAAAATTTCACACTGAATTCTAATGAATTATTTGAATATTTAGGATTCCTTCTTTACCTTAGGAACTTTGGATCCCTCTTTAATTATTCTTCCCACTCCACTCCACCCCCATGGGGGAGGAGTTAGGCCACAAGTATGTGAGCACCTATTATGCCCCAGGCACTTTTTAAAGCACTTTTACTATATCAATGAGAAAAACAGATAAATATCCCTGCCCTCACAGAGCTTACATTTTAGCTGGCAGAAACAAACTATAAGAAATAAACATAATATAAACTCAAATTTTATAATCTATTATGGAGCAGTAAATGCTACAAAAGAAAGTAGACCAGTTTAAAGGGATGAAAATAGGGATGTGGGAGGAAAGGGCAGGACACAAAATTAAATACAGTGATCATGGAGAAATTAACATTTGGGAACAGACTTCAGAAGGCAAAATTTACCTCTGGGTCTTATTCTTCCTCAACCCATTTCCCTTTTCTGTAGCCCTTTCTTCATTTTCTTCCCTTTTCAGAGGAAAAGCCAATTGGAGATATTACAAAGACTTTAGTGGGTGTTGGTTTAATATATTAAATTGAACAGGAGAATTTACATTACAAACGTAGTAATATCCAAAATAATTCATTTCAGGCAATGCTGTCGTTGAAACTAGTAAAAATATTAAGTTAAAAAAGCTCTCCCGGTGTCTCTCAATTCTCAATACTACTTTTATTGTAACTTCTAGGCAGATTTATATTTGTTTGGACTTCATGCTGTCATATATTTTAGCCTCCAGAGAGCACAGACATGTGATAACAATCTCTCAGATACATGCTCAAGATATATTTGAGGGAATCTTTAGGGACCTCCCTTCCAACATTATACTGTTCCTTCTCTACTTAGTTTTAGAGATATTTTTCACCAGCTATCTGAAATCACAGAGGGTAGCCAGCAAAAGTAAGAAAGACTGGAAAGTAAGCTAATATTCACATTGCATAAATATTTACACGATTCAGGTAATATTACCTCATCATTCTTCATCCCCCACTTTGTCATCTCATAACTTTCAAGCGTTTTTTTTTTAAAGCAAAGTAAAACTTTGTTAACAGTGAATCAAATATATAGCTATAACATTTCCAACAGTATTTCAGATTTATTTTCTTGATCTGTGTAGTGTCTTTTGTACTTACATTACCCAAATTCAGCAATGTACTCTAACCAAATTTTCTAGACTTGATCATTTTTCTGAGAATACATTTCTAAGGCATCAACTTTGTTTAAATTTTTGTATTACCACAAAGCAATTATGTAATTCCCTATTACTTATATTTAGTTCACATGTGAGGAAAACCATAGGATTCTCTGAGAAACATAATTTAAAATTTTCCCCAAAAGGGAAGATTTGGATATATGTTTTTTACTTTAATCATTTTCAGATGACAACAAATATTATATGAAGCCACAGGTACATGGGATTGAAATGTATTCAACAGTGCTCATCTATCAAATTGCATCCAATAGAACTGCTATCATCATATATCCTGGCTTGTGTTATTATATTCCGTTGCTTCCTATTATTATTTTATATCCTTTAGATAACCCTAAACAAAAATAGTCTTCCACTATTTCCAAATAGTATTGCTTACAGTAGTTGTGTAATCTTGCCTATATACTCAATAATTGAGTTTGAGTTATTTCTTAACTTTATTTCTTCCAATGAAAAACTACTTAAACTAGTAACTGGATTCAGAAAAGTTACAGATAAAAAACTAACGCCCAGAAATCTCTTGCATTCCTATATACTCACAATGAACTGGCAGTTAGAGAAATCAGGAAAACAATTCCATTTACAATTGCATCAAAAAAATAAACCTAACCAAGGAGGTGAAAGATGTGTACTCTGAAAACTGTAAGATACTGATGAGAGAAATTAAGGAAGACACAAATAAATGGAAAGCTATCCCGTGCTCATTGATAGGAAGAATTAATACTGAAAATTGCCATCTTGCTTAAAATAATTTACAGATTCAATGCAATCCCTATCAAAATAGCAACAGCATTTGTCAATGAACTAGAGTAAATAATCCTAAAATTTATATGTGACTACAAAAGACCCCGAATAGCCAAAGCCATTCTGAGAATGAAGAACAAAGCTGGGGGGATTATACTCCCTGTCTTTGAACTATACTACAAAGCTACAGTAATCAAAACAGTATGATACTGGCATAAGAACAGACCCATAGATCAATGGAGCAGAATAAAGAGCTCAGATATAAATCCATACATATATGATCAATTAATATATGATAAAGGAGCCATGAATACACAACAGGGAAAAGACAGTCTCTTCAATAATGTGTTGGGAAAACTGGACAGCTACATACAACAGAATGAAACTGGATTACTGTCTAACTCCATACACAAAAGTAAACTCAAAATGGATTAAAGACCTAAATGTGAGACGTGAAACTATAAAACTCTTAGAAGAAAACATAGGCAAACATCTCTTGAACATAAGCATGAGCAATTTTTTTCTGAACACATCTCCCTGGGCAAGGGAAACAAAAGCAAAAATGAACAAGTGAAACTACATCAAACTAAAAAGCTTCTGTACAGCAAAGGACACCATCAACAAAACAAAAAGGCATCCTTACAGTATGGGAGAATATATTCATAATTTACCCAATAAGGGGTTAACATCCAAAATATATAAAGAAGTCATACAACTCAATACCAGTATAACAAAAACACCCTGAATAAGAAATGTGCAGAGGACCTAAACAGACATTTTTCCAAAGAAGACATACAGATGGTCAACAGGCACATGAAAGGCCACCCACATTACTAATTATCAGGGAAATGCAAATCAAAGCTACAATAAGATATCACTTCACACAAGTCAGAATGGCCACTATCCAAAAGACAAAAAAAATAATAAGTGAACAAAAGGGAACCCTCCTACACTGTTGGTGGGAATGTAAGTTGGTCTAGCCACTATGGAAAGCAGTATGGAGGTGCCTCAAAAAATTTAAAATAGAAATACCATATGACCCAGTAACTCCACTCCTAGGAATTTACATGAAAGAAAACAAAATCCCTGATTTGAAAAAATATATGCACCCCTGCATTTATTGCTGCATGACGTACAATAGCCAAGATATGAAAGCAACCACAGTGTCCATCAATAGACGAATTAATAAAGAGGTGGCACATATACACAATGGAATATTATTCAGCCATAAAAAAGAAAGAAATCCTGCCATTTGTGACAACATGGAAGGACCTGGATGGTATTATGCTAAGTGAAATTAGCCAGGCAGAGAAAGACAAATACCATATGATTTCACTTATATGTGGAACCTAAAAGCAAAACAAAACACAACAAAACAGCAATAGACTCAGAGACACTGAAAATTAATGGGCGATTATGATGGGGGAGGGGCTCAGGTAAGTGGTAGGATGGGTGAGGGGGATAAAGAAGCATAAAAGCTAACTCATAATATAAGCTGGTCATGGGGACTGAAGTGCAGTATACAGAGTACAGTCAAATGGTTCTATAACATCTTCCTATGGTGACAGCTAATAACTACACTAGATGGACTAAGGATTTAATAATGTGTGTACCTATTGAATCACTGTGTTGTATACTTCAATATCATGTTGTCTACCAACTATATTTCAATAAAAAAATATAAATAAAAAATAAATAGATAAATTTTATTTCTTGGTGCATTACTCAGTGAAAGCAGTCAGCATACACTAATAAATATTTAGAGAAGGTTTATTTTTAAAGGGGCTTAAATGAGGTTGGATGAGGTAAAAGTGCACTTTTCTTGGGCTATCAGGTAAGTCTTGATAAAGAGAAACTCACTTGGTTTCATCCATATCATAAATCACGAGCATTTGTCACACAGTGTGCAAAGGCACCAACAGAGCTAATCCCCTGCACAGCTGAACTAAGCTTGGGCCAGGTCACCTCTTGGGGTTTCTGTATCCTGGTCTGTAAAATACAGCACTTACCTGGAATTGTTCTGGTTGGCAGAATTAATCCTTTTAAAGGACTAAAACAGTGCTTCCCACACACTTGACACCCAATATATCTAACTAGAAATAGTCTAGCAGTTGAAGATGAAGGGGGAAGGGTAAAAGAAGAGAGGGAGAAGGATGACAACAAAATCTCAGAAATTTTTATTCAGCATCAAAATAATTAAACTGAAGGTGCACTTCGTTGATTAGCTAATGCAATTTATTAATTCAAATAGCCAAAACCAAACAAGTTCTATCTCCCCTAAGAGCTTTAAAAATAAAGACCAAACTCTCACCTAGGGACAAAACAAAATAATCATATTCTATGTATTTGTAGCCATAAGAAGTGTTTAAAAATAAAGACCAAACTCTCACCTAGGGACAAAACAAAATAATCATATTCTATGTATTTGTAGCCATAAGAAGTGTTTAAAAATTGAGTAGGTATACATGAAGCTTTTTCCTAATAGCAGTCACTTTCTTACTTACATTTAGAAATGGTTATTTGTTGGAATTTAAGCTGATAATTCATTTATGTTAATTATCTTTCCCCAAAAGGGTAGGAGGTATTTTTATTATCATGTTTTACAGTTTGGTGATTTTGGCTTTTAGTTTTGTTTTTTTAATCACTGGTGCCTAACTCGAGTGCCTGGAATAGAGCATTAGGTGTGTGCATATTTTAAAAGAAGTGAATAAATTAATTAAATATATTTCCTCGTGTTTCCAAACTCCCTACTAAAAATCAAGTAATCAAATATTACTGTCAGAAGTCCAGTTTGTTTACAAACTTGGCAATTTTTGTGTTACCTTTTAAAACTAGGTATACAATTTGTTAGAAATATCCAGGCAGTATTTCTCCTAACTCCATACTTAGGCAGATATTCCTTAATTACAAAATGTGAATGTATAAAAACTGAATTCATATTCTGACACTGAGCTCTTATACCCTTTTCAAGTAAGTTTAGTATACTACAAGGACTGATGACTATTAAGTAAAGGAGTTTCCATGGAGGTATGAAGAGATGTCTTCTGAAATGGAAGACCCTGACTACAGGCATCTTGAAAATGGAGTCTCAAAATAAGATCTGGTCTAAGGCAGGAAAGGTCAGCACACATCAAGCAAGCAACCCTACCAATGACAGCTTGAAGGAGTACTGATTCTTTAAAAACCTTTATCACAGCACATGCTGTAGTAAGAGACAATATGTAGATGTTGTCCTGACAATAAATCCTAGCGTGGTCCATTTTAGTGAGCTGTAAGGACATCATAAATGCGGGGTTGTGGCCAACCATTACTAAAATTAAAATTTTGCACTATACAGTGCATAGATAGATAGATAGAGATATATAAAACATCTAAAACCTAAAAAATTTCAGTTGCTTTTTTCTGAGTGCTTGTGAAGTATTAATGGCCTCAATTTTCAATAACCCAAACAAATGATTTCCAACACGTCTGAACCCCTAAAGGAGAGACTCTAGGTTGAGAGGACAGACAGCTTCCCGTTTAGACCCTTTCAGTAGGTAAAGGTCAGTCCCTTCAAGTCAATGTGTTCACTCACCCAAATACTGTAAACACTAATAGGAAACACTCTCACGAGCGCTCGGGATTTAGGCAAAGTAACATCACTCGACATATAATTGCATTTTTTTCTGACTGTGTCCAGCTTGCCATGACAGAGTCCCATTAGCAACTGCCTGAATCCTGAAAAAGTATCCACAAACATTTCATATCAGCCATTTTCAGTAGCTTCATCACACAAATGAATCCACTTAGATTCTTGGGCATGCACTTCGCCCTGAACTCGCCCATGAACATGAGTCACAGCTCTTCTGAAAATAAGTAAGTTTCTCAAAACTTCTGAGGCTCTGATTTTCTTTAGTAGACGTGCTGGTTAGTGAATAAAACCACCTTTAAAAATATGATAGCCCAAATCACTTGTGTAAGTGCTTGAAAAATCCAGGAAAACAAAAACAAAAAAGGGCAGTGCTAACACACAAGCATGTTGCCCATGTCCATGCTAAATTAGTTGTCTTTGGAAAGGAGGAAGTCAGAGGTCCTTCTCTTTGGGTAAAAGCACATAATATGACCATTATAAGCCTACCATGTCCAAATCCTTGCTCTGATGATTAATAGCGGAGTGGGTCTGAGGCAGGGTTTTAAAGCTTTGAAGCTTCAGTTTCTTTTTTTATAAAATAATAATAAATGAACAACTCTCTTTTCTATGGTGGATTGTGAGGATTAGGTGAGATAAAGAGTATAAAGCATTTGGGACTGTGATTGAGGAACCATATGGTGAGTGTCCTGTATATATATGAGTTGTTACATATTCAAATCCAAATGACATGGTGAGCATTCTCTCCTGGTTTTAAAACTTAATTTCAGTAATGCAAACATTTATCTACAGACTATGGCATTGATTTTTAAAGAGCAATGCATATACCTGCCTTTCAGATACTTGCTAAAGGATTCATTCTCATCCAGAATCCAATAAGCAACTCCCTTTTGGTGTATGGCATTGGTAATCCAACAACCATGTCTATAAATCTTTCGTTTTATCCATATATGAAGAGAGATGACACAAAAGAACTCTGACCCTCCCAAAATAAGATGCTATAATATATTGCTATATATTCCACCTTTGCTGATGTATGTCCAGTTCAATAGAGCTTATATTTTATTAAATAGTAGTTGAAGAGGTCATCATTCTGACCTAAAAATCCTGGTTACAGAAAAAAAAATTTGTGAATATGTACATGCTCTATTCTCTATTCCCTGGTAAGTAAAACTGTGACAGATAATTTTGTCAGGGAGAAAGAATACTCTACTAGGCTCTTTCTTTCCTAGGCACTAGCTATAAAGGTTAGAATCTAGTGAGACAGATATTAATCATGTAATAGGAATACATAATTACAAACTCTTGCATGTACTATGAAGGAAAGGTACAGTTTTAGAGATGAGAGAAGGCTTCCCTTAAGAAGTAACATTTGTTTTTCCACCTCAAAGCTGAGACATACTTTCATTTAAGGAGGCCCTTCTAAGCCCAGGAGTCACCCTGACCCACGCATAGTTCAGTGTGGTTCTGGAAGTGAGAACTGGCACATGAGGCTAGAGTGCTGAGAGCAAGGGGGGCATGTAGACCAAAAGTCCCCATCTCTGGATGATCTAAAGATTGACTACAAAATAATTTCAATAAAGGAGCAATTTAATATTTCGTGATTCAACAAGAAATGGCAAGTAGATCAGAATATGCAGTAGAATCGAAGCCACAGTAACAAAGAGATACAATAGGTACTTCAGAACGTTTACCTTTTTTTACCTGGAATAGAAACCTCTTTAACCTCAGTATCTTTTGATACAGAAAAAGGTGCTCCATTTTGCTAGACATGATAACACCACTTTCCCATGTTTCCTCTTTAATGAACAAAGAGGCAAAACAAGCAAATGGAAAGAGCTGCAAGTACTCATGTCTGCTGAGTTACCACCCTCCGGACTGCGCCAGTTATATGGACCTCTGTAAGTGTTTCCCTGTTGATGTCTGCACAGTATCGACCCACAATTATCACTTTCCAGCACACTGAAGAGAAACATTTGATTGAGTCCCTCATTCTGGAGGGAGGCAAGAGAAGTAAAAGGACATTGCTCCCTGCAAACAGCAGCAATGTCTATTAATGTTCTCCATAACTTGTCTGGGTATAAGAGGAAGAACCACTGATTTTCTGATTTCTCCTCTAGTGGTCACGTTAAAATGTAAAGCTCCTTCTCAGACACACCTAATTAAATAATGTGTTTCCATGATTTTTTTACTCTCAAAAACTTCAGAATGCAAGGAAAACAAAGACCCAGCTTGATTTCTGGGGGATACTTCAGATCATCAAAGAAAAGCCCCAAGATACAATTATAATCTGGTTTATCACCTATGGGCCACACTGCTGACCAGAACTGGCCTGGGTTCTGGGAGAGCTTTATGAAAAGAGCTTACTGACAGGTATGTGAAGGGGTCTACACTTGTACATCTACTTCCATCTGCAAGAATAAATACTAGTAAGCTTATCAACCAACATAATATGCCTTTCTTTATCTTTCAGGCTAACTGGCAGATCTTTCTACAGATAAAGGTCCTGATCCTAACAATTATCTACTTTACCTTTCTTAAAAAACTATATATTAATTTGTTTATCTGTACTGAGGAAGTTTCTGATATGAAAATTAATACGGTTTCATTTTGTTAGCTCCAATTTCTATTTTAAAAGAAGCAATAAACCTGGCACCAGAACAGCTAGGTGGAGTTTTGACTCTTCAGCTTCCTGTATATAATCCCCAGGACAGGACAGTCATTTAACCTCTTGGAAACTCAGCTTTATCATTAAAAAAAGTAAAAAAACAAACATATGCTTCATTTTCAAATAGGAAATAGGGATTGGAGGTGGGAGGGCTAGAAGAACATAATCTAAGATTGATTCCAAAGGAGAATTTGAGCAGAAAAACAGCATAATTTAAGTACAGTAGACATGATCCAAGACCCCCAGTGGATATCTGAACAATGGTTAGTACTGAACCCTATATATACTATGTTTTTTCCTATGCATACATACCTATGATAAATTTAATTTATAAAGTAGCCACAATAAGAGATTAACAACTAATAATAAAATAGAACAATTACAACAATATTCTGTAATAAAACTTATATGAATGTGTTTGCTCTTTCATTACATCTTATTGTACTGCACTCACCCCTCTTGTAATGACGTGAGATGATAAAGGCCTATGTGATGAGATGAAGTGGGGTGAACGACACAGCTGATAGAAGCTCTAGGCTACTGCTGACCTTCTGAGACTACACATGAGAAGGAGGAGTGCCTGCTTCCAGACCACAGAGGACCTTAGGTGACAGAAATAGCAGAAAAGTGGGGACTACTGGAATAGTCATCCCATAATCTGCAGACTGGAGAGGAGTGAGACAAGTCAGACACTGAGAACCTAGCAGGGGGGCTGTTAGAATAGCACAGAGGAAAGTGCCAAGAGCAGAAGGAAAGCAAAAGAGGAAAATCTAACAGACAATTCAAATTCAAAAAACTGGAACCAGCTGTACAGGTAAAAGAGAATAAAGAGTGAAAATGACAGTGAAGTCACTACTTATCCTTGAATGACAAGGGGACATTTAGACTGGTGCAGTAGGTAGACTGCAATGAGCTACTGTTATTTAAAGGAGAAATTCCTATCTTTCAGGTGAGCTGGGGAAGAGGAAAGTTGAAAAACTTTGGTTCTAGAGTAAAATTAATAGCTACCATTTATTATGCAGTTAATTTTCAAGAACTGTGTTAAGCTCTTTATAGACATCATTCAACATGTTACAACAACCCTATGAAGTAGGTATTGTTTTTTCCTTACACAACTGAGGCTTGGAAAGTTTAGGTAACTGAAAAAGTCACAAAACAAGCATATGGCAAAGCATTTGCTTAGATGAACCATAATAATTAATTTGTGATTTGCAAATTCAACTAGATACATTAATTACAAAACATGAAGATCAGAATACACGGTCCCACAGGCAATGTTTTCATGTTTGAGTTATAGGCAGAAAGATCGAGAAATACTAAGACAAAAAGTATCCTGATCTCTCTAGACTTTATCTGCTGGCAAGGAGTGTATTACTTACTTTTCTATCATTTGTGCTTAACACACTAGACTTTGGCTCATTAAAAATCTTACTAGAATGAAAGAAGGAATTAATCAATGAATGAAAATGTATGCTGCCCTACTACAAGTAAATCAGATAAAACCATACTAAACATATGTATCCTTTACTCAGTAAAGATGATTGACAGCCTTCTGGAGGAATCTGCTTCAGCATTTATCAACACAGTGTCATTACATCACTTTCAAATCTCATACCAAAATTTTGATCCAAATGTTTACCTCAGATCTTTTCGTAAAATAGGAAAAGGGCTAATAAGCAATACCCTGTGTTTGGAATTTCAAATCTATTTTTAATGTGTTTCTTGGCCTACTCAACTCTAGACAAAACTATTAGTTTTCAGGAATGTGTCTTTGTTTTTAATAGACTTTTAATCATCTTAAAGCTTTTCAGTTTTTCAAATCCATCTTTATGTCCCAGTGAAATTGGAAAATCTAAAATCAAACCCAGTAATATGATGCAATGATTCATTTTGCCAGGGCTAATGGAAGGATAACAGAGATGGTAAATCAGGTATTTAGGTGCATTCCTAATATAAATCCTGGCTTCATGATTTCTTCTGAAATGATGATTGATTTTTCTCATCTGTTAGGAACCATGGCTTCTAGACAGGACCATTTGAAAACTGAAAGGAAACCAACAAAACAAGTAGCCACAGAGGTCTATTTTGCTTTTTCACATGTCTTTATAGTCACCTAAGAGTTCAGCAAACTATAGCCTGTCGAAGGTCAAACTACAGACCATCCAGACGGTGGGTCGAACCCAGCCAGAATTCTGGTCTGGTCCAGAACAAAGAAGGCTTCTTACATTTTCAGATGGCTACACTTAAATAGCTGTATAGGTACCTACATAATACCTTCAGTATTGACTCTTGGGCCTTTTAAGAGAAAGTTTGCCAACTCCTGGTCTAGATTATTTTTCTTTTTCTTAAAAAGGGGAATTTAAAGCTTTTGTGAAATGGTAATACTGTTGGTAAGAGTGTAAGTGGACACTGAGTTTACAGTGAGGCATTTCTGCCTCTTATCCACTTAGAATTTTCTGTTTGGAATCTGTTATTCAGGGTTTTATTTGTGATTAAACGTTTAGCATCCTTTCATTGGAAGGATGGATGGCCATTTTCTACTAAAGCAAAAAAGTATTATGTAAAATTTTATAGACATCCATTTAGATAGTTTCTCACAGACCAAAAAGGAGAAGTTTCATACTTGAGACAAATTAAAAAATCATATGTATTCAGTGTTTCATAAAAAGTTAAAACTGAAAGCATCCTGCACCACTGTCTGCAGTGATGCTCCGTTGAGTAGAAGGTGAGATCAGAGTCTCTAAAAAGAGAAGAGATCAGAACCTCTAAAAAGGAGCATTTTAAACTTAAACTCCCCCAATTTCTCTTCTCCATCTCCCAAAAAGTGAGACTCTTCTGTGCTAACAAATGCTCTTCTAAGGAGTGTGTAGTAATCCCTCAGGGGTACTGACTGGCTTGGAAACCAATGAGCTGCATTAATTGCCTCAACACAGAAAGCTGAAGAATGTTCTCCATCCAGATACTAAAGTGTACCCAAGACAAGCTAGGCGCCACCATGAAGGATGCTTAGACAAAAAACAATAAAAACCAACACCTGGATTGCAAACACCTGAAGAGGAACACTTTTAACTAAAAGTGTTCCTCTTCTAGGGGCACATAATCCTTGAGGTAATTTTATAAGAAAAAGACCCATTTGTTTCATTTTACCACACACAAAAAAGGTGTTTTGAATGATTTAAATTACTATTTGTCTCATTTTACCAGGAAAAAAATGTTTTTAATGACTTAAAATATTAGCATTTGAACAGTTTAAGAATACTATTCAAAACTATTTTTAAAAATCTGTAAGCTATTGATATTTAATTAAAAAGTAATAAATTGTTTTTAAAGTAGAATGCAATACTTTTCTTAGTGTAATTTGGCAAAGTTAAGTTCTCCCATCAGTGGAATTTGTATATTTTTAGATATTCTGAGCTTCTCTGGGGAAAATACAGACAATACAAACAAACTGTTTGATAATTTAATTCCTAAATATTTTCTATACATTTCTCTATGAAGCATAATTGTTCATCCCTGTTGGTAACAGTGATCTAAATTGATAATGGGTGGGGCATCTATTCTAAATCTGGCTAAAATACATAATGATATTTTATCATCCTATTTTATTGTTCTCAAAATCCTAAATATATTGATTTTCATAGCATATATTCCAGGAAATTTGGGAATCTCTATCTTATTGATGAAGTGGGGGGTATGCATGATGCTTTCATAAATTCACAAAGAAAGCAACTTAGAAATATTCTTATACTTAAATTATACTGTTTAAAAGCATGCTTTTGATGTCTTCTACCAGGCAAAATAGGAATTATTAATAAGGTGGACAGAAAACTTAAATCTCAAAGTAAGCTTTAGTGCCTCAATTCTCATTTGATTCAACCACATATATGACAAATCTCCACTTCTCTTTATAATATGTAGCTGTGCTCTGTGGATAACAAAGATGGCTTATGGAACATGAACCAATGCTTGATGACACACACCCAAAGGAAGGAAAAGTGCATTCTACTAATAGTTAACCGTGGCCATTTCCATGGAAACATATTTATAAGAAATCACTATCATGAAACTGCATAACAAGGCCTTTTAGAATTGCTAATAACGCATTTAGGAAAACATAGGATGAAAGCATCAACTATTTGATATCACAAAACACAATCAGGGAGTACAGGAAATGAGAGTAAATAATGACAGTGTGTCCTACTCTGCCTACCCAGGTAACCATTCCCTCACCTCCATTTGAATGTGACGCTGTTGTTCTAATATGAACATCCCTTTATATGGTTTTGGTGTAGCTAGTTGGTGGCAGTCATCTATACAAGCTAAATGCAAATATCACCAGAATGGAAGAGAAAAAAAGAGAACTTTGTTAGACTGAAATATTCAACATGCCCACAGAGATGACCAAACAGGTTTAAACTCTCAGTGGTATTTCTGTTCAAATCCAGAGTACTAGAATCCCAGCTATAGACTAAAATCAGGATGCCGTCTTAAAATTGACAGCATCACCACAGTGGAAATTAAAAGTAAAAAAAAAAAGTGTGGGGGGATGAAAGAGAAAATATGCCAGTCTCACTGTATTTCAGATGAGTAATAAATGCACTTGATTCACAGTTGCTAAGAAATTGTCTCAAGAGGAGTGAGTTTTAGCATACCGACAAGGCTTAATCATTTTATGCGTCTGCAAGGTGTGTAAATTACAAAGGAGCCAAAGTTTTTCCCTGAGAGCTTGAACCAGGCTAGGCCCTTGGGGCTCACCACCTCCCCGCCCCCTCGGCCCCTCCGCGTGGGAGTCGCCGGGCCTGCAGAGCTTGGGAGCAGCCAGGCGCTGGCAGAGCGTTCCCACGCTCGGGCCGGGTCGGGAGGCCGCGGTGACCCCAGGGGTCCTTCCCCACGCTCTCGCGCTCCTAGCCCCGCCCAGGCCGCCCCTCCTCTCCGGGTCCCTGCTCGGGAGCGTGGGAGCGCAGCTGCAGCAGCGAGCGGCGGGCGGAGGCATCTGGGAGGATGCGCTCCCGCGACCCAGCCAGCAAGGCGCAGGGGACAGCGCCGGGGGCCTCCCCGGGCCCCCACTCGCGGCGCCAGCGCGGGGCCTGAGCTGAAGGAGCTAGTCACTTACTTGATGTCCTCCCACACCTCCGGGCCGTAATTGCGGATCACCAGCAGCTCCAGGGCGTGATTCACGAATCCGTACTGTGGAGACAGGAAGAACCCACAGCGTCAGGGACTAGCTTAGGTGGGAAGGGGCTTCAGGGCTAGGTTGTTCGCTCCATTCTGGGTAGTCGGTGCCAAAGAAGGGCACCCCAGGGACCCAACCTCCGCCCTTATAATGGGCAGATCCTCTCCGTCACCGTCCGCCCCACCGCCACGCCACCTTCTTGCTCACCTGTCACCGCTCCGAGGCAGGCTGGGCATCCGGGAAAGCGTGGTGGAGTGGACGCGAACCCCGCGCCTCCCCCGCTGCCGGTGGGGCCGGCCTGAGCCGGGAAGCCCCCGCGCCTCGGCCGCACGTCCCCTTCCCGTGCCTGGGAAGTCGCGATGCGCTGCAGCGAGGCGTCACCCCCCACTAGGAAGCAAAGGTACCGACCATCCCCGCAGCGAGCCCCGGCGTTCCCTCCTCCCCTGCTGCAAACTGAGAGGCTGCTCCGGCCACCCGCGGTACGCGCCCCGGTCCCCGCGCCAAGCTCTCGAGGCGCGCCCGATTCCCCGAGGCAGTCAGGTCCAGCCAGGCGCGCGTGAGGCTCTGGCCTGACCCGGCGGAGAGCACTCACCATGGTGTCTCCGCCCGGAGCAGGGGAGGCAGCCCCCACGCAGAGGCACGACCGAAGGGACCCAGGCGCGCGGCAGCGGCGACAGCGCAACAGGAACGCGGCTGCAGCGTTGTGGGGGAACGGACGGAGCAGCCTCCGCCCGCCCTGATTGCCACCTCTTCGTAGCCAATGGGGAGTCGAGCCGAGGGGGGCTGACCGCTGCCTCCTAGCTTTCAACCAATCAGCGACAGAGGAGGGAATTCGGATACTCTCAATGCTGCTGCGCTCCAGTGCCTTCCCGCCCCCGCCCTGGTACAAGGCTTTCATTTGAGGCCACAACAATGACGACCGAGAAGCTCCAGCCATGCTCCTTACACGAATTCTGGGGCAGAGAGAATGCAGCTGTTGTGATCCCACTGAATGTATTTTTATCAGTGGAATATCTGCCATCAGGCTTAGCAAAAAGTGTGTGTGTGTGTATTTTGCAAGGACAAACGTTTGCAAAGGGCTACAAGGATATAACCTCGTGGTCAGCACCTTCATGTTTACTGTCATCTTGCAGATAAACATTTCCTTTGTGGCTTGATTCCTCAACAGTGTTTAGCAAGCTGAAAAGCTGATAGTGCTGAGCTTAACACATTTTACTTAGTCAGTGAGGGTAGCTGAGTGAAGCTAAAATTTTCAGTAACACGGTTTGGTGAGCATCGTGTCACAACCAGCTCAGCCCTACAAGATCTGAGTTGTGTTCTGTACTTGATCCTAGCAGGATGCTGGACTCTACACCAAAACCAGTAGTCATGAGTCCAGAGAGTTTTAAACTGTCCAGAATTGGCTTCTGGTGCTCTTTCTCGGAGGTAACTGATGAACAAGAAAAAGCCCAGTATAAAATGAGTTTAATTAAACTGCCCCAAGTCTACATTCCACCAGGCACTTTAGGTTAGTAAATGCTCTGGGCCCCACCACAGGGAGGAAATGAGAGCAACAGGAACTATCCATTGATTAAAATTCTGTGCCTGGGATGCCTAGATAGGGTTGACTAGTGTTAGGTCAAAAGGGAGGAAGAGAAAGCAAGCGTTGCTTCTCAGTCACCAGTCTCAAGCGGACCTGAGAAGTCAGGATGGTATTCAACAATGGGAATAGTTTGCTGTGAGAACAACTGCAATATGGTTAGAAAAAAAATGTCAATACAATAAAACTGCTTTGGCATCAGTACCCAGAGACCTATATTGAAGCATAATTAATAAAGAAATAATTGTATGGGGAAAAAAAATGAAACAAGTAACTTATAAAAATGCTAATTTTTATCAACAGTGGAATAATTAGTCTGTCATACAATGGAGCACTTTATACAATTTGTTAAAATATTAAACCATTATTTAATATTCCACATTGCTTTTTAACCATTAAAATAATCCACTACCCTATAAAACCATGAAAGAACTAGATACATAATGATACAGGAAGATATATTATAAAATAAACAAATGACACATGATGCAATCACCCTACGAGGATAGTAACACACAGATTGCTATGAGCATAACCTTCTGGGAAGATGCATAGGAAAGTTCTGATACACCTTTTGTCTATCATTAGAACCAGTGACTGGAAGAACAAAGACTTTCACATTTTGTATTATGACTTTCTGTACCTTTTGATTTTTTTTCCTATGCATGCATAATAAAATTTTAACTTTTATTAAAGACTTTTTATCACATCTTGAGACCTGTCTTTTGAATAGCAGCAGACTCAAGCTATGACTCAATCCAGAGTAAGCTGGCGTCCTCTACCTTAGACTTCCTATTAGTAAAGGATACAGAGGGAAAGTTGCTCTATGGTGATGAAATGAGGAACGCTCACCTAGAGAAACATGAGAGGAAATGAAGGCTGAGCATCCTGTCGACTTTGTTTTCTCTCTCTGAAGTTCGAACTCACTGTCCTTTCTGTCCAGTAACATTTTTGCTCTTATTGCCCTTTTGCCCAAACCTATTTGCATTTGTAAATACACAAAACTGTTTTTTTCTCCTAATTGTCTTATGTTAACTATGAATCTAAAGGAAGTTCTACTCATTAAACCTTTGCAGACTTTTGTTTGATCCAGAAGATACTACAAAGGATGTGACGTTCAGGGAGAGGAGGGTGCCCGCCAGTCATGGAGGAGCTCAAATGGGGTCATTATGTTTCTGAAAGCACCCTATCCATTATTGCCACTGCTGATAAAGGAGCACAGGAGTAGAGTCACAAGTGGATTATTCCATATTCTTGAAAACAGTATATTGCCCTTTTCTCATATGTCCTAAGCTGTGAAGAATAGGTTGAAGAGGAAAAAGAGGAACTTAGAGAATGGTTTAGCTAGCCCTAAAGTCAACACTATTTGAAGATCAGTTCTATGTATGAAAAATAAATAAATAAAAAGGCATTATGTAGCTTTCAGAAATGTCAGCTGAAATGACTCACATTTTCAGCTAATAAAAATAAATTAGTTGAGTAAGTTAATTATTAAGCATATTATTAATCATTGTTTTCAAGGCTTTTCCAGTGATGTGAAAATAACAAATCTTAGGTTGGAGATAAAGAGGAACACATTTTGGGGGGTGTTCTCAGCTCTGTGCATGCTTTTTTCAAAAATTTTGGGGGTTTTCTTTTTGCCATTTTTTTCTACCATGGAACCAGGGCTTCTATTTTGGATTATTTTGTGGAGTAGCATGTTCTTTAATTTCAACAATTCCTAATACAATGATTAGCTTTATAGTCATATGCTTCTTTAAACTGCATGGCTCAAAGACTGATTATTGTTTTTCCATGAAGCTTCTGGTACTAGTGTTGGAAAGGCACACAATAATAACACCTCTTACTGTGATTTTTGCTACTACAGTTTCACTCAATACTTAAAACAAGGAATGCATATGAGTAAAGGGAAAAGTGAATTCTAAATGACATGTAATATGATGTGGTTTTGGTCCAGAGGAAAAAAAGAGATTCAATAATTCATATTCTTAAAGAGATGAAATTCAGATTTACTTTTAAGTTGCAAATGAACAGTAAGTTTGATCATATGAAAAAAGTATTATATAATATTTTTTGAAGTTACTCTTTCTATACCAAATTCTTTTAAATGTTTATCTTGCCACCAGAATTTATAAACAAACAAAACATGCAGTTACACACACACACATATATACCCACATGTAGATATATGTTCAAGTGTATATCTATACTCTTGAACTCTGAAAGTAAATAGAAAAAATTAAAAAAATTAAGGGGGATGCTTGGTATTTCTGTCATAATAATTAGAAACATTAAGGAAAATCAACCCATCACCTATATTTGTGCTGGAATGTATGTAATTAAATAAAAGTATGTTTTATTTCTGAGAAGTTATGAAACCTAGAGTCAGCTCTAATTTTATGCTTCCAGAGTCAAACTGATTAAAATAAAAACCAAGTGGTTTTAACTTGGCCACAGTCCACATTTACACATGACTGGGAGACACTATCAGACTTTATTATAAGGGAAGATCTATAATAACTGTGTCAAAGATTCATCTGCTCTGAGATGTGAAAGATATTTTAAAAGTCACTTAGTAAAACTTTCTTTTTCTATGTCAGAAAACCTCTTACGCACTTTGCTTTGTTGTGGAACAATGAAAAATTAAAATCTTAGCCAAAAAGTAATAATTAGTAAAGTAATAAAATTACTTTATTAGAAGCCCTGGAATATTTTAAGATTGCCATGAAATTAGAGCTAAATGTACTTTCCTAGAGTCTCACCCAGTGGTAATTGGAATCTAGCATTTGAGCGACATGCATCTATTTCTCAACAATCCACTGCTCTTAAAAGCCTCTGGATATTACATTAAAGTATTGCTCTTTTCTAGTCTGTGTTCAATTATAAACTGAGTAACGCTAATCCAAAGGAAATAGGGGAGAATGAGAGCTGGGAATTCAATTGTTTGGTTACTTCTCTTTTTATGTTTTCTTGATTGAAGAGCTAAACTAACAATGGGGAGAGTATAGTGTAGTAAGTAGTTAAGTGCATAGATTCTTTAGTCAGACTGACTGTTTTTCACCATTTAGTAGAGGGGTAATACTGGATAAGTGACTTGATTTCTTTGAGCTACAGTTCCATCACTTATAAAATGAGAAAAATAACAGATCAATATATTCCAGTGTTGAGAAAATTAAAAATATTACCTACCTCATGGGTTTATTGTGAACAGCAAATGGTTTAATGCCACTGTGATGATTAAAACATGAGTGGCACCCATTAAGTACTCAGAAACTATGAGCTAACAGTACTTGTGAAGTTGTGGCTGTTCTGTTTTTGGACTCAATCTTTAATGTGACTAAGCCCCTTGTGCCCTCCTTACAGAAATGCAGTAGGTCTGACAACGGTGCTTAGTGAAAAAAGCTGAAACATGACAATTCGAAGATCTAGATCAGCCTTGTCAGTTACTTGCTTAGCAAGTTAACCTGAGTCTTGAATCCCCCATTTAATAATGGTGATCACACTGTCTGGTACAATTTTCTAAACTAAGGTACTGGGAAGGATCCACAGAGACAACATGCTCAAAAGCTTCTCATACATTTTAAAGGCGTAGGGAATTCATCAGTGAATGGGCCAAGGTATTTCGTAGGAAGCACTGAGTGACATGTGACAGCCCAAGAATCTCTTGGTTGCATATACCTTTCATATTCAGATAGCTTTTTTGTTAAATATAAAATCCAAACCTAACCAGATGACACAATCATATGATGTACTTTCTAACAATATAACACGAGTAAGGATAATGAAAAGGAAGTAAATTGTCCATTCATCTATTTGCAAAGACCATGAGCTTCTTTTCTGAATGGGTGCTTCATTAGCAGCATAAAAATTTGAAGTTGCCTTGTGTCAATATGATAAAATCTTAGTCATTTTTGTTGACATTTCAAAAAAAACAGTTGTGTTGAATGTAATCACTAATGTGTTTACAAACCATGCATATTTAATAAAATGTCATTTAGAATGCATTTTGATGGTTCTTCATGATTTCTGGTGTCCCCGCATGACAAAGACCACCAAACTGAAATGCAGACACAGAAAGACCTAAACTGGTTTAATGAGACCCAAAAAGCTGCTAAGGATGCTTCATTTGAGAAGCATCAATAACCCATTGAAAAGATTATAGAGTCAAACAAGATTTGCTCTGTAGGAATGATTCCAATGTTATTTAGTTAAAAAAATCCTTCCCTCTAAATAACCTTTTGCAGTTTACCAACTCCTTTCACATAGATTATCTTCCTGTCTATGAGGGAGATGTTTGGTCATTTTAGATATGAGAACCTGAGACCCAGGAGAGTGAGAGACTCACATAAATTAAAGGTATGATGGACTCCTTGACCTGGTTACAGATCATTGATTCCATATCCATTGTGCTTTATAATATTATTCTTTTCTTTTACATGTTTGCAGAAATCAGCAGTTGGTGTTTATTATAATGCCTAATAGAACAGAAAAATCAAAAGAGAAGTTACCTGCAGTGTGCTATGTAAATCAGGGGAATTCAAATGATTTTCCTCAATTTCATTTTTCTTGTCTATAAAACAAAGACATTATAAATAGTAACTTTTATACCTTCTGTAGGGTTCCTGTTAAGGCTCCAGTGAGTTCATATATATGAACACATTTTATATAAAGTAAAATTTAATGCACACTGGATTTGTTATCCTTATTATGTGATTCTCTGAATTATTTGAGCATTGAATATTCTTTATGTGAGAAAATACCATAGAGGAGATAAGAGAATGGGATTCATAAGACTTTTGCCTTTGGCTCTATTATGGACAAGTTACTGAACTCTGAACCTCTGAATATAAGGTAATTGTGGAAATGAAATATGATAACACATGCAAATGACATATTACATTGCTTGATACATACTAAATGCTCACCAAATGTGAACTTCAAATCCATTCAAGAAATGTGGTTTATAAAAATATAAATAGTCCATGTTCACATGTGCTATGTTTGCATTAAGATAACACTTATATTCCATGGTGGTGTTGTAGAGAATAAAGCTATGTTTTCCTGATCCCTTTCTTTATTTTCACTCCAGACCCACAGATAGGAGCTGAAGTCAGCAGGATAAAATAGCTCTAGATTTGTTCCATTCTGTTATCCTAAGTGAATGAAAATCAAACCACCCAGGGGTATTTTTTTAGGTTTCATCTGCCAAAATAATGTGAATTCACTTTATTGAATTGTTCTTATTTTCCTTCTTTGTACTCTGATGAAATCAATAAAACACACACACACACACACACACACACACACACACACACACACAAATAAATGGCCATAATTTCCACAGCTACTCAGATGTACCCTTTGCCCTGCTATGGAAATCTGTGGTTTCTCCAGACTAACCTAGGTAAGAGTGATTTTAGTGAAGCCAAGAGTTTTCTCACATGAAAAAAAAAATGGCACAGTAAAGTAAACTGTGAACTAAGCTAGGAAGTCCTGGACTGTGATGTAGGTCTTCCCACATATGTAATATTAGGCATGCTGTGATATGCAGAGTAATGCCCTTCCCTTCCTCCCCATTCCCCTCCCCAAGATGTCCGTGTCCTAACTCCCAGAACCTGTGAATATGTTACCTTACATGGCAAAAGGGACTTTGTACATTCGGCTAAGTCCAAGGTATTGATATGGAGAGAGTATGGTGCATTTTCTGAGTGGGTCTGATGTAACCACAAAGGTCCTTATAAGAGAGAAGCGGGGACGCCAAAGTCAGAGAAGATGTGACAGAGGCAGAGGTGGGAGTGATGGGAGGAAGAGTCCCTAAGCCGAGGAATGCAGGTGGCCTCTGGGTACTGGATGAGGCGAAGAAAGAGACGCTTCCCAAGAATCTCCTGAAGGAATGCAGCCCTGCCACCCCCTCGACTTTAGGACTGGGTTGTTTTCAGCCCCCAAGTCTCTGGTAGTTTGTTAAAGCATCAACAGGAAATTCATAGTGTCCTTGGTGTCTTTTCTGAACCAAATGCTAAGGTTTCTTAGAGACCTTGTTAGGGCCCGAGAATTCACATGTTGAAGCCCTACCCAATCCCTGAAGTGATGGCATTAGGAAGTGCTAGGGCCTTTGGGAGGTGAGGTCATAAGGGTAAGGAGGGAGAGGATTAGGGTAGGGATGGGATTAGTGTCCTTATAAGAAAGGGAAGAGTCCAGGCACCCGAGGATGTAGTGAAAAGGCTTCCATCTAAAGCCTGGGAGATGTCCTTTTCATACTTAAGCAAGACTAATCTGCCAGCAGCATGATCTTGGACTTCCCAGTCCACAGAACCATGAGAAATAAACACCTGTTGTTTGAGCCATCCAGTCTCTGGTATTTTCCTATAACAGCGTGAGATGACTACAGACCTATAAATGACATTTATACACTAGTCTTTCAGTGATGTCAATAATAATAGAAATACTCCCACTCTATTCCACACATACCCTGCTTCACTATATGTATCGACCTCTTGTTCCCCTGTTGGCCGTGTTGTGTTTCACCAAGAACATGCTGAGGCTGAGAGAGCATATACACAATGTAGGACTGAAGACTCCCCTTCTGTGGGCCACCACGACCTTCTTTGAAAGAAGGATGTTTCCCCAAGACTGTTAGAGATAGTGTTTGTCTCTCTATCAGAGTTTCGCATTGCAAATAACAGAAATTAGCTGTGGCGATTTAAACAGAAAAGATACTTAGGAATATTGGATAATTCTCAAAATCATGAGGGAAGACTGGCAAAATAATGAGAAAACCATAAATTATGTGTCATTCTGTTCATTTCCTCCATGAAAAGTGATCCAAAAGATATTAATTTGAGTCAGTTACATTATACATATTATATCAAGTATAAAGATCTGGCAGGGGTGGGGTGTGACTTTTTACAAGGAAATAACATTATTTAATATATTTTGATTTGGGGAGTTAAAAAAGTATCTTTGCTTTTACACTGGTAGGCACATTGTAAGGTCTAAAGTTTTTTCCTGCCTGTTCTCTCACAGCTAGAAACCCTCCTTCTGCCCACCATCAAGATATTTTGTCTGTATTTCAACACTTTAAATTCTTTCTTTTTTTATTGCATTTGAACATCAGGAACATGTAGAGAAGGAGGTAGTTCATCTTGAGAGTTGAGAACGAGGTTTGAGAAAAAGCCAACAGTGAAACTAGAAGGCTGGGAAAGGAGAAAGGGAGTAATATAAAATCTTTTCATCTTGGAGGAAGAGGAAGCACCCAGAAGAGAAGACGATGGGTCACATTTCATTGATGAGTCTGTGAATGAAACTCAAGAGGTTATTTAACATGGATGAACTAAAGATACTGACTGAACAGTTGAGAGTAAATGCAATAACACCCTGTAAGCCAATGGATTGGCTTTTTCAGGTCTCAATTCTACCATTTCACCTTCTAGTCTATGACTTAGCTGTTACTCCTTAGCACAGTCTTAGTAACTGTTATTTACTTTTTTTTTTAACTGTCATTTACTCTTGGTCCCAGTTTGAAATCCCAATGACATTTGCTCTGGCAATTTAAGGCCTCTGTTATACTCTGGACTTAGTGTACTGGACTATGCCTATCATCCCTGTAATGTACTGAGTCCAGGAGCGCTAGGAATAAGCAAGGTGGGAGAAATCCAAGAGCCTGATGTTTATTCTTCTCCATAAATATGACCATGGGTCCAGAAAGTAGGGGAACTGTGGGTTGAAATGCTTACCTAGCAATCCACGGGGTTAGAAAAATGTTAGTTGTTAGCAGACCTTGCCATCCTGTGGATAAACACTAATAGAGTTACCCCAGTCCTTTGAAAGGGACTATAGTAAGCAACTCAGATTGAAACTCTGATAAAAATCTATTGAGGAGTTTGTTGAAAATGCAGATTCATGGTCTTCAACCCTATCATTTTAATTGATAGGCCTGTGGCTGTTTCCAACCTTAACTTTAACAAGCAATTTTAATAAGCACCCTCTTTCTCCAGTGATTCTAAAACTGTGGTCCACATTTAGAGGCCCACTGTCTGGTTCCCAGGTGATGTCTAATGCATAGTACTCCTAGTCTCTTCTCCTTTAATGTCAAGGTTGAAAAATGAATGAAACTATAATATGCAGCACCCAATTCTTAAGGGATTCTTAAGCAGGTTGCATCAGCCACATGAAAGTTTTGTACAGACTATTTGCAGCAATGACAGTAATGACCTTCTTTTAGCAGTTGCTAGGCAGGTGTCCTGCTCTTGGTGCAAAACTCATCCTGGAAAGAAACTGCCCTCAGTATGCAACTGACTAGGTGAGAGGCAACCAGCCTGCAAGAATCATTGCCCAAAGCACTTGATTAAGAGAGAATGAACCCCTTCAGGGTCCCTTTTCATCCTGCACTGCAGCCAAAGACAGGTGACACCCCCCTATTCATACTAAACAACCTGTCAGTTAAGATACACTTCTTTGCCTGTGCCAGGTGAACACTGGCCTCTTTGTTGGGTGTGTCTTTTCAGGTGTGTGTCTACCTCTCCAACAGGGAACCACCAAGTTTAAAATAAGGAGGACATTTTTGCTCTTAACTCATCTTTCCCTGGAGATAAAAGGTTCTGGCCTCTGGTCCAGTCGGCTCAGCAAATGATGGACACGATCCAGAAAGCACCATCAATGGTTGTTTAGATTTGGGAGAGGGAAGCATGAACATCACACTCTCCCTGTGAGGCTTAGATGGGTTGTCACATTAAAAGTCTCCCTTCGTTGTCACCTTTTAATTCCACATTGCTTCTAGGCCTGAAGTTAGGCTTTAGCTGGCCAAAAACATGGAATTGCCTGATTATACGGAACTCTTAAATAACATGTGGCACAAAGTATAGAATATTGCCTGGCACCAAGTAAGCCTTCAATAAATGTTTGTGCTGGAGATGGCACTGATCACCCAAATTATTCCCATGTCTTCCTAACATCCCTTGAAGTAAGACTGGCCATGTGACTTGGTTCAAGCTAACAGAGTCTGAACAGAAGGGACATGTGTCCGCTCTAGGCATGAACATAACCTGCCACGTGTACTTTCTCACTTTCTTTCTCTTTCAGCCCAGTGGGCATCTATGCCCACACTGGCACTGAAGATGAGAGAGCCCTGTTGGCCCGACTCTGGATGGCTGTGGAGATCCATCCCTCTCCCACCTCCAGTTACCTGAGTAATAAACTGCTAGTGCGGGCCGCCAAAATGTGGGGGTTTGTTCATCTGGAGATTAGCTTTCCTTAAATAACACAGGAGCAGATGAGGACCTCGCAAGCTGAGGATTACTCTCCCTAGAGACACGCTGCCCGCTGTACCTCCTACAGCCTTCCCAGGACAGGAAGCTGAGGAAATAGCTCCTCACACTCTGCCATTGCAAACCGGAGTGAGACTGTGCCTTGCTCTTGGGTTAAGAATCCAGATTCCAGGCAAAACCGTTACTTCTTCCATAAACAGGAAGCAAAGGTGTGAGTGGGGACTTTATCTGGTCTCAAAATCATCAGGCAGAGTGCTTGGAATGAGTCACAATATTTGAAGTGTTGACACAACACCTCAGTGACTCTCTGGGGACTGAACCCAGGGCTATTAACGTCTGGACTACTGGGCTGCAGGATGCAAACCCACCGTCCTTGTGAAATCTACAAAATAAATACACACTCCATCTCTTATCACTACTGTGAGATATTAAAGTATTAAAGTAAACCTCACTTTACAGAAACTATATTCTTGAAAACTACATGCAGGTCTTAGGACCATGAACCAAATCACATTGATGTGCCAAGGGAAGAAATTCAATGGGATTCTAACATGAGCTATGGGATTCCGTCAAAGAAAGACTCTTCTTACACAGTGAACATTCTGTTCTGTCATGATTTTCACGGAGCACACTTGCCATACCAGTGAGATAAGTGAGAACCACAATCTCTAAAGCCCATGGGGCTGGGCAGAGAATAGAAAGTGGTGAAGCAGTTTGGGTAGGTTTAAAATAAAATGGAGTATTGGGGAATGCAGTGAACTGGTGACAATTGAGCCAGTCCAAATGAGGCAGCTGCTCCTCGGGGATGGACATTCATTGACAGGACAGACGGTGGGCCCAGTGATGCCAATACACTGCAGTTCCTTAAGTGAGAGCTGTGATCTAGATTTCTATACAAAATCATCCGATTTTTAAGTTTTGGTCTCCTGTCTTAAACTTACCCTACTTGCAAGCTAACAAATTAGCCTAAGGCGGCTTCATATACTGGCAGAAGACATGAGACTCCCGGGTCAGTGTTAAGGAGTGCATTTCTCACAGCAGTAGCAGTAGCCAGACTTGATAATGTGCGTGAATGTAGTAACCACATTGTTTTTTCATGTGAAACCTTCATAAGAGTGTATATCAATAATACCTTTAAAAATAAATAAATAAATAAAAGGTTAGTCTGTAAAAAAAAGAAAGAAAAAAAAATAGCAGTAGCCAGAGTAGTCAGCTTCCTGAGTCCCAGTGTCCACTGGATGGTACGAAGGGGGACAGGTGGCATGAGTACATGCAGTGGGCTATATTGTAAGACAGGAAGTGGAACCTCGGGAACCTGAATCTCTCACACTGAATAGAAGCATGCCCCCCTTTGTTCCTTTGGGGGAGATTTTTATCTCTAACTTCCAGGGCAGTTTGCTCTACAAACATCCTTGAAAGGATAGTCGGGAACAAAGGCAGTTGGAATCTCTGGCCATAAGATATGCATAAATATGAGGGGTCCGTGGAAAAGTGCCTCCCAACAATATTCACCTCTAGTTTCTATACCGTCTTGGCTTCTGGTGAATTTTATGAGTGCAACACTCTGACTAATCTGATTGAAAGAACTGGGACCAAGTCTATTCAGTTTGGCTCATTATATTGTATTAATTACAGTCACTCTCAACAGGACTCCAAGAACAGGAAGGAACCACTCTACAATATCGACTTTACCCATGGTCTGCCCCCAGGACTCTGAACCCAACCCCACTGAACAAGTCCCATAAACCACCAGGCCTATCTTAGAAAGCCAGGTGGCTTTCTTCAAGCTTCTGTATTAACAACCTCTGCACATGGTCATGTTGGTGATTGCATGGACTCTCCCTTGGCCTGCAAGGGGGAAATCCAGAGCAATTTTATCACCATTCATGAATGCCCTGACCAGTGAATTGAGCCTGAGTGGAATGCCTTTGAAGGCCTAGGAGGTGTCTTTGACTTCTGCTAAAGTCAGGGAAAATTTCACAGCACCATTCTTACTGTATGATTCTCATCACAGGGACAACTGCTTGCAGTGTATGCATAAATAATCAGTCAGGTATTCTTCCAAGAAGTGTCCCTAGGTAATCAAAGATGGATTCACTCTGGAGAGATCTCTGTGATTGTCTGCAGGGCTTGTGATCTGCTTGTGGTGTTGCATTAAACACTTGAAGATATAGTATTCCCTCCACATTCCTTCCTTCTCTACAGTATAATTCACCTTGTTTTCAGAAGAAGGGAAAATTAATACTGAGCTTTCACAGGAGAAGTCCAGTCCCCAGTTGCACAGGGTACCCCTGGAAAGAAAGGGTTGTTTACCATTCTTTGGATCCCCCAACTGGAACCTACTTTAGTTGGGGTGCACAAGTTGATAGTTCCTCTTTGGTTGCTTCCCAGCAGACTGTTACCCATTAAGGTTCCCTCTTCAGTTTGACTAAATGAGTCTAATCTCTACTCATGGAGTCATTGCCTGAGTATAAGTTGGCCCAACCTGTTTTATAGAGCCATACTACCAGCCAATGGCATTCATTAGGCCCATGAAATAACTGAGCAACAGCTACAGGAATGGGTTGGAAAGAGAGGCAGTTTGGGTAGAAGATGCATGAGCTGGAACCATCCCCTGCTGTCTGGTAGAATCGGTAAGGTTGAGGGGAATGGTGATTAAATCATGCTCAGAGTTGTCTGGCAGGAAATGGCAGGCCCAGTAGTCAGTAAAATTTAAGGAATTTAAAACAGCTTGGGGAGCCATCTGAGGTCATTTTTCCTTTACGAGAAAGGCTCCAGCGGTGGATCTGAACGATAAAGATAATTAATAGTCTGTCTTGAGCAAGTAGCTTTTCTGTAATTGGAAGAATGGGGGATACAGTTTACCCCATAGTGAAAACTGCCACTTACTCAGGTGAAGCTGAGACGCTGCTGGGGTAGGCTGGTTGCTTGTGTGAACATACTGTATCATTCATCAAGTGAGGCTTGTGGGTCCCCCAACCTTGTTAATCACCGAGTCTGAGCCAACCCACCCCACAATGAAAATATCAGGCTGCAGAGTTACAAGGTGCCATAGGTTAGCTATTCAGTTTTGACACGAAGTCTAGCAGCAAATTTATAGAGGTTGTATAATAGGAGTTAGTCAGTAGATACGTGAGGAAGACGACAGTCTCACCCTCAAGGAAGACTTCAGGAAAAGACTGAATCCCTCACCAGAGTCTCTAATCACCAAAATTATCAGGTGACAGATTCATTAGAATTGTGGGGGCCCAAAGGTACTAGCACCTATCCGCATGCTGCTCTTTTTCATCAGGAGAATCCACTTTGGCACTATGGAACAAGAAATTACTGGAACATGATACATCAATTAACTAATAATTATTCAGATATAGATGTGACAACAATAAATTGAATTAACCTAAAGGGCCCCAAAACACAAGGCACATTTGCTTCTCTTCAATGCCTTAATTGAATTTGCATGCCCCATACCACCAAAGAACCAGATAGGATGGTGATTTGTATACAACAGAGACATAAAATTTTGATTCACTTCCTTCATCCCAGCCACATATTCAGGCAGGTGCTTATGATCTTTGATTCCCCGCTGGGCAGGGAGACCTTGGTCACACCCTTAATTGTCTTTCTTTTAAAGCAGCTGAGAGCAGAGTAGAGAATGAAGGATGGGTCTGGGGTGCAGAGGGAGATAATGGCCCTAATGCACTAAACAAGTAGTAATTAGCTTGTAGTGCATGGTGGCAGTTCAAAGCTTGGTCACGTGAACTTCCAATGTCTTTGGCTTGCCCAACACTGTAGCAGTTGGTAAGGTCCTCATTACTGACACCAACTATTTCAGCTTTGGACATTCCTTGACTCAGCAGTTACAGAAACACTGTATTCCAACTGGGTTTGTGGGGTTTGCTCACCTTAGCCTGCAAGGGGTTGATTTGCATAGCAGTAGCTTCTTTTTAAGAAGATCACCTTAATCTGGAGCATTTCTTGCACCATTATCAAGAAAATATCTTGCCCAATTTAAAAGCAAGGTCTAGGGGAGTTTTCCAGTGTTGTGAGTCTGGCTTCAATAATTTATTTATGTCAGTCTCTCTCCAATGAGTTACTTTGATCAGTATTGTAAGCCCAATTCAGAGCATTAAATGTTCAAATGCAGGTCAATGCCTGTATCAGTTTGTCAGGGTTGCCAAAGCAAAATATCTGGGTGGCTTAAAAAGCAGAAACTTATTGTCTTCCAGTACAGGAGGCTGGAAGTGCAAGATCAAGGTGTCAGCAGGGATGCTAAGGGCTGTGAGAGAGAATCAGCCCCTTACCTCTTACCTAGCTTCTGGTGGTTTCTTGGCAATAGCTTGTAATCTTTGACTTATAGAAGCATCACCCCAATCTTAGCCTTCATCTTCATATGACATTCTCCCTGTGTGGCCAAATTTCCCATTTTTATAAGGATAATAGTCATATTCGATTAGGGGTCTATACACTCCAGTACAACCTTATCTTGACTAATTACATCTGCTATAAAACTATTCTTCAATGAGGTCACACTCTGAGATAGGGACTGGGACTCAAATATTTGAATTTTGAGTGATAATTCAAACTATAACAATATCTTATCTGTAGTTTCCCATGGGAGTTTGTCACAGTTGTTCTGTCTGTCCAAAAGAACTAAGCTCCCTTATGTTAGCCACGACTCCTGAAAAAAGTCCAAGACTTTTGACTTTCATCACTGAATAATCTAAATTGGCCTGAAAAACTGCCACAAGGACAAAGCCTTAAGACCTCCCAGCTGTTACCATTCTCCTTTAACAAGCATTATGCATCTAACACACTCATCTCCCAAATGAACTAGACAAAGGTTTATGAATTCACTTCAGTTTTGCTCAGAGAGCATGCGGATTTCCTCCCTTTGTATTGAATATATGAACATCCCTGTAACTGCTGTCTGAAGATGTTTGGAACCTTCCCCTAACCCAGGACTGTCCACTGTACTAGTTATGACAATGAGGTAGACCTAAGCCTGACACCCTGATTGGGGAAAAAGCCTTTTCACCTAGAGGAGTATCAGCAACTTAACTAAGCTACTGTTCAGGCAGTGTCTTTGAACCTCTCTTCTGACACTTGACATAATAAGTCCTGTACTGATTCTTCCTTACTAGCAGGCAATAACATGGAAGATCGTTTATCACCCTGTTGAACATACAGTTTGGTCACCACGATTGCCAACAATTCCCATGAACCCTTCTCTCAAATCATGTTGATCAGCCTACAAGACCCTTACACTTCTTCTTCCAGGAAGCCATGTCTGTCAACATCCCATTCTCATTGTCAAAACTGTCAATAACTATGAAGAGTGAGTTTTTATTCTACTTGCACCTTCACAAATTAAACTGCCACAGTTTCACGGGTGTTGGCAGAAGACACAAGCTTCCTGGGTCAGAGAAAAAAAGACTTCATTACTCACAGCTTTGAGAGGAGACAGAGGGCTCAGCCTTATCCTGTATTGGTTTCCTGGGCTCCAATTTCCACGGGACGGTGTGAAGAGAACCACGTGACCCCTGCATACACAGTGGACCGTATCACCGGCGAGAAGCCCTAAGCTTGGGAACACAAATATTTTACAGTGGGTGGTGAACATGCCTGCCCTTTTACTCTGCGGGGAGAAATTACCTCTGTTTTCTGAGGCTGCTTACTATGGAAACATCCGTGGAAAGATGGTGTAAGAAAAAAAGCAGCTGGATCTCCTGTTTCTCTACAAAATACAAGGGAGTGATGGAAAATTGTCTCCTAGCGCAATGCAACCCAGAGTTTGTGTTCCTAACCATTACGTGTGGATAAGCCCAGTACAGTTTTATTCTTAAATTTCGGTTTTAATTTTTTTTTTCTGCGTGATTTGAAATACTTGCATGTGAGTTTTTTACATAACTAAACAAATGTATTTTTTATAGTAGTTCTGTATTTAGCAATAACTTTTTGAAATTTTAGAAATACTGACCTACACACAGCAAAAGCCTGAAATAATAGTTGCTGGTCCTGTTTTTCCTGACTGTTGTGTTGGAGGTTTCCTTTATCTATAGCAGTAAGACTTACATCAGAAAAAAATGTATTTGCATGATGTGGAACAATACCGTTTTTATTTGACTCAATGATTCATTTTTCTTTTTAAAAAGAACTCATTTAACATTTAAAAGAAGGTTTATTTAACACTTTTGTTGCAATATTGATGTGGCAGCGATATCTAACAAGCTTGTGAGATACAGGATAACTTTTTGATAGCCTTTGCAACTCTGCCAGAAGCAGAACTCAAAATAAATGTGTTATTTAAAGCAACTGCGAAAGTAATAACAAAAGGAATGTTGTTAGTATAAAGGTTTTTAATGCAAGGTCCAATAGCTATCCTACTCCTACTTTACATGGAGAAAAAAATGAAAAGAAGTACTTAACTTAGAACATTTAGCAAAAGCTGGAGAGAAATATATTGAGAGAGGTGTTAAATATCTGCTGAAAAGAAAACTTGAGTTGTCTATATTGAAACCCCATGAGTCATTCCCACAGGACAAAAAAAAACCCAAATCCTTTTAATTCTCAAAAATCAAAAGATGTCTCTAAACCAAAGGCACAGACTTCCCCCAGTTATTTTCTTCTTATTTCGAACATTATTTGCTATTTTTTTCCCTTCTAGATAGTAAGTTCTTAGTTTGAAAGTCTATGCTACCTCACCTGAGTGGTCTAGGAGAAAATTCCAGGGAGTCATGAACCTGTGGAAGTATATCTAAGTCTTGAGGAATAAAGACATAACATTTTTAGAGGGGTGATGGTCTATATCTTTTATCTTTTGTCCAGTTCTCAAAGTGATATGTAACTCAGTGAAAGTGAAGACCTCCTGGCTTATTGTAGCAGTTTGCAAATAAAATATATAAGTGCTTTGCTAGGGTAAATGAAGAAAATACTACAATTTCTATTTACATTCATGGTCACTTGGAATATAAACTAAGCTTTACTGCTATATTGTAATATATCAGATTATCAGATATAGAGTATATCAGAGAGCATCATGTATTTATAATCATAAATATTAGTATTTATACTGTAAAATTTTTATATATACTATGCTGTTGGTGTACTACATTATTTTACTAACAGTGTGCAGGAGCCCAAAATGTTGGAGAACACTGTTCTAGATCAGTGAATAGCAAGTTCTGTCACAGGGGTTTGTAGGGCATCTTTAATTTACACATGGGAGGAGGTGAAGGAACAGTACACTATTCTTAAATACTAAAATACTTTTGCTCACTTCAATATTTTAAGATACAGTTTATTTGAGGAAGAAGGCAGCTCATTGTGACTGAGCAGGGTCTGGATGCTGTACTTCCCTCCATCCCTGGGCATCACCATTTCTAAAGGCACAGAATTCTGTGACCCTTGTCCCTGTAACTTTCCAAAAGGCTCTGGTTTTGCCTCTCTTGTTCCAAGTGCCTAGGACACTGGATGGTCCAGTTTCTGTAAGAGCATTTTGGTTTTGCTTTGTTTTGTTCTCATTTTCTCTGCAACTGTCTCAGTTCTTTTCTCAATACAGATGGGTTTGGCAACAGTGGAGACTAAACAAACCTCTTAGCAAGTATTTTCTGCCAAGAAATGTTCTTCACAGGCTATAAGGTTTATTTGCAATTTAGTATTTTGAACATTAAATACTTACAAAATCTAAAGGCAGCACAAATTCATCCAAAATCTTCTACCAGGCTTTCTAAGTTCTAGATCCACCATTTAAATTTCGTCCTATTTTGTATCCCAATATTTAAATCTCAAATATTAACAGTCTCTTGAAAGTAAGTTTCCTATGCTGGAAAAGAATCTGCACTGATTGTAAAAGAAGCCTGGCTTTTAGAGTATCACCTTTTGTTTTCTTATGCTCAGCATTTTTTATTGGAATCTATGTATTTATGAAGTCTGTTATTTTTTTTTCACACACTGAATACAGGAAAAAAACGGGCATTAAGTAAGGAAGTAGTTTTGGATGAAAAGTGCATGGATGGAGTGAGCAAGTCATAACAGATGGAGGTGTGACACATAGGCTAAGAGCGCAACTGCTTCATGAGAAAAATACAGACAATAAAATGCAAAATATTTGAAGTGGCTTACAGTAAGAATACCAAATGAGCACACATCATCAACATAATAAAAGAAGTATTTAAAAGGGAGCCATACTTTATCTAAAATCTAGAAGCACACAGGCTAAAAGCAGAAGGGAATAGAAGGCCACAAAGGACTAATTAATTCCACAGGCTCCCAGCATTCACAGTAGGAGGGGTTCTTGCCCTTCCCACCGGGGTATACAAAGATTTCCCAGACTTTGGGAAGAATCCCAGCAAAGAATGGGTAACACTGCAAACTTGGGTTTAAAATTACATTTTAGTGTTCTCAGCTTAATCAAGCAAGCTGTCCCTGCCTTTAGCTCGTGTTTAAACAGGGAATTATACTTGCCTATCGTCTCTGCAGCACTGAGTTTTTGTTTTGCGGGCGATGGGAAGTCTCTCTTCACAGGAATTGCAACACCTCTAGCCTAACCCCCCTCTTCCCTCCATGAGTCATCGTATCCCCGTCCTTCCACGCTCCAAATTTGCCTTCATTTAACTTTTCAAGTACAGCCACCTACAGAATGAAATAGCACTAAAATGCATAATCAGACAAAACACTTTATTTTTCAGTGAAGGCTAGTGACCGATCAAGCTACCCCAACAAATATGTATCAGAGATTCCTTTTCCCTTATTAATAATCATTTATCCATATAAAATCTGTACACTTAAAATTACAATAATTCATTACCCCATTCTCTTTGGGGCTAATTAACTGTTGCTTAAACAGGGACTTGAATGTGGCTTTAAAGCATTATATCCTAGACTTCCTTGGGGTTTTGCACATAAAGCTCCATTCTGGCACTTTCTCAGCTAGGGAATCTCAGGGGCCTTGTCTTTTCCCAGCTGCAACGAGGAGTAGACATTCCCTTCATTCATCTACTTTCTCTTGCCAGGGCTACCATAGAACAACCTGTTCCACTCTATGGTAGCTTCTAACCTAACCACAAGACAGCCTGGCAGGGTCTGCTTTGGTGTGATTGGCAATATCAGGGAGAAGTAATTTGCAGGAAAGGTTAGTAAAATGCTGAAGCAACTCTTCTTTCCTTCCTACCAAAGGATCTGAAAGGTTAATGGCCTTGAGAGTAATATGAAATGCCAGTGCCAGACATCCCAGTTTTATGTTCATACTTGGGGTAACATACCGAGGATATAGCATGAATTATTTTCTTCCAGACATACAAGTGTTCATTTAGTCATCTGTTCAAGTAAATATACACCCTTACTATGCTGTTTCTGACATTGCTTTTCAAGAACATATATCTGATTATACCATTTCTTCCTTTAACATTTGGTGTTTCCCTTGTCTAGTCATTTTAAAGCTGCTAGGGAGGGGAGGCTGAAACCAATGATCTCCTTTTCTTTTCTTTTTTGTTTTTCTTTCTTTTGTAAAAGATTTATTTTGATTGAGCAAAGTTTTCTATGAAATTCATAATCATGATCATTATAATAATCACCACACATGATAAACAATCCTCTTTATGATTTGTGTCCAAATAGTCTTTCTGTCTTTATTCTCACCTCCAACTCATCCCAGGCAACTGCCTATCTGGAATATACTATGCATCTCCAAGACTCCATTTCTTCATGTGCATAGCTTACTTGAACCATGTTCTTCCTACTCTGCTTGATGAATTCCTCTAAGACCAGGAGACTTCTCCAAGCCCTGAGTCTCCTACTCTGTGCTGCCAGAGAATCTGTAGTTATTTATCTTATGTTCATTTTTTGCTCTCCTTTCTTGATAGAATGGGCCATACTTTCTCTTTAAATTCCCAAAACAGCATTATTCTTGGCACAAAGTAGTCATTCAATAAATGATGAATAAGTAAATGATGTTAGTAAATGAATCAATTTGTATTTAAGTTCAAACTTTGCATAGTCTTAAAAAACCTAGATGGGTATAGAAAGATAAGGAGAGATGGGAAAAGACATTTTAAGTCTATGTTTGTCATTGCTTCTTGATGAAAACTTCTTTAGAAAACTTCAGTGGAACTCTATGCCTGCTTGAGAAATGTATGAAGAGTGAATTTATTTTGTGTACTGAACACAAAATAAGGGATAACAAGTCATGAATGGAAACAATAAAACCAGAATAGAAGGAACAGCTCCTAGAATTCTCAAAATAGGCAGGCTGATAGAGAAGCAGCCTTGGGCCACCACATTATGTTTTAGGTTAGTTAAACTGGCAGTAAGACCCAGAACTCTTAGGCCTCAACCCTGTCACAGGCCCTCTGTCCATTCCTTCCTCCATCCTCTATTCTACTCCTAACCACAGAACTTCTATTTTGGTCTCTTACTTTCCTTGAGAATTTACCCTGTAGGGTCTCTGACTCTGGCTACCATCAATGGTCTGGATCTAAAAATGTCTCCATAACCTCTAGCCTCCAAAGTGGGTAAGACAGAGAAGGAAAAGGAATTCATTAGATTTCTTAGCATCCAAGTTGTGAATTTTGAGTGCATTCTCTCATGGAAATGTGTGTTCTTCTTGCCTACGGCTCCTGAACTATTCCACAATTTAATAAGACTTTGTAGGCTGGCCTAGGGAATCTTATCACAGCTGATTTAATTTCTCTAGGAAAATACATTTTTTTGGTAACTTTGTATTTAGATAAAATTTCAAACTTACAGAAAGGTTGCAGGTATAGCACAAGGAATTCCCATATTAGCTTTTACTCCAGATTGTTTACATTTACCTCCACACACACACACACACACATACACACACAAAGTATTTTTTGAACTCTAATGAATGTATGAACTTTTAGAACACAAATTATTACCAAATTGGGGTCTGCTTAAATATTTAATAGACCTTTTATTACATGTTTTTAAGATTTCCTTTAATTCCTATTATTTTCCCTGTAATAAGGGTTCAACTCTAAAAGGAAAAAATGTATTTAAGTCTTTATTTTCCTTCTAAATACTTTTATTAACTTGATATAATTGTGAGAAACTGTACTTTCCCAAAGCCTATAGTACTTGCCAATAGTAGGATTGGTATTTAATGAGACACAATCAGTCCTTCAAAACATTGAGGTATCATTTAACAAATAGTCATTTTCACATCTGTAGTAGTACTCTTGGGATTCTAGAGGCCAATCATCAATGATATTTTATTCCTGAGGTCACCATGCACTATCCTGGGGAGTATTGGAGATAATTAAGGAACTTTTAAACTGAGTTACTTCCTTGAACCCAAAATAAGAGTTCAGTGTATCTATGGCTCTGTTAATACTAATTTGAAAACTCTAATGGTCATCTTTCTCTAGCTTTGAAGTTGAGCTTTTTTTAAAATCAAATCCTTATCCCAAACCAAACTGCACGTTCTTTAGTTCACCAGAGACATTAAATTAACATCCTAAGAAATAATAGGTCAAGTTCCATAAAAATGTTTAGGAACTGTCAAATGAAATCACAGCATCGTTTGCTTCATCAATATTAATATTTTCTTTTAAAAATATCATTGAGATACCTCAATTAGAAAAAAAATCATAGACGTGTACTTAAAAAGACAAAATACTCTTAATGATTCTTAGGACATGTACACACATCAAAGTGTTCAGCATACTTAAAAATAAGCTATAAGCAAAAAGAAGTCTTATTTACCACTTCTGAACTTAGATGTTCTTATTCGAACTTTATATGGCTCAGCATGGCAATGAAGGATGACTGCTTGAAGAGATAACCGTGTGTGTGTGTGTGTGTGTGTGTGTGTGTGTACTGTTTTACCTAGACTTTATGGTATGCTCTAGGGATGCTTACTTCATTCCTATGCTGCTTCAGGCTAAATTAAATCAGAATGATACTGCATTTTACTATAGGCTGAAGCCTCTTTTATCCTGAATGTTATGACATGAAAGTGAGTTAATAGGAATTAAGCCGTTAAGATGAATGATAATAGCCTTTACCATGTGAAGAATTATAAAAAATGTCAAACAAAAGGAAATATTTATTGTTATGATGACCATGTTTATAAAGTCATCTTTGATATTTATAGAACTATTTTATATTCATATTGCATCTAACCCATAATTGCTTATTTTCTTAAAAAAAGAAAAAAGTGCAACAGAGAAAAAACAATCTATTTTGTTATATATGTGGACAGTTAAATGAGGCAATGTAATAAAATGTAGAGTTGAAAGGTTCAAAGAGCTTCTGGCATCAAACACTATAATTTATATTCAAACAGCTTTCTTAAGGCAATACTATCACAAATACACATTAATGAGCATGGCATTCCACCAGGCACGAGACCACAGGTGACTCCATCAGGTCGTATAGGTCACTACAATTGCTTGGTATATGTACAATGTGCCGAATTTTTAATATGGGTAATAAGTGATTGTTGCATTAACAAAGTCTCCCAAAAGTCACTTTTTCAGATTTCTTTCTTTTTTTTTTCCACTGAAGAGTTGAAGTGTTGAAGTGAATGCATTTTTTGTCATGTCAAGTGGAAGAAAAGTAGATGGTGACTAGCTCCTGAAATTTTAATACTGCTCTGTAGCCATCTGCAAACCTAAAGTGCTTTCGGAGGTTCCACACATGCTCCAAGGAGTCAAACCCCAAAGACTACTGATCGTGTATATATTTTGCTAATCTATTCCCGATGCTTTGCCTAAAAAATTGGCATTGCCATCTTCAACATCTTTCTTTTGGAACCATGGTTTTGAATTTGTTCCTTGTTGATAAGCTTCCAGAAAATGACAGATTCCAGGAATTTCACTGGGGAAGTTTGGTGGAAGTTCCTCTCTTGATCGAGGGGTAAATACAAAACCAGGGCAGTCTTTGAGTAATCTGAAAAGATTAAAATTAAAATATTAATTTTAAAATTTAGTACTGCTATGACTGTCTACTCAAGAAAAGACAACATAACTAAATTAATATTCCTGAGAATAAAGATCTTCCTTGCCTTGCAATGGTGTTACATCCTCATAAACCCATTATAAGTTGAAAATACATTTAATACACCTAGCCTACCAAAACATCACAGGATAGCCTAGTCTACCTTAAACATGCTAAGAACACTTACAGCAGCCCATAGTTGGGCAAAATCATCTAACAAAGCCTATTTTATAATAGTGTTGAATACCTCATGGTATTTATTGAATACTGCACTGAAAGTGAAAAACAGAAAAAACCAACATGAGTACAAGATGATTTTAAGTGTATCGGTTATTAACCCTCATGATCCCAGAGCTGACTCAGGGCTGTGGCTCACTGCTGCTGCCCAGCACCTTGGGAACATTGTACCACATTACCACACCCCAGAAAAGATCAAAATTCAAAATTCAAAGTCTGGTTTCCATTGAGTGCATATCACTCTCACATCATCATAAAATTGATAAACTTTAAGTTGGATCATCATACTTTGGGGACTGTGTGCATTAACCAACCAGTCATTTTCAGTGTGATTGACAAAAAGATCCGAATGAGGCTAACAAAAATCTCCACAGAAGAGCAATGAAGAATTATTCACAATTACAAAACAAGTCTACCAAATAATGTTTCATTCATATTAGAAAAATAATTATAAAATATTTTTGTAAAGACATAATCTATAATATATATAACAGTGCAATTCATAGTAGTGGGAAATAACTCAAAATAATCCAAAAGTCTAATAATAGTCAAAAAATCATACATAAACACAATGTTACAAAATAAGGCTTCCTAAGTTGAAAGACATAAGAAATTGTCCACTTATTGATTCATTCATTTTATAAATACTATTCAGAAGTAATCACGGGTAAGAAGTTGTGAAAGAAAAATTCTATAAGATATGTATATATATAATAATGTGAGAATAACTTTTGGATCTCTCAGTAGAACTTTCATGAGTTCTAGCTTAGTAAGGTTAAAATAAGATTTAATTGTACATAGTGACATTCTGCTTATTGTCTGGTATTATTTTCTTCTTAAATTCATCTGTTACACTAAATTTTATTATTTGCTACTATCTACTTGTCCATCACACTAAGCTCATATTAAATTCCAGTCCTACTGATTCAGTTACTGGCTCCTCTTTCCATTCACTTCTCTAGCTTTCTGTCAGATGAAACTTAATAAACATCTCTCTAATCTATTTTTCAGGTTGTGGATGGAACTGTTGATAATTCTGGGGCCTAAACCAACTTCTACAGAAAAACATTTATCATATCTGCCCAATTAGACCCTGGGCCTTCTACTCACTAGTCTGGAATGTCATGTCTAAATGAAATAGAACGATGGTGCTGAACTCCATTTTTGGTACAGTGACACCCTTCCATGTACTAAAGAAACCAACGAACTAGAAATTTGGTCTCCAGAATGGCAGACCTTGAGTAGAATAGATGTCAGTATTCAATTAACTACCTTTTATAAGTGTACCAAGAAATATGTAATCTGCAAAATAATAAAACTAATGAAATGATGCTTTAGTCATGAATTCATAAATATTTTTCAGTGCCTTTTATTTATAAGGTATAGTATTTGGTAATATAGAATGAGAAGTTACAGCATTTCACTGCATTCAAAGTATAAGCTTCAAAGTCTGATAGATCTGGGTTTAAATAGCAAAGATGTCAGTTTTCCAGCTTTTAAACAGTACATGTCTCTTGAGTTGGTTGTGAAGATTAAATAAACTGACTAAACAGGATTAGTATCAGTTAGATCTCAACGAACACCCATCTTATTGGTAACCATAAATCTGATAATATCAGGCTTTGGAGAACAGAAACCTTCATATACTGTTGGTGTAATACAGACTGATAAAACCAATTTGGACAGCAAATTAATGCTTAGTAAAGCAGAAACTAGATATAGCCTATGACCTGGAATACCACCTATTGTTATACTATCTAGAGACATATGTATGAGAATGTTAATCAAATCACTTTTTGTATAATAAAGAACTGGATATACTTTAATTAACCACGGGTAATAGAACATGGCTTATTCATACTCTAGAATATATATTATTTCACATGTACATATAATGACTGTTATATCTGGCTCATATTGGCTTATGACAGGCAATTGTTTACATTCAGGGATTTTGTAAGAAGTTAAACCACTGGTAGCCTGAATCCTGACATGGTAGGAATATTTACACCACAGAAATTGACAAATGCTAAAAATCAGGGATTCTTCATTTCACCCCTACCCCTCAAAGCTGGTTTACCAGCACTCTACTGACTTAGTAATAGTTTAAATAAATGAACTAGATTTATAGTTCATCAGGAAAAAGATTCTCAAAAACTTAATATTGAATGGATTTAAGGCAAGTTGTAAAAGGACAGAGACCGGGTTGAGTGGGAACCTGTTTGTCTCCAGCTTTTTTCTCTTTTATCTGGGAGAACCAGATAAATGAGATGTACCCTTCTGTCCTCTCTCTGCCCATTTTCCTTCCTGGTTAAGAGAAGTGCTAATCTTCTTGGGTAGACACTGTTGAACTTGCTCTATGCAGGGGCCTCCTGCCTTCTCTCTTTGCAAGCCTGCCTGTGTGCAGGAAGTATATGTTCTCAGCTGCTCCTAGAAACCCTAAGGGTGACTGGCGTCAGTGTGTCAGAGAGCACAGGCCAGAGACCTGTAATATTTTAATTTCTTTTATAAAACAAGAATCTGAAACAAACATGGCAAAATGTTGGTATTTGTTAAATATTAGTATTGGGTACATGGGTATCATATTTTCTTAGATTTTTTTTCCTGTATGTTTGAAATGCTTAAAAATTAAGTATCAAAATGTAGAAAACCATAAAAGTTTAATAAGTAGAAATCTATTAAAACTATAGGTGATTGATAAATGAATGAATTTATCTTCCTGTTCACATCAACCCATTTCCTATTAACTATGTAAATTACAATCACAATCTTATGTTTAAACTTATATAAAAAATTTAGCATTTAAAAGTAGCTTTGGAGTATATCATTTGAATTTATTAAGTGTCTTGCTCAAGATCACACATCTGGTAAGCCCTCTATTTGGGACTGTAGGGCATGTCTTCTGAATACAAATCCTATGCTTTTTAAAAAATTTACAGGTAAACACAATTAGAGTGTCATGGTGTCAGGAATGTTGATTAAATCATCCTTTTAAAAATGATCAGAATTCGTAAGGAAAATTGATTGGAAAAGTTAACACCATTCAGATGAAAGCTTGAGGGTTGCAAGTCCCACAGAAAGTAAGACAGTCTCAGGGTGGACGTTCACATAGGGACGCTTTTCTTAACTCCCTCTTGATCAGATACCTTTCCTCCAAATTGCTGTATTAACTCTCCTATTTTTTGTCATGTCTCCTATATTCCCTTTACTCTCTTTGTTCTTTCCCCTTATAGAATTTACATGTTCTCAGACCTCTCTTGCAAATAAGAGTTCCTGGTTCTACTTACTCAGTCACATTAGGAAGGATCCATCTATATCCCCCACCTGCCATTTTTGATGTTATTGATCCCTGGATCACCACATAAACCTCTCTCATTAACCCAGTGACCTGAAACTTGAACAATATCTAATCTAATCTCTTCTCTGCACTCCAGTCAAAGCCAACAAAAATGCAAAAAGTGGTTCCCTAAAATTAAATTAAATACCTCATGACATTCAAAAGAAAGGAATATATTATTGTCATTAAGCAACTTCATTCTAAATTACTAATTATAACTGGAAGTAGAATTTTGAAGGCAAGGACTTTTTTGTGGGGATATATATCGTGTCCTAAATTTCCATGTGTTTCATAACTATAACAAGGAAGCTACACTTGATGTTATTTTACTCTTTGAGAAATGCCATCCAAGAATACAATGTACTACCAATAAAGCTTCCAAAGACATAATTATCCTTTTATATTTGTATAACTTCTAATTGAGTCTACTGCTTGTTCTGAACTTTGGGTAAAACTGAAACTGTCTCTATTTTATAATTCAATTAATTCAATTTCACAAAGCACAGACTTTTGACTGAAGTTTAAATTATCTACTCCCTTTAAGTTTTCCTGTCATATGGGAAACAAAGTATTTCTAAAAAGAAAGCATTTAAAAATATGGTTAAAGGTATTACACATTATTTATTTCTTGCTTAAATAAAACATTTTAATTATCACTTGCCCTTTAGGTAAGACTTGATATTTCCTAGGTAAGAAGTAAGTTATCACCCTAATCAACAAGAAAAGAAAAATAATAAACTATACCATATATGCCTATAAAAGGTAGAAATGACTTTAGCAAAAGCACTGAAGTTTGATACAAACTAAATTTTTGTTATTATTTATATAGGTGTGTATAAATACATACTAAGAAATAATAAATACAAAAAATGTGAAGTTACTGTTTCTGGATAGTGAGATTATTAGTTATTTTTACTTTGTAACTTTCTGATTGGAACAAAAGAACATTCTGAAAGGTTTAATCAATTAAAAACAGTTAAAAGAGAAAAACAGAAAAACGTACTTTTTGTAAGCAAAGGTTTTGTTTTAAGGAGAGATACACACACACGACTCCTCAGTATGCGTGTGCACATACTGTGCATTGAACCCTGAGAAAGCAGCACAGGTTCCGTGAAAGACCTAGAACTGACTCCCATTCCTAACGAGGTGCAAAACAAGCTTCCACAAAATGTGCCAGTGTGGCGTGCAGACTACTTGAGCTGAAGGCAACTGAGATCCTGTGGGCAAAGAGAAGCTTTTACCTCTCCCTTACCTACCTAAAAGCCTTTAGATGGGGGCCTGACAGAGAAAGAGAGCTATTACCAGAGATAACTTTATCTGAATGACCCATCTGTGTAGCAGGGCAAGTATCTAATTACCAAATACCTGCTCTTCTTACTGCCTTGAGCACTGCCTCCTCCCCTTTAAGGCTCCAGGCCCCTCTCCCATTCTTAAGCTCAGGAGGGTGCATATACCTCATTTTACTGTTCTTTTTGTCTCTGAACCTCTCATGTATGTGGAGTTCCTGCACAAACAAAATTAAATTAAATTTTCTCCTGTTAATTAATCTGTCTCACATCAATTTAATTCTTAGACATGCAAGAGGAACCTTGACGGGCAGAGCAAAATTTTTCCTTTGCAACATTATCATAGAATAATTATGCTCATATCCTATTATCATAGGATAATTATGCTCAAATCCTCCAAAGAGAGGGCACTGATTCTTATTCCTACCTGGTATATATGGAAAGACTATTAGGTTGATTAACCTTACAACAATCCCAGGGACCTTTCCAACTTTGATACTATAGTGGGTCATTTTCGTATCAAAGAGTCAACAGTTAATCAAATACTTATTGCTCTACTATACCCCAGGCCCTGCTCTGAGAACTGAGGGTACAGCCTGTGAACCACAAGAGGCTGACATTCTACACGGCAGGCAGGCCGCAAACACAAAAGAGCATACAGGTATGAGCTGAGAATATGCAAAAATAAAATGTGAAAGTGTGTGAGGGGAAGGGTCTTCCTCTGGCAAAGATGGTTAAGGAGTGTCTCTTTGAAGAGGTGATGTTTGACTTCAGGTCTAGTTATGAGGAGGAATACATAGGATAACAAGTGTCTTTGATTCAGGAATCAGGTTAGCAAGTTTGATGAATAAAAATGAGACCAGGGTGGCAAGATAATAATCAGTAAATGCAGGAGGAAGAGGAAGGAAATGAAGTGGCAGAGGCCAGCAGGACATTGACCAAAGAGGACCTCTGAGCCTGTGGTAACAAGTTTAAATTTAGTCTGATTGCAGTGGGAAGCTATTGGAGAGTTTTCAGTGCAAAAATGACAGATCTCGTTTGTCCTTTAGACAGGTCACCTGGCTATTGTGTGGGAGAGGTGCGTTAAGAAAGCCAAGCAGGGAGAGGAGTAAGGATGACGCTGGGGTGGTTCAGACAGGAGAAATAAGTGTGGCTTCTCTGGGCTGCAGAACTGAGGGAGGTGGGAAAGCTGTGCTCAGGATGTAATTCATAGGTGGAGGTGATGGGCTGTGAAGGGGAGAAAGGTATGACCACCCTGAGGCTTGGAGTCTAAGCAATCAGGTAGGTGGTAGTATTTTAAGGATCTAAGATGGTGGTACTATTTTAAGGATAAAGCCTAGCTGGGAGGAAAGTAGGTTTCATCAGGTTGGGGTGTGTGGAAACTCACTGCTCTAATGTGATCATGTTAATTTTAATAAAGTTGGTCATTCAAGTCGAACAGAGAATAGGATATACTAGTTTGTAGCTCACCAGGGAATCATGGAGTAGGCTAGAGATTATAAAAAGATGAGTCATAAAAGTTCAGATATAGATGAGAACAGTGACTGAACTCTGAGCGCTACAACATTCAAAGGTTGGCTTGGGAAAGACTACCGAGGAAGACACGGAGAAGCTGAGGCCATGGGCCGTGAGGAGACCAGGGCAGTGCAGTGTCAGGAAAGCCTAAAGAAGAATGTGTTACAAGAAAGGGTGCTCAAGCTATTCAACTAGTCCTGAGATGTTGAGGAAGGTGAGAGAGAACTGGCCACGATATGAGCAAGGTACAGTGATGACCCAAAGAAGAGGCATCTCAGTGGGGTGCCACAGACAAGCACTGCCTGCCGTGAGCTGAAGGGCAAACAGGGAGGCGGTAAAGCACAGACAGTGAGCTAGACAACTCTAAGAAGAAGGGCAGCAGGCTGCTGGAACAGAAACGAAGGCTAGGTTCAGGACACCAAAGCAGCAATGCTGCTGGCGTCTGTGGCACAAAGGTGGCGTAGCACTTTACCTGACTGCCTTTGTTTCCCCTGCGCAATATGACGTGAGGTTATAACTTAGAGTCAGGGCTGGAAAGGAAAAGCCTGTTGGAGTTTTAAGAAGGAAGAAGATACTGTAAAACAGTTGTCTCTGAGAAGACAGCTTGCTTGGTATAGGTTAGCTACCACATAAATCTGGAAAACTTTGTTATTCAAGGGTGTCCACTGTAATGAGATGTTTAAAACAAGATACAATGTAACATGTCTGACCCCTGAATTAAGGGCATGTTGGGGACCAACCTGTAACTTGTGGGGTTACTGCTTACTCCCGGTAGTCAGTGTCAGAACCGTATTGCAGTACACTAGCTGGTGTCAGAATACCTGTGGAACTATGGAGAGCAGTAACACATTTTTTGTAAATAATAATAATGGGGAGAAGATAGGATGTGTGCCGAGGATTACACCTGGGCTACAAATAACTCAGGGGAGTTGTTCTTCTGGCACTAATGAACAGTTTTAAAAAAGTTAGAAGGAGGATGATAAAAGTTATTGTTTTCTCCTTCAACATTGTCACTGACAAACCAATGAGAAAAAAGTGACAATTGTGTGTAAATACAAATATTAGATGTCAGGTATTCAGCACAATTCATACCTGTAGGTCGTGGGACTGACATTGATTTTCCGTGGTACGCTGCAAGACTCAAATTTGTTAGCCAAGGTGACGTTGTTCCCAAAAAGACAGTAACGGGGCATTTTAACTCCAACCACGCCAGCAAAAACTGACCCAGAATGTAGTCCAATTCGCATCTGAAAGCAAAAAGTAATGCAATGTTCCAGATCATTGGTAAAACACTTCCCACTTGCCGGAATTATTTGAAGGCCCAGTCTATAAATTATTTTACCATTCGGTCTCACCACACCACTCCTTTCTTCCTCAAAACCTCCAGCCAGCTTCCCTCTACTCATATTTAATTAAAAAACTACTGGTGCAAAATCAGTCACACTTCTTAGTTCTTCTCCATTTATGCACTTGAGTTTATTACACAAAGCATCTTCATTCTACCTATCTTCAATATCTGAAACAAATTTCCAGGCATACCTGTCACAGTCACCATAGTGACAGGACCAAGTGTCTATGGGATGTTTATGTGAACCTGCTCTGTCCATCAAGTGAGACAGACATGATTTCTTGACATCAGGAGTTGTTTCCCAAAATACTGTCAGAAAGGAGAAAAAGAAGCAAGCTCTCAGGATAGAAGATATGGGTTGTTAGGCATTTTGCTTTAAAAGAACTTTATCCAAACACAACACTGCTATTCAAATAACTAACAACTGAATAAAGGAATTGTAATATTTAAGCAGAAAATGACAGAGGAAGCAGCACGCTAGAGTTGCTTAGGCCCAGATTATGTGAACATACACACTTTTGTTAAAAACATCTGGACCCATGGCAAACCAGACTTGCACTATGGTCTGGATAAAAGAGACAGTCTGGGGTATGTTGGGGTAAATGTTTAGGAATTCTGAAAGTCACCAATGATTTGAATAACTAAGAATATTTTGAAGTGGGATCTTCTAGAAGACCTGAACACTTGATGACCTTAGAGGATGCATCATTCTTAAATTACTGCTACAAGAAAGCAAGGCAAGGTAGGGAAACTTGGAATGGCGATCAAACACCATGTTCATTATCTGCCAGCTCAGGTGACTATTCAAAAAGAGTTTGAGCAGATGTGTACATTCTAAACCAAGGCCAAGTGCTCAGTAACTAAATGTAATTTAGGATTCAGAGGACTTTGATTTTGCTTTGTTTTACAATTGATTTCAGAGGTCTGCTAAAACCTTTCCAGAATCATTTGCTTATAAGATGTCAAACCATGAATTCTTCAGAATATTCAAACAGAAGTACTGTGCTATGAATCAGGAGATTTGCAGTCCAAATCAAACCCTGCTAATAACTGGTAGTCTGACTTTCTGTAAGACTCTTTAGTTCCCTCTTACTATTTCTTCATCTGTAAAATACTGGATTGGATTATTGTTAAAGTCTCTTCCTTGTTAATTTTACTTCAAGCAGCAAAACTTAGGTATCTATTACATCTGGTCTTTTCTTCTTTAGGAGAATATGGTTTTACACGTATAACGACTAAACAATATGAACAAAAGACTACATACATTGCTGTATATAAATATCAGGCACAATTTTATCACATTTAGTTGGAGAAATGTTTGCTCTCTTTGGGCAGTCTTTTGGTTAAACCAATTTCTTCTTTGTATTTAGCTATTCTAGATTTTTCTGTGATAAATTTAACATAGCATTTTTACTTTTCTATTTCATAACTAATAAATAAAAACATTTTCCTCATAAAAAATATCCAAACAGAGATAAAACAAATGTTCCTTGGCTTTTCCCAGGCCGCTCTCCCTCCCTCCCCTTCTCCAGTTCTGAATCTCACTGTCAAATCAAAGCTTTCATATCAGGTACCTTTTCAAACCCACAAGTGAGAAAGTGACTCAAAGTTAAAGATGTACGTTGTGCTCTAAACAGAAACCTACTGGGGGAGTCTTCCATTTGGGGGAACACTGTGGACAGAACCCACTTCTCATTACAGGCATCTGGGAATAGGCACAAAGGTACCAGAGTTCGTTTCCAAGTTCACTGTGCATTTTACTAACTCCCAATGCTAATTCAGCTTTCTGGTCTCCATCCTCAGCCCACCAGCAATTTTCTAAGCCTAAGTGGGTGGATGTTAGTAAGGAAATCAGTAGACATGAGTGAATAGATGATTTTTACATATGATACATTGAAGAAAAATACAGTTTGAAAAGAAAGGAAATATTTCCTATTCCTTCATTTTGATTCCATCCCATGGGGTAGCAGGGTAAGAATAGCAAGTCTGGGCTCTGAAGCCAGAGAGATGTAACTTGAAATCCTTATGCATGAGAGACTTGACTACTCTGGTCTGTCAGTGAATTATGGATTCTGCTGTTATAAAGATTAAATGAGACAATGTTTAAGTCACAATATGTCCCCTCTGATACACATGAATGTTTCTTTCTCTACTAAAAATACTCTTCCCTTCTGCTTCTTTGATATTTCATGGGTAGGTCCTAAGGTCATTGGATATTTTCTAGAATTATAGGTTAGTACAGGTATGCTTAACATCTCACTTTATAGGTCATTAAAATTAAACTATTATTACCTAGGAAATTATCTTTGAAACTAGCTATAATTAATACTTCCAACTGAAAAACTCTGAAAATACATTTCTACAGATAATGAGAATCATACCACCAAACCCCCACCCCCAAACATACGCATCTTAATTACAAAATCCATTTATGTGGAAATTACTGGGTTTATTGTTGATCTGGATATTTTAAACATGTCCTTTGATGATATGAGTCCCTTGACAAAAAAAAATGAGAGAAAGAGAGAGAGAAATAAATACACATTTCTCCTCTATAAAGGTACAGTTATGGACATAAAGTTTGGAAAAGTCAGATGGACATAAAGTTTGGAAAAACACAGTCAAGTCACAGATTATTTCATACTCTTCCTTTTGGGACATGGGGTATCCTTTCCTCTGGGCAAAATTGTGATTGCTTTGACCAATAGCATATAAAGGAAGTGTCACTGTGTGTCTTCTGAGGCAAGGATCATTAAAGGCCATATAGCATCCATCAATCTTGTGCACTGGGACATGAATCACCATGTAAGAAGTGTGACTACTCTGAGGCTGCCGTGCTGGGACATGACATGACATGGGCTAGGAGTCCCAGCTGAACCCAACCTTTCAGCCATCTGCACCCAGGAACCAGGCATGTAACAGACGTAGCTGTCTTAGAAGAGGTCCTACAGCTCCCAGGGGTGCAATCCCAAGTATTCCACACATTCCCAAACTGAGGTCCCAGATATTGCGCAGCAAAGACAATGTATCCCTGCTGTGCGTCATCCAAATTCCTGGTGTACAGAATCCATGAATAATAAAAGGTGTGTGGTTTTATGCCACTAAATTTGAGGAAATGTATCACACAGCAATAAGAAATAGGGGTGGCAGTTGACTTAGAAAACAGTTACGAAGGCTTAGACATGTGGCTCCATTACGAAGAGAGCCTACACTCAACTTTTAAGTGTTACAGTTTGGTTTTCTTTTTAATATTTTTTTCTTTCTTCTATTTTTTTCTCTATATTTTCTTTCTTCACTATGTTTTACAGCGTACCAGGTGGGATTCTATATTACTTCAAAGGCCCAATTCTGAAGGTCATCAATGGAGTACTGTTCTATAAAAATTGACATATTTACTACAAGTGAGACAAATAAAGGTATTCTGCTCATGTTCGATCTTTTAAACTAATGCCTAGCATGTTAATTTTATTTTTCTCATCTGCAATAAGACAGTATTCTGGGATCTGGCCCATCTAGAAATGTTAAAATGTTATTTGCCTTGTAAAATATTGGTGGATTAGCAGGCAACCTTCATTCGAGTGTAACAATCTCTCCTGCAGGAACTGGAGAACTAAAATTACATTTTCCACACTCCTTTGCACTTTCTAGATGCATTTAAATTCGTTACACCTGCATGAGACACTTGAGAGTTGGAAGCCTGGATTTCTGCCGTGACCACCCTTCTGTGGCTCTCAGCACAAGTACAACTATGGAAGCCTTTGGGTTTTCTGTGGTTCGTGAAGTAGAGAGCCCAGTTGCTAGTCACTACTTCTGTAAAGGTCAAGATGCAAGATTTCCATGTTGCTGATTCAAATTATAGGAGGTGCAGTTCCCTTCTGTAGCCAGTAGTAGAGGCAGCAGCTTTCGGAACACAGCAGTTGCCTGCCTGGGCTGTGGTGGTGTAGTTCTAGAGCCAGCTTCCTGGTTGCGGAAAAAGCAGTGGTTCTGAGGTGTGGCTTTGTGCACCATTTTTTGAAAGTTTAATTTGTAGATGGCTAATTCAGTCCTTTCAATAATTCTGTAAAGCATTAATACCCTATTGTAAACTTCTTCGTGCTTAAACTAGTTAGAGATTTTGCTCTCTGCAACTAAGCCTTGCCTGATACACTATTCTTTTGATAACTAATGAGCATTTACTCTCATGACAGTTCCTGGACAGTATATGATCTGCCTTACCTTGATAGGTTCTCCATGGGGAGACATGACTTCATTGGAGAGCTCCATCATCTTCAGGGCCATCAGCGCTATCTGAACGGCATGGGTATCACTGTCTTTGTGTAATCCCCCGGCCACACAGTATGCATCGCCAATGGTCTCCACCTACACATAACAGATTTTCTGTATTAAAAGTAAAAGCTCAGGAAGACATATAGCATACATCTTACAGCAGAAATCTCAGTACAGTCCTGTGAGCCCACTATCAGGGGGTGGCTTCTGCTCCCAGATTTGCTACTGACTTACCATTATCATTTCACCCTTTTTTACCATGAAAAACAGCTTTGTAGAAGTGAGTAATGTATTTTGGATTTATAATAAATAGCTTAAAGATACTGGGATCACTTACTGATTTGACATCCTCTCTTCATAAAATAGAGTGTTTTGAAGTCACTATCCATTGATGTCATATGAATTTAGTAGACTGTGCAATGTAAAACTAAGATATTATAGTTTTATCAAAAGGATTTTGGGGTTCTTTTAGCAACTGTTAGTCTCTGCATGAATATTAATCACAAAGTATAGAAACCAACATGTCAGCCCAGAAGATAGGAAAAGTGGTACCTGGAAGGCTTTTAGAAATCAAGCTAGTACATAAATTCCAAGTATAATTATTATTGTTGTCATTATTGCTATTGTTACAGGCGATTTTCATCTATCTGTGATGCTGACTACAGAAAGCTAACAGTTAAATCCACAAATCATCCACCAAATTGTTGCATTTTTTTCTTTTAAATATTTATTGTAAGCTATCATATCATATCCCCCCTCTTATCCAAAGCTAGTATGGAGGGAATGGAGGTGAGAAAAGTAGAAGGAAAGAAAGATAAACCCCTGACTTTATTTCCTGATTTTCCCTCTTGTCCCTTTGTCCCAAGGCCACTGGCTCCTGATACCAAACATGCTTCTACTTGCTATTCTTTTGCCTGGAACAATCTTCCGGCAGGTAACCACATGGCTTGTTCCTCATTTCCTTCAGGCCCTGCTGAAACATCACCATTTGAGAAAGGCCTATCCCAATCACCATCTATGCAACAGCTATCACCCCTCACCCTTTGCACTTCTCCCCGCTTAAGCTGAACCAGAATAGTACACCAACTGGAATATTATAAATGTACTCAGTTGTTTATTGTCCTTCTTTTCTCCTGTAGAATGTAAGCTCTCTATTTCTTTCATTTTTGTATCACCAGTGCCTGGTATATTTGCTAATGAAGGAACCAGGTAGCAATGTCTTCTATACACTTTTCCTCAGCAGTGAAAACAGAAGAAGTGCTGAATGTAACGGTTAACATAATACAGGTGCTCCATAAGTGCTGCTAATTAGGAGAAGTGGTACTTCACCCCTACTTGGTGTTAGATGTCTATTCTCTGTGCATGGTAGCACCTTGTACAGATATGAGTAGAACCGGTCACTTGTTAGGTCCTATGGAAATCTGGAATTGTCAGTCTTGCCTCCCTTCTCCTCCTGAGATGTGAAAATTTCCCACAAGGTTTTATGCCCGCTCATGCTGGTAAATGCTGGATGACCAGTAAATATTTCCTAAAACAATGGATAACCTGATACTGAAATAAACTGAAAAATGACCCAAAGACTGAAAGACATCAAGAATGTGAAATTACATAAAGTCCCAGCAAAAACAGGTCCTGGCATGGAAAAGTTTGACTATTCCTTAGAAGCTATCGCACTCACAGGTTAGCCTATGATTATACGTTATGTGTATCTTAAACTGATTCCGGAGCTAGTACTCTTCTGTATTTATCTGCAGCTGTCTCTGGGTATTTTCATGACACATCAGAAGTGAAGAGAAGGTAGAATTAAGGGCTGGTAGAGAAGGTGATTTGTTATCTAACTCCAGTTATAATTGGGTTAGTCAGGGAACTCTGTGGCTACCATCCTTATAATATGGGACATAGATTCTGAATGCTTGATAGGAATAACCAGGTTTTTAAAGTTTCAACAAGTTGATGTAGAAAAGGGCTACTTATTCTGCCAGCCAGCACAGCAGTTTGCAAAGGAGAGCAAGACTTCCTGGACCTCACAATTCTCAGAGAGGAGACATTCGCAAGATAGAAACTATCTACCAAATAAATAAATAAATAAATTCCACAAGAGGCCATCAAGCTTAACCTAACTGAAGCCAATTATTTTATCTCTAATTATACATGGACCTCTTTTTTTTTTTTTCCCCAAGGGAATCATGGCTCTGTCTGGAATATCCTGTTAGGAATTTTTAAAAAGAAGGTTTGACTTCTAGCTTCTAGATTGAAACAAAGCAGTAGCTTGCATATTCCCATAAATAATATTTGTTCCCTCTCCCCAGATGTATTTATTTCATGTTGGGTTAAGCTCTGAAATGTCACATTGTTATGTGGCAAATTAAACGATGATTCAAGCCACACAGATGAGAAGAATGCTTTATTATGACTGCCAATAGCTACAACAATGCAAAATACTTTAAATCAGTAAAAAATGTTTTAATTCTAGAGATACGGAGAGAACACAAAATCTCTTCATTAGTTCTCTTACTGATAAGAATTACACTAAAAAAGTTTTATTATGTGTCAGGGACAATCCCCCATGTATCCCCAATGCCTAGAATGATGCCTGTTTCTGGAGGAACTTAGCAGCCTGCTGCCTGGTGAACACGGTTGCTATTTACCATGATCTCTAGAACAGTCCTGTTCATGGAGATAATGAGACATAATGCATGTTATTCATGCATATGAACTCTGAGTAGGTATTCTTTTCTCTGTTTTAGACATGAGAAAGGTTATTTAACTTTCTGAGCTTCCAAAGCAAGTAGACAACAAGATTTGAAAGTAGGCCTCTCTTGTTTGGATGTCTCTGCCTTAGGCCTCTCTACGTTAATGCCTTACATAGATGACTGGGCATCTGTTAACTGGCCATGAAAAGTATCACATTAACTCTGTATTGAATTTCATCTACTTAAAGACAATTCATTTGTAAAATACTTCTTTTTTTTTTTTTTTCTTTTACACATACAAAGGGTACATTTTCCATGTACATACTTGGAATTATCTCATGCTTAATGATGTAACTTAGTTTGCACTGTTAAGTGTCAGGCACACTGACTTTTAAACTGTCCTTTTCATGGGTTCCACACACCCCACCCTCCACTCAGTCTATCACCCCCCATTCTGTGCTTATTCTTTGAGAAGACAATGTGGCCGTCCTTTCATGGAGTAATTATCTCTGTTTCTGAACAGACTCAGATCTATTTCTGGCTGGAGAACACCCACATGATTAATGCATTCTGCCTGCTCCCAGGATGTGGCTTGCATAGCCCTGCAGAGAAGGTTTTTTGTTTGCATTATTACTCCGGTCTTGATTGCCATGCTTTTTCTCAGGACTTTGCCTGTTAAGAGGGGACTTGCCCTCTCCGCCCCCTACCTTGTAGACATCCAGCTGTCCGCACTGCCGGTCGAAGCGAGTGTAGAGAGCGTTGAGCATGGTGATGACCTGCAGCGGCGAGCACCGGGCACAGATGGCTGTGAACCCAACAATGTCCGAGAAGAGCATGGTCACGTCGCGGAATTCCTTGGCTTGCACAGCCTGCCCTTGCCACAGCTGCTGCGCCACCTCGCCGGGGAATATGGAGCACAGGAGGTCGACGGTCTTCTTCTTCTCCTCCTCCAGGGCTCCGTGGGCTTGTTCAAGGGTGGCCTTCAGCTTGCCCAGCCTCTTCTTCAGGCCGTCTTGAGCTCTGGCCTGTTCGCCTATCAACACGACATCCCTCAGGGCGTTGTGAATTGGGATGTCTGAGAGGTACAGCCCCCGTCCTGTAAAATCTTCTAATCTGTCCACACAGGGTGACCCCAAGAACAAGATCGCACTGGACTCAACTATGTAGATCATTTGGCCCTTGAGGTCCATGACCTGTGAAGCAAAGGTGAGCCGGTTGTGGTTTACTCAAGTTTCCCCCATCTTTCTGAGACAAAAGGAGAGGAAGTAGATACAGTGATAATCCCTTTGTATTTAAACTTGATTTTTTTCTATGTGCTGAAAAAGAACAGCAAGCTTTCTTATAGTTCCAATTTACTATGAGTTCTAATAATGCATGCAGTCATTTGAAGAACATGTTGGAGTACCCGCTACACAGAAATCATGATTTTCAACGAACAACACACAAAACTCTTGTTTCGGGGCTTTCTCACTAATCAGCACGCTGATGCCTCTGTTATTATGCTCCTTTGACAGCAGCAGCTAGCAGAAAGGATCGTACTAAGGGGGCCTCAAAAGAGGTGAGGCTTCAGGTGATTATCCTGGGTCACAAGATTTACTTGTGCAAATGTGCACAAACATGTATATGTGCGTTCACTGCAGCAGAGTCAAAAGCAACCCAAATATCCTTCAATAAAGGACTGGTTAAATAAAGTAGGGAACAGCCATACAGTGCGATTGTACACAACCTCTGAAAATGTGAAAGAGACGTAACTAATGACATGGAAGAATACACAAAGTATATTGCTTAGCAATAAAAAGGAAGTTGTAAACAGTGTTTTTTCGTTTGAAACAAAATCTATGTAATGTTTTTGATTTTCTGCTTCAGCAAACATTATTAAGCATTAATCTATTTTGTAAACATTTAGCTATATTATCTTTATGATAAAAAGTAATAAAGCTGTTCTAATTTTTGGTAACAAAGTGCATGCCTGCTGAGGTCATGCATGTCTCAAAGTTACATGCAACATCTGCCCCTCATCAGCCTTGCTCGTACTATCAAGTCTGATTTAGCAAACCTCCTTTCCTTGGGCTAAGTAAGTACCAAAGTTCTCTATCATGAGGTGACAGAACATTTCCCCCAACATTCCCTAATAATTAAATGAGTTATTGACTTTCTGTATCTATACACTGGTTTTAAGACCCATTTGGGTGTCTCCTATAGGAAACAGGTAGTTTTGGTTTGCTTGTTCCAGAACGATTCCTCCTATTACTCCACATCAAGCCAGCAATTAGATAATGATTGAAAATATGTTTTTATATAAATATTTATCTAATTCAGTCATAAAACATTCTGAAAAGATTTTAAAGGGTAGACTGCATTCAATAAGTATTTGTGAAGTAATGAATCAAGCAAGCAAGCAAACAAATCCAGAAAGGATTTTGTTTTAAATCTATGTCAGCTTAAAATTACATTGGAATTGTTTTGAACTTATAATATCAAAACCTTTGAAGCAATAAACCTATTTTTACCTTTTTGTCTCTAGTCCTTAAATATGAAATCATTTATTACACATTCAAAACACTCTTATATTCTCCTCACCCTTGAAGATCTCTTCACAGAGGTGTCCCATCTCCTCACTCGGACAATGAACTGCATATTCAATGTGGTCATGATGCCACTAAATGTTTGGCTGATTTTGGGAGTCAGAATTTCAAAGTACTCTTCAAAGTTGGGCTTTCCTTGAAAGTCTCTCCTGTTCATCAGTCTTCTAATGCCATTGCCCAACTGCAGGATCGTGAGATCCTTGTCAAACATGAAATGGAAAGGAAATGTCTTACAGAAGAGGGAAGCGGGAATCACCAGGGAGGACTGGGGCTTGCCTGGGGACAGGGATGGCCTGCTGCTCTTGACGTGAAGGGAGTATAACAAGTAAGGCTGATTCACAAACTCGCTGCAGTCACTCCGGAAGCACGGAGGCGTTAAGGACACTTCCACTTCGGTTTCGTACAGTATGTGAGCGGCTGCCTTGATGATGCCGGGAAGTATCAGGGATGTGATTTGCTTAGGGAAGAAATAGTAAACGTTTAAGAAATCGTGATCTTTATCCAGGCATAGAATGGAAGCGTCCTCAAACCTGCCTTTCTTTTCTGCTCCTTGACAGTGGCTGCTTTGTTTCAGAAGGGTGCTGAAGCTATTCAAAAAATCTTTGAGGGTCCCTCCGACTACACCAAGGACGTGTTCATCTTCCTCGTAACATATCTGAAAAAGTTCTTCACCGAGAGATTCTGTGATGATCTCCACAGGAACTCCTGAAAGCACAGGACACGTTTTCTGCCGTATCACATACATCACCTTGGTAGAGCTGTGCTCTAACTGCTCCGTTTAACATTGTTTTATTTGATGATTTAGTTCCCTTCTGTCTGCTAACAAGAGTTCTTTCCAAACAAAATTAACCACCTATATTCAAAATTATATACACAGATTACTTTCTAAAATTCTGGTAACTACAAATAAAAATTCTGAATCAGTTAATTAAAAAAAATGATCAATGGAGTATAACATGTAACTTTTTGTCTCCTTTAAACTCTAAAAGAACAACTGGAATTACGGGATCAAATTCATTTCAGAGAAAGCTCTCCCACCTTTAGTTCACAACAAAAACTGTACATCTTGATGAAGAGGCACCGTCCCACTTGGAGGGCCTCCAGCTGTATAAGTGTCAGAGACAAGAATGAATTTAAAATCACTGGTTGTGAAACTCAATTTTGTTATTTTTCTATAAAGATGATACAAAGTAAACTTTTTTTTTCTGAGCAAAAGAGCATTCTTGCTGTTGAATGTCACCTGAATGAATATTTCTTTGGAAACTATTATTTACTTTCTACAACTTCTCTTTCCCTAACTTTCTTTATACTTTAAACCTTTGTAAGACATTTTTCTCATTGATGACTTACGAAAAACAACAGTCCTGTTCATAGCACTGTTCATACCTCTTCAGGGCACTGTTATGAGGTGTGGAGGTTATGTTTAGAATAGCACTTGCCTCCTAGGAAGGGCTCAATATAAGTTAGCTATCACCATCATCATCATCACCATTAAATTCTTAATATCTTATACTTAGAGAAAGATTAAATCTGTTGGTCCATGTACTCACACTTTGGAAAGGACAGTATTTGGAAATGACAAAACTACTCATCTACTTGTTATTAATATGAGAACACTGTTAGCCCTTTTTCCCATGAAGACTTCCAACCTGGGAAAAAATTAATTATGTTACTTTGTTGGGTAGAATTTTTCATGCATGAATGTGGAATGCTTAGTTTAGTTCAATACCAAAGCATGTACATGTCTATGAGTCAGCTTCCTATGCAGCCTTATCTACTTCTCAGCAAATAAACATTGTAAGAGGAGGAAATGATTTTGGTCAAACAAAAATATATAGTAAGAAAGAGTTATTCTTTATATTAACACAATACATGATTCTGAACACTTCACAATGAAAGTGACCAACAAATAAATACAAATATTTTAGGACAAAATATCAGTTCTATAGGTAAATATTTTCTACTCATAGAAAATACTAGTTCACCGGTAAAATATTACCTCTATAATTAATTCCTAATTACATATATTTACAACAATTCTATTACCTGCTGCAATTGCTTGATCTGCAATTATTTTTTCAACATCTTCTCTTTCCAAAGATTTCCTGAAAATATTTCAATATCTTAAATTATAAGCTGACAAATGAATGCTAATACTTCAGATTGTCACATACAGAAATGATGATTGAGAATAATTTAAATTACCTTTTCTGTAGAGGTAAATCTTGACTTCAAGTTTACAGCAAAGGGGAAAAGACATGTACAACTCAAAACAGTGTTGCAAAACCCCAAAATATACCTGATATACAGTGTTTTGTAATTTTTTTACGAAGCATATTCACCTTTTAACTTAACTTTACATAAGCTAATATTATAGAAGTTTGTATTGGCAGGGAACCAGGAGTATGACATGACCAAGAAAGAGATGGTAATAAATCATCCCAGGGTTTTTCTGATTACCCAACCAAGAAGAAAAATATACATTCTGACAGATTTCGCTTTTTAAGTATCACTATTTTTTTTAAAGCAAATTCATAGTGTATTTTGTTTTTGAGTTAGTTTCTCAGGCATCATGATATTTAACTCTATCATTGTATAAAAATTAGCAACTAAAAGAAATCCATTATTTATTCTTTAGCACAAAAGTTGCTAATCTAATAGCATACATTTTAATTGACAGAAGATTTTGGTAATTTCAACTGGACAACTTGTTGATTCATATTTGTCTAATAGTTTTTTGGTAATTACAGATAGTGATGACCTAATTTGATTATGACAAATTTGCTGAACTAATAAAGGATATTAAAGGATACCAAAGGGTCTATTAGTAATTCAATCTGCCCTTAGGCAAGCCAAGTTTACAAACAGGCAAAAATCTAAAATTTTAAGCAGATTTCAATAAAACATGATACATATAGACAAGTTTCAAAAGGAAATATTTTCAAGGAGGAAAACTGCTCAGTCCATTACTTTATCACAAAAAGTCACGCTGCTTCAAATTATTTAAAATACTATGTAGAAATAATTTCTTATCTAAATTGGTTGAGGATCACCACATAATATTATACCTAATTTGAATCTAAACCTTTGTTATTATTTTATATTAATCAGATTTGCTTCTTTTTCTTATTTAAGCAATTTCTTTTTTTTTTTTTTCTAAAGAATGGAACAAATCTCAGAGAACTCTAGTTCTGCCAACGACCAGCTTGGGATGTGAACAAAGCTTAGGTAACCCGAACAGCGCATAGTGCAATTCAAAATAAGTTGCCTATCTTCACCTTAAAAAAAAAAGAAGATAAAAAGAGGTTTAAGCTGATGTATGTACCAGCAAATGTGTGCACACTGCACACACATACACACACAGGAGCCATGAGTTCGGACACAATGATGTGATCAAAACATACCATAAAAATAAACAAAGCAAAAAGTTCTCTGTGCAGCCTTCCTGGAGAGCTATCATATTTCCTGATGTCTGCACTAAAAGTCATTCACTTATAACAGGTGCAAGGCTCCAGTATCTCATTTAGGGGCAGTTTATTATCTAATATATTGTTGTTCTGCTTTTCAAATCACTTACTCAACAATCCACAGAAAGGAATTAAGGCATGTTCAGCAGTTGACAAACTGAGAGCAGTAGAAATGGCAGTTGACTTTCCAAAAGATTATGGGGGAAAAAACAGAAACAAAGCATATACCCAAGAACTAAAAAAGCAAAGTAGAGAGAAGCCATTTATCATATTGGCAGGCAGTCATGAGAAAAAACATCTGTAATCTTATTTCAACTGAATAATTATTATTAGGACAATTGAAGACTATGATCAGCTCCTTAAGAAATCAGGAAAGTGGTAAAATATTTTTTAAGATTTCCAAATAAAACGACTTTTTAAGTTCTGAGACTTTTTTCTTTTAAAGAGATACACTGCTGGGAACACATCCTAACTGAGTGTCTGCATCTGGCTTAGGAATATTTCAGAACACAAAGCCTTGAGAATAAATTTTGAGTAAACTGGCTGCCAAGGATTGAAGTAGAAGACACAGTAGCACAGCTACAATGACTTGTGGCTATCTTATCAGCCTGCCTGTGAATTAAGGTCAGAGGCGTTCTGGAATGCTTTTCGTATCACTCGTGTAAACAAAGCCTCTGTCAGACACATAGATTCACACTCTCCTTCTGGGCAAGTCTGTGACCTCTTCTTGGCTTGCCTACTGCTTGAAGTCTGGGACCAGTTAGTCAGCAAAGAAAATTACATACAGATAATCCACAGAGCAGATTATCCACTCATGAGAAATAGACAGATGAATGAATTCATAAAATATTCCTGTCAGTGGTATTAATTTGCAAAACTTCAACATTCAATTCTGCAAATCTGAACACAAGTGCTTTTTCCATTATGTGCAAATGAAAAAAATCCTTCAGATTTCAGGGAATCAAAAACAAGGCCAATCAAGTGATCCAACCACCAACAGCAAATATGCCAAGATAAATTGTAAAAATCAGTTATAAAAATCATAGTTTTAAAAAATCACCTTATATAGTGAGCCTTTACTGAATGAAAGCTTTCTGAAAGAAAATGTTGAGGAGTACAAAAAAAATGTATAAAGGGAACTGACATTCAGCCAGTGCATGCCCCAGTATAACCAAACTGGTTATGAAAATACTGAAACACTTCCCCGAGATTTAATAAATTGCAGCCGCGCTCAGTCCTCTAAGCCTCAGCCCTCTTAGATCCTTGATCCTTTCTATACAACCTCCTGATGCAGCAGCTAAAGGTTTAACGTGTGGAGTGAGGAGCGGCACTGGGCCCCTGCTCCACCCTTCTGGCAGCATTCTTCAGGCAAGGAGTCTGTACTGATTGCTTGGGGTCCATCCTTGCTGTTAAAGTATTTTAGAAGCTCCCCTTAGTAGGAAAAAATAGTCCTTAACGGGAGCTTGTTAGAAGCAGCAATATATGGTGACATGGTTAAAATCACGGAGTGTGAAGAAACCAGGCTCGAAACTCGGTTCTGCCTTTTCCTAAACTGCTGTAAAAATCCTAAACATTTTATATAAGCCTGCCCTTAGTGATGTATAAAATGTGAAAAATAAATTCACTTACTTTTAGATAAGTAGCAGCTAAAACACCCAGTCCAGTTCTGGCATACCACAATGATTCAAAAATGTTCAGGCATTCAATAAGTGGTGGCTATTGAAAACATTATCAGTAATTGTAATAAGAGGTTCACACAACGAAAGTGGTTCCATTTACCTGCTTTCTTTTATTTGGTGTTTTGCCAGTGTTCTCTGAAGAGCAAGATTCAGCCGCTCCAACTAAAAAAATTGAGAAGTATTTAAACATTGCATTAAACAATAATTTACTTGAGGATATACATATCTTAAAAATTCATCCTGAAAGTTTCGTACGAAGAAGCAGAAATATTACTACTTTACGAATAAGGGTGGTGAATCTACAGTTTGGAAATGTGAACTGATTTTCCATAAAATTTTAAAATTTAGGAAGAAACAATGAACTCAAACTATTTTGAATTTGGATGTGGGTTACGGCCTTGGTGGGTGGTCTAATTGCCAGCCAGAAAACAAGGTCAAGCTGAGCTGGAATACAAACAGAAGACTACAGTTTGGTAATGTCCGGTCTTCCATGAGGGAACTGTGGGCATCACTTCTGTGGGTCAGGAAGAACCCCTGGGCGGGCTGCCAGTACTTCAACCTTAGCACAGCTCAAGTCAAGCAAAGATCTGTTCCTTTCACAAACTCTACCCCCAGACTCCTCAGTGACTCTCCACCCTTAACTACAAATGCAAATTCAAATCCCATACATCATTTATTTCTCCTTGTCTAGAAAACTTTGAAGCTATCTCTGCCTTTCCACTTTTTTTTTATCACTTAAATCCAATTTGTCACCAATGTCAGGTGACTGCTGATTTGCAACTAACCTTGGATTTGGTCTAACTGATACTAATTCTTCTCTTTGAACTAATAATCTTCACCAAGTGCATAAAGTTACTCTCTTTTATGGATTTCTGAGTATTTCGTGAGTTTTCCTAAGTTGCAAGATATTTGTGTGCCAGTCTCCCAATGACATGAGCACTTGTGGACTATCACTCCCACCCGACAGCTTGTCTCTAAGTAGCTGGGAACGAGGAAGCAGAGCATCGCTAAGAGTGCTGCCAAGGTTTTTGCATTCCTTATAAAAACTGCATTATCCACATGTATGTATGTGACTACTGATTCTTTCTGTAGTTTGCCAGGAAAGTGATGAATTTTCTGTTTATGTTCCAAGTTGGGAAACTCCTTTTTTCCATAAGAACTATTTATACCTCTCTCAAGAGTTTCCACTGGTCAAGTGAGACAGTAGATAGAGTTAAGCAAAATAGTGGAGGCTTTCTGTTTAACTACAAAGGACTTCCAGTTTTAAAGTGTATATATAGCTTAGAAAAGAAATTTGAAATTGATTGAAAGAAAACACGAGTGCTGAAAAGAAAAGAAGCCCCAATTTACAGTGTACAGCAATTTTTTTCTGATTTTTCTAATAAGGAGAGAGGATGCATCCACCTCAGGATGAAAGAAAGCTTGGCAGGCAAATTACCCAGTGGGCAGATTCTATGTAAGGTCCTGACGACCTGTATAATGGCAAAGGGCAGGAAGCCTGACAGGTGAGGAACATGTTCAGGAAGGAACATACGGGCATGTTACTTAGCGGTCTTTCATATCAAGGAAAGAAGAAGTTAATATTAAATTGGAGACTCTAAATGAGATAGATCAGCTAAGATTCTTGAAAAGCTTTAAATTCTCAAGAACCTTTTACTTGGTAGGAAGTCACTCGGGAATTACCAGAATGTTAGTAAGGATTAAATCCCATGAATTCATGGTTTGCGATGAGTCCTTTCTTCCTGCAAAACATATTCCTATGTGCAAAGGGGTCATCAATAAAGTGAGGGCCACTGCCTTTGTGCATGAGGTCTCAGTTTCCCTTCATGTATTCGGCTACCTGACTTTTTAATTATTAATTATCTCTTTCTTCTACTAGAATACAAGCTCCAAAAGGACAAGGAATAGTTGTTTTATTCACTACCATATGTCCAGCACCCAAAACAATACCTGGCTCTAGGTGATATTCAACACATATCAGTGGAATTAATGAATGAATGAAAAACACACCCACTGGCAGCTATTAGAAGTCTTAAAGTCTTAATCTATAACAAATTTTATCAGTGAGGTGATACAGCCAAGTACAGAGGTGTTATTCTTTTAGCTAGTCAACAAAAAAATTTAGATTGCTTCCAATTTAAGGTAATATGAATTATCTCAAAGATAATTTAAGATAATGTGAATTGTATCTATTTATACATGAATTGCTGCTCTGACTAGAACCTTGTGATGGGTAATGAGGGAAGAAGATCCATCTAATTCTGCCACTGAAGAATTGTCCTTCCCCCTCCCAAGTGCTAATGGAGACACCATTCTCCTCCTCTTTAGCTTTCTGATTAAAGCATCAGGTACACTCTTAGACCCAATTCAGTCAAGACTCTCCTCAGTCTTTATTTCCTTCGTACTGCCACCAGGAATTTCTTTTTCCAGTCCTTTTCTCCTAACATACATGCTGTCGTTGTAAGAGGGGAGGAGAAATGGTCCCTCTTTCCATTGCTAAGGTTGGTGGAGCAGATGTAATCCTGACTTTCCATATTGAACCAGAACTTGTTTTTCTAAAGAAAAAAGTGCTGAAGTCCTAGCAAAGCTTTAGTAAGTGCACTTTGGTGATACCATGGGTTAATAGACTTTTTTGAGTATCTACTTTCATCACATACTATTGCTCCCCTGTAAGACCATTGGAAGTTCAAAAGGAGACAAAACCCACAAGCTTTCCAGGCAAAACATTTGTTGGTAAAGGCTGCTGGTGCATAGTTTTCAACCCTGGTGCTTTAGCTCCTGTAATATATTCTAGCCCCTGGGATGCGGCAAGTCCACAATAAAGCCTTAGCAGGACTCAACTTTAAATAAGCCCAACCTCGAGGCCTCATGACATAAAATGAACCACAGGAGGGTCAGATACTCCACATCCCCAATATCCTGGACTGACTTTTAGCTTACTATGTATGGTATTTTAAGACAAGGTCCACTATTTCCTTCTAAATGACTTCCCTGCTATTCAATACACATCAATATTGCATAATAGACTGCTGTAGATTTTTAGTTGCCCATCACTCGAATTCCCTTTTCGAGAAAGTCTCCGTTTTGTTTTTTGGAGGACTGGGCTCCACTTATATCCACAACAGTTGAACCCTTAAGTGTTTGGTGAAGGAATTTCTGATTCACAGAGCAGGGCCTGTCCCCAAAAGTAAATACACTGCTGCTCTCGAGTTTGTTTCTCTTAAACTTTTATCTTTTGACCTGATAAAGGAGACATATGTATTCATTGTTAAGACAAGTACTTTTCTCACAAATACATCATATATTAACACTTCAGGGACAACTGCTATTTGACACAGCATTGCTGTGAACACTCTGAATGGAATTTCACTGGTATGTTTTAGGGATAAGTAGCTATTTCAGTTGTTTTTTGACTTTTTTGCAGTTTTTCATATTTTTGTATACCAAGGATATTTCAATTCATAAGGATAAATTAAAATATTGTTCCTTTTTATCTTCTTGCTACCCAATATTTTGAAACACATTTAAAGACTTCATGATTCTCCCTCAGATCTGTCTAGTCTCATGAGGTCTTCGAGTTGGGATAATATTTATTTAAGCATACCCAGTTTAATCAGCTCAATTCAGTAAGTGGGTCTGATTTGCTATAACTATGGCTAATACTGTATTATTGCAAATTCCTTAAGGACATTTGCCAGAGGAGCTTGCAGGATTCCTGGGGAGCAGTATCATGAAAATGAGTTAACAATAGTATAATAGAAAGAGCAACAGACAGTAAATAAGATGCAGACCTTTCCATCTCCTTACTTTTCTTTTAGTGCACTCCCTTTATGTGCCTTGATTTCTTCAAACAGAAATGAAAAATTTGCACTAGATGAGCAATAAGACCTTATCTTAAGCCCTACTATTCTCCTACACTGGAATGATATTTCCTGCTCAAAATTTGCCAAGGATAATGAGTTTTAACGTTTACCCCACACCCCAAAGAAAAACCATAACAGGGGAATTAAATCTGATTATCTAAAACAAAAACTATGTTGTCGAATGCTATTTTGTTTCTCTTTCTTTGGTTACTGATAGAACTGAAACTAAACAGTAGTGGAGTATTAAATCTTAAAAAAGCAGCAGTAAAAATAGGTGCTACTTAATCAAAGGCATGTTAGATGTTTCGACAGTTGATCGGTTGATAAAGTAATCTAGATTGCTTTCTACATGGTCTCAATGTATTCAGTGTTGGGACATTTACTGTTATATAAGGCAAATGGCCTCAGCTTTCAGACAAAAGTTCCAGGCATTCAAGCTTCCTAGAATTCCTGTAGCCTTGCCTTCTCAGCCACACGGTGCTGTAGTCAAATCTTAATGGTTATTCTTATGATTTTGAAAACATACAACACAGATTATTATAAATAAAGAAAAAAGGAAAATATAATTTGTATTTGGTGTTCAGAATGTTTTTAAAAGAGATTCCAGCATGTGTGTGACTTCTGTTGTAGGAATTCAAAATGTATCCAACAAAATAATGAAGCCAACACGGTAATGACAGGACTCAGGGAAAGCATGGAAGCTCTCCAGCTTCTCCATCATCCCCATCTGTTCGTCTCTCCATCTCTCTCCGTCCGTACACACGAGAGAAGCAACCGCTTCCCAGATTGTGATGGCAGCCAACTTCCTGAGAGGGGCACAGCCTTCATCCCCGCCAAGCTGGCTGGCTGGTGACCAGAGGAAGGTGGGCATAAATAGTTCCATCCCAAAGGCCATTAGCCAGGTACTCTTTGCTAGTATTATATTTGAAATAAACTCCCTCAACTTTCTGCTGTTGCTAACTTATCCATCCATCAAGCTTCAAATCAAGACTCTTCTTTCTTAGTTACTACAGCCCATTGTGGTGGCAGCGGTCACTGCCCTACCCTTCCAAAGCAGTGTGCCTTTGGTCAGGTCACTTAACTTCCCTAGTCCTCTTTGGGAGTGAAGCGAGATGACCTCGGAAGGTCGTGTCAGTCCTAAAAGTCGGCAGTCTGCGGTTCTTCAGTGCTTCACACAAAGCAGAGGGCGGGTGCTGAGTCAGTGAAATGCTACCAATGGGTTATGATAGCTGGATTCTGATTACATCAATGGCCAATCTCCTAGGTAAAGTGAGTTTATATAAAACTGTGAACACTAACAGGGGCAGGAAGACAGAATGAAGGTTTCAGCTGCTCTTTCTTCAGCCCCGCCAGGGGAGAGGAGCTGGCCACATGCCTCCGCTATTCCTGAGGTATTTGACCTAATTAGGTATACACCCTGTTTCCAGAGATCTCTTAAGGGTAGACTAACAGAAGATATTCCAGATCTCAAAACAGCAATTCAGAAACCTCACAGATCTACCTCAAGAAGTGTCCAAGCTAATGACACATAGACATTGGCAAACACAGGTCCGTGACTCTGATTCAAGGAAGCAGGTCAAGCCTGGCTTGAGCAGACTTCAGACCCTGAGCTAGGAAAAAAAAAGGGACATTTTCCCACCTCAACATATTGGCAGGGAACATATTATGCTCTTTAGAATTTAATTTTAAGATAATAATTACTTACTACCAGGAACTTATGGTGTGGTTAGAGCTATGAGTTATTTCACTTAGTAATCATTAAAACCCTAAGAAGTAGGGATTGTTATTATTTCCATTTTAAAGATAAGGAAACTGGGGCTAAGGGGAGTTAAACAGTTGCTCAAAGTTGTAAAGCTTGTCAGAGTGCAGGATCCTTTTAAAAAGAATTCAAAATCTTAAGCATTTTACAATTAAACACAATTTAATAATATGATTGCTTGGGAATATTTTTTTATATGTTTTCAGGAAATGTACTAACATCTGTCACAGTCCTGAAAGTGAGAAAGTGTTTACATTTTCCCTAGAAAAACATTCTTTTACAATTTTCAAAATATCACTAAAATCTTGAAAGAGCAAGCACTCACCTCTGGGAAAATCAGTTTGCAAATACTCTCAGCCAAAGTATGAAGATAGACTCGACTCCGACTGGTCTTTCTTTGAGGAAGACTTCGCTGAACATTCTTCTCGGGAACATCCTGACAGATGGGCAGAGTTGCTCTGCAGCTCTCTGAGCTGTCTGCTGCTTCCTCAGCCGGCTCTCTAGGAACCTGCCCTGGGGCCAGTAAGGACAAAGGGCACTCCCCTGTGATCTTGAGTTCCTTCAGCTTCGCGCAGAACATGGTGTTGGTGGCCTCTCACCCTGCTGCGGATTGCCTCCTAGTGAGGTGACTTCTTGTGTGGGACTGACAAATAGTAGCCACTATCAGATCAAGGACACCGGTGACTGGGGTGTCTGTGGGTAGTAGAAAGAGAAGGAAGAGTGAAAACAGAAAAAGAGGTGTGAAAAAGCAAAGACCGTACAGTCGTATTTCATTTTCAAGTAAAAAAACATAAAAATTGGGGTGGACATGTTAATTATAAAATGGATGGAACATTTGGTAAAGATATTTATTTAATATGTCTCCATTTATGTCAGTATACTATTCAAATACTTTTAATATTTTAATATTTTTCAAATGGAATTTAATTTTCTCAAAAATGTTGTTAGGATAAGCTACTGATTTCCATTTTTAGAGCCCATTTGGTCTAGTTTGATTCCACGTGAGTGGAACACTATGGTTTTATGACAGAAGCCAAGTCTAAATCTATGTCTCATTGTCTGTGCTTTCTGAAAAATCAGAATAGCATATCCAATGTCTACCAAATATACCTAAGGGGAAAAAAAAAAATATATATATATATATATAATGATGCCTAAGTACAGGTTTTCAAATATGAAACATTGATTTTTAGATGGAAAATTTGAATTGATTACCACAAAAGAAGATACTTGTCTCTATGGTAAAATAATTGTAAAATATTATCAAAATGAAAACCAATGATATTTTTTCAAAGAACTCCTGAGCCTAAGTATGTCATTGGATTTGCAGGGGTCTCAGGATCAGAACCAGATGGCACTGCAGTAAACCAAAAAGGCCTCTTCCCAGAGGCCCACTGAAATCACATGTGTGGCCATTTCAGCATATTTTCCCTTGTACTTTGGTTTTTGTTGTGATTGTGAATCCCCACATAATTCATAGTTTATCATTAGCTGTCTGTCACTGGGACTATCTGGCTGTGAACTCAGCTTATCAAAAATACTAATGATCTCGATTAACTGGGTCCACTAACTACTTCCATTCTTGGAAAATCAAAAAACACAAAAAAGAGTGGAAAAGAACCCTCTACTACTATGGGTTTTTACATACCCTCTACTATGCACCTGGTGCAGTGTGGGGAACTTTGTATTAACATTTAATCCTCACAGCAACCATATAACACAAGTATTATTATTATTCCAGGGAAGCAGATGCTCAAAAGATTAGATCACTTTCATTCATGTGAAATGCTAGACACTGACAGAACTCCGATTCAAGTGTAGGTCCACATGACTCCAGCCAATGTGTTTCCTATTAACCCAAACACTTATTACCAAGTTATACTAGTTTCTAAATAATCAAGCTTAGTTAATAAACTAGGATTAGTTTATCTTAAAGATATGGTTTATACATATATATTAAAAAGCAAACGAGAACATACTTCCAGTTATTGGCTGGCGGTATTTGAATCTCCTGATGGTTCAGTCTTTAGAACTGGAGTGCAATTATTCTTTCCTTTCTATGCACATCCAAGCTCTTAATAACTTCCTAATATGTATGAGTAACAGCTTGCAATTTGTCACAGGTAAGTTATCCAATAAGTTTAGCACAATGGACAAGTCATGTTCTGAACTGGGACAAACAAGGAAGATAAATCCAATGCCCAACACCCCTCGAAGCATCCTGGGCTATCAGGTATTAGAGGAGGTTATGGATGCGGACAGACCAGAAGAAGCTGCCGGCACTCTCTGTCACTTAGTCATACCCAAAATCTGTTATCACGTGTAATTTATGAGTCTTCATGAAGGCGCAAGGAAGATCCTATACAAACATGAGCAGAAAACATTCTGCCAGAATAGAAAAGGGAGTTAGTTATCTATTTCAGCAGACAACAAAGGTAATTTGGTGATGAGGGAATGGTTACTTGGATTCTGGAAGACCTAAAAATCTAAGGCTTTCAAACCTGCTTCATTTAACATTCAATCCCTCAAATATTTGTTTCAGTCTTTAATGCATCTCAACATAACTACTATTTTTACTAATTCTTGTCCTTTTACATGGTTTAGATCAGCAGTCAGCAAAACTTTCTGTCAAGGGCCAGAGGGTAGCTATCTCCAGCTTCGCAGGTCTGTATCAATGACTCAACTCCGTCACAGCATGAAAGCAGTCAGAGTTGTAATATAAAAAGAAGTGTGTATGGATGTGTTCCAATAAAATGTTATTTGCAGAAACAGGCTCTGGATTTGGCCTGCCGGCCATAGTTTGCTGACCCTTAGTTGCAAAAAGCTGAGGAAGTTAACTGAAGCATTTTAATCCAAAGATAATTTTGGCTATAGGGGCAAAATTACTTCTTCATCTCCTCTATCTACCCTGCCCCCAAAATATAGCAGTCTGTGTGGATCCAGTTTTGCACAACTTGAAAGTAATAAAAGAGAATGTAATACATAACATTAAAAAAGTATTTATAAAAAATATAATGCCATTATTTTATACTAAACAGCTCCATTCATGGCATACCATGACTTCAACTATATGAAAATACAACTACAATAACTAGAAGAAGAGGGCATTCTAAAAAAAAGGCAGGCCATCAAAAATAGATTATACGTTGGATCCGATAAACGTATAGAACTCCTTCCTAAATAAGTTATTTTGGTACATATTAGAATTTTAGTTTTGGACTTAGAAGTTTGACATAATATAAGCTATGATGAAGTCTTCCACTAAGCTTCCTCTTCTCACTAACATCAGATTTCAACCCTTGCCGCCAAACCCAATGTTTTCATTCCCATCATCCCGCTCAGCCTCACCGTAGCAGGGCACAAATGACTAGCCAACCTTGAAATTCTTTCTTCTCCTATATTGCACAGGACTCTAATTTCCAGGAAATGTGCCTAACACTGTTTTTTATTAAGTATAAACAGCAACAGGAAACAAGCTGTGCTTTACTCCAAGGCCAGTTAAGTGTTTAGTCTCATTAAATGACATATGTATAAACAAGCTAGTTAGCATTCTTCATCTGTTCAACTGATGAAATTACTCTTTGAAACAGATGTGCACAGAGCTTATACCTTGGAAACCTATGTTTGTCTTGTGTTGCCAGAGAATATGCTCTTCACTTAAACGAATGATGATTTTTATGTGTAGCATTTAGCAGGAACTTTAGAAATGGTTTGGTCAGTTGCTCAGGTCAGTACACAGCTGGTTGTAGGAATGGCAGTAACATGGTAAGGGAAAAATAAATAAATTAAAGAATAAATTTGGTGACAAGGCCTTGGTGAGCAGTGGGATATATATTCTCAGAAGTTCAAAGAGGTATTTGCCATTGCCAAAGTTGATGATTAAACAGCTTCCAAATATATTAAATGTTCTCTCCCTTTTACTAGTAAGTGATTAACTCTGCTATGGCGAAAATAATAACTCAGCTATTGGTCTCACATTAATATTGTCCAGGTAAGGGGGCTGTCCACTCTAAACTCTAGGAGTTAAGCACAAAACCTTGTTTGCTCCATGTAAAAAAATCTGAGAATGACCCCCAAACTACTCTCGGTCACAGAAAGCCTCTTCTGCAACAAAAGGTGTCTTAAAGAGCAGATTTCAAATTAGTAATGGGGGGGAAAGCCGAAGAACTAAGTCTTGTTAGAAGCAAATGCCTGTTGCCAATGTCTACCATAAGACCAGCATCTGGCGATGCCAAAATCTGTGGTTAACAACATTGAAGTGTTTTAATATCAAATGCCAGAGATATTTAAGAGCAGATGGAAGGCGGAGGAGAGAACTTCAAAACCAAGTGCCTTAGTAAGGATGAAGTCTGCAAACTCCAGTACAAACTCTAATAACCATTTTCACAAACTAACATCAAGAAAACAGCTTAATTTTCTAGTAGACTAAAAATCTAGAAAGGCTTCCTCCTTTAAAAATTGAAAAAATAAGTAAGTAAAATCCCATAAGATAACCTTTTAAAATGTGTTTCTTTTCACTTCGCAGTAGGAAATATTTAAAGAACTTTTGTCTATGATATATCAGAAATGCAAGATCAAGTAGCAGGAAAACAGGTAAGAACATCCAAGTCTCTCCAGGACTAAGTTAAAAAAACCAGCAAGCAAATGTTAGAGTTCTTCATGCCATCGCTCCTCCTTTGCCTTTACCATTATCTCTGCTTCCCCTTACAGTTACACTTCTTGAAAGATCAGGCCTTATATGCTGTGTTCACTTCCTTAAATAGTATTTATCACTAACTCTAAAACTCTCTGGCTTTTGCTTCCACTATGCTACTGTGCTAAATTCAAAGATGTGCTCCTAATAAGTTAATCCTCATCAATCTTTTGGTTCTTAACATACTTGAATTCTCCATGCCATTTGCACTTTCTTTTTCATACTTTCCACTCCCACGGATTCTCTGATACATGGGGTTGCCTTCCACTTCATTCATTCATCTGTTCCTTTGCTCACTTTTTATTCTATTCAACAAATATTTATGGTTGGTCTTCTATGAGTCAGGGAATCTTCTAGATGCAAGGGCAGAGCAATGCCTAAAGGTGATTGCCTGCCTCACAGAGTTTACAGTCCAGCAGGAAAATTATTCCCAGCGCATAAGTTCCAGCATGACACAGGCTTCAAAGAGGGAGGCACGCAGGAGCGCAAATCCAGAATCCAAACTCAGTCCCCGGAGGAGGGACATGTGAGCCAAGCTGTGTCCCCGAGCCAGGTGAAGGGAGTTTCAGAGAGAACAGCATGATTGGAGGCTAAAGCAGACTTAGTCATGTTCAAGAAACTGAAAAAATCCCAGCATGGCTAGAGCCTGGGGTCCGGAACGACAAGGTGATGGTGGTGAAAGATGAGACAGGCAGCCGTCAGTGGTGTGGCAGGATCTGGAAACCATGTTAAACCAATTAAGACTCTTCTAAGAACAATTAACTGAATGGCTAAGAAGTTAAGAATGTGAATGGATTGGATTATATTTTTACAAGATTATTTGGAATACAGAATGAGAAATAGGTCAAAGTTGGAAAGGTGGCTCACCTGGGTTGGACTAAAATAGTGACCCTGAGGAGCAAACAGTGGATTAATCATAGAAGTATTTCAGTGAGAGAATCCACAAGCCTTGGCCACTGACTAGATAAGGGGGCTGAAAGAAAGGGAGGACACAGTCCCCTGACTTTACTTCTCAATACCACACCAAGGTAAGACTCTCAGGCTCATGGAGAGCAACCAAAATAGTCCATAATACATTTCCTGTGACTTTGGTTATTTAATCATAACTAAGCTCAGATTTGGGATTTTCAGTATTACATAATGCCTTGTGGAAGCTGGAGTGCTCCAACTCTTACTGCTAAAATATCTTTTTGGAAAGAAATTTCTCCTTCAAAAGCCCAGACATAAGAAAGCTACCTCCAGTTCACATGACAGAACAGAGCATCCACCTTCCCAACACACTGTATTCGCAGTCCCCTGTATGCAAGCATGAGATGTCTCCAGCTGTCTTTAAGAAGAGCGGAGGGTGCTTATCTTAAATTTTTTGTAACTAGAGAGTATCAATTCTTCATTAAAAATAAGGTGAGTGGGATTCACAACCTTGTTCATTGGATTTAGTAAGTAAAAGCAAAGTTTAGTATACTCCATAGTAGGGAGATTTTAACTCTAAGAATCAGTGTTATGTGATTCTCAATTTTTAACATCAAAATGTTTATTTTATAACTAAATAGCAAAATATTTGAGGCTATAAATTCTAAATATCTATGTTTTTAAGATTCTCCAGTGCGATAACCACTGAAATTTGAATATGTGCAGTTAGTATCTCTCCAATTTAAATATCATTACCACTTATGGTAGCTTACTGGTCACGACACCAGTTTCAATATTTTGTTCCTGAAATATAGGAACAATTTCCTGCAGCTATTTCTATAATTCCCATAATAGCTACTTTGCTAAAATAGTTCCTTACAGAGACTTAGTCACTTAAAAATATATCTACTGAAAAAATAATAATTATTATGAAATGAGTTTAATGTAATTCCCTTTTACCCCACTAAAAGCCATTTTTTTTCTATTTTCAGATAAATACTCTGTATTTCTACGATGTGAACTGGCTCAGACACAATCAAAAATAACATCAGTATAAAGTACCAGTCATTCTAGTTCCCGACCCACCCCATGTTCTTCCTTTTAGCTCAGTCTGACCATATGTCCTATCTTGGAAGCACTTATTACAATTTTCCTTTATTTTTTCCTTGTCTCCATACCTCAGCAAGCTCTTTCTTATAGTCCCTTCCCACCAAGCTACTTTCCCTTTTTTTCCCCTTACAGTCACTGTAGTACAGTATTCATTAGAATTCAATCAGTCTTTTTTACTAAGCTTGCATTTTTTCCAGAACTGTTATTGCTTTTGTTAGTGCTTGCAGTGTTTACTATGAGCACTAGTACTCATAACTTCACCTCAACTTTCTTCATCTGGAAAATAGGGATACTAACAGCAACTATCTGACAAATATGTTGTGAAAGTAAAGAAACAGGTAAATATATAAAGCACGCAGAAAAGTACCTGGCACCCAAAATGCAATAAATCCATGTTGAGTATCTCAATTACTACTTAGAAGTAATGTGACAATGGACAAGTTTCTTAACTTCACTCAGTTTCTGTTACCTTATCTGTAAAATGATAAAATGGTGACTAGACAGGGATGTATGAAGGCTTAGAGAAAATATTTGCAAAGGCATTGCACAAAAGAATCATGTTAGCAGAATCACTAAAATGAATGATTGACAAATTGATCTTCTCAGAAAGATCTAGTTTTATACTGATGACACCTTTTCTTACTACTTTTCAAAGACTGTTTAAGGGACCTCAGATATACAGAAAGTGCCTGGTGCCCTACAAATACAGAAATACTCTCCACTTAAAGAACATTAATGAATACCAAGAAAGTAATATCTTTGTCAGTAGTCAGGGTTCCTTTTATTGAATCACAAATAATAGTATTTATAGCATGGCACAGAGGAATGAGATTCTATTTTGGTTTTACATATACTTATATCAGCTAATAAGTTGCATGTCAAATTTATTTAATAAAATATTAGTGTAAAAACTAAGGAGCTATGCTGGATTTTAAATCTCTTTTTCTACTCATTAAATCAAAGCAAGTCTTATGTCATCACAGTACGTGCTATTTTCTATAAATCCACATTATTCTCAATGTGGAAAATTTTCTAACAAAATATTCATAACAATCAAGCTGGAGTAGAAAGTCTATGGTACCTGATTTTCTACCCCTAGAATGCTAGATTGTCAAATGTTAGTATTTGTTGCACAAAGAATCTTATCTCCAATCACTGCTTTTACATAAGCTAACTGTTCTCAATATCGACTCAATGTTACCCTTTTTATCTACTTAACTTATTAATGTTTGTTTATTTTGTACAAAGGTTAAATTAAGGGCTGTGAAAAGTGAGATACAAGCATGTTAATTTTAGTATATTTATGAAATCTAGGTAAGCCACCCAAGTATGATTAAAATAGGGTTTCTGACAAGAGTGAAATGGATTCTGGGACTGTTTGAAATGGCAATGGAACATCTGAATTAACATTCTGAACAATGAGGAGACACTAAGGTGGCATCATCTTTGATGGGAAAGGGTGACCTTATGAGCACAGAATTCACCCCATGGTAGAGAAGAGTCAAATGATCTTGGCTCTAACCTGTCATATTTGGAAAGAAGATTCTGGAAAAGATACAATAGTGACCCTCATGATTTTTCTGATCTAACCTTTAGAACTTTTCCTGACATTCTTGAGGAAAGGGTCACAACCTAGTAGAGCCATGAAAACTTGAGACTTGTAAGCACTGCTGGAGATAAAACTTTATCCAACGTAATCAGGAACAAATTAATCAAGAAGTGTAGAAAACAACAAAGAGAGAAACTCAAGGAGAATAGAGACAAATACATCAAGAGTAGAGGTGCCAGCGGGAATGGAGACCAGGAAGGTCAGACAAAGCTAAACCACTACTGAGGAGAACAGTGACAGGATCCTTTAGAGCAGTGTTGGCAAACACTGGCTGGCCTGGGTGGTAAATCCAGCCAGCTAGCTCTTTGTATCCAGTCCTTGAGGTAAGAATGATCTTTATGTTATTAAATGATTGAATAAAAATCAGAAGAAGACTATTTCATGGTATGCGAACACTATATGAAATTCAAATTTCAGTGTTTATAAACAAAGTTTCATTGGAACCCACAGCTATGTTGTAACATAATAAGAAATATGTACTTGTTCTCTGCCTATTTCCTGGCACACAGTTCCTAAAACCCTTGAAATTCCAAAGTGGTAAGTGTCTTTCTTAAGCTACCGAGGTAACTGGTGTCTGAGGGATCCTGGATGGCTTCAGGATGTGGCCCGGTAGACAGGGGAACAAATCATCTTTAGAGGGTTGGAACTTTCCATCCCACTCTGATCTCTGGAGAGAGGAGGAGCTGGAGGTTCGTTTATCACTAATGGTCAATGTTTTAATCAATCACACCTATATAATGAAACCTCCATAAAAAAAAATCCTAAATGAGGGTGTTTGGAGAGCTTCTGGATTGGTGAACACATTGAGGTGCTAGTAGGGTAACCTGCCTGGAGAAGCCATGGAAAGTCCATCCCATCCCCCATACTATGCTCTATGCATTTCTTCCATCTGGCTGTTCCTGAGTTGTATCCTTTTCTAGTAAACTAGTGTTCCACTTGGGGAAGTATAAGCAAACTGACCCCGAAGGCTGAACAGACTGTGAGACCAAAGAAAGAGGCTGACAAATCCAGCTCGTACACCATTAAGGTTTATTGTGGGGAGCTTACCTATAGAAGCTTGTCAGACAGCTGCAGGACACTTAGATCTCCACACTGCTTTGTGTTTAGGGGAGTTAATTTATAGAAGCAAGGAGAAAGGGTCTACGTTCAGGGGGAACATCTGTGTGTTTAGTAATAGGGGCTGATGTCTTACCTGTGTCATTAGTATGCAATCTGTGGAATGCTCCCTGTTTGCAGACATACAGGATGTGGGGAAGGGGTAAAATGAGTTCAGCTGAGGGCATCACGGCAGACTTGTCAAGATGGCATTACTCTTGCTCACAACCTGCACCGTAACTGTTTTCCTGATTTCTGCGAACTATTCTAGCATATTATTGAACCCCAGGAAGGTGTTGTGGGAACCCCAAATTTATAGCTGATTGGTCAGAAGTACCAGCGTCTCAGATCTGTACCTGGCATCTGAAGTGGAGGTAGTCTTGTGGGACTGAAACTTTAACCTATGGGATATGACACTATCTCCACGTAAAGAGTCACAACAGAACTGAATTGAATTGAATTGAATTGCCTGATATTGTCAGAGAATTGCTTGATGGGGAAAACCCACACATTTGGTGTCAGAGTAGAGGAAAAACACAAGTTTTTATTTTTGCAGACTCATTCCCATTTATGCATTGTGTGTGGCTGCTGCTTTTAAACTACAGCAGCAGAGTCGAGAAACTGTGAAAGAAACCACATGGCCAGCAAAGGCTATCTTGTCCTTTATAGAATCAGTTTTCTGACCTCTGCTTTAAAGGGCCACCCAGGGCATCACATATATTCTCTCATTTAACCTTTAGAGCACTCCTAGAGGGAAAGGTATGTATGGTGTTTGTGTGTTTTAGTATTTTTTACACAAAAAGAATCTGAAACATAGATTAAGTAACTTGTCCTTGGTCATTGCTAGGAAGCAGGAACAGGAAATGAACCCAGACCTGACTGATTACAGAGTCAATGCTATGGGGGTAGCCTTGAGAAATGAAGGGCTTTTTATATGCCATAGTGATTATTACTCAAGTAATCCCCTTCTAATAAATATAATCTATGAAACAAAGATTACATTTATCTGCTGAACAGAAGACAGAAGAAAATGAAAGGACAGACTGTTGGTTATATCGATTGAGGGAATCAAAGTCGAATTAGAAGAAACTAGAAAGATTGGGTATCCTACATTTAAAGGATCTTTATGGCAAAGCAGAGCAATAAATTATGGGAAAGTGTGTTTTTCAGACAAATTTTCTTTAAAAATTCTAGGGAAAAAGCTAACAAAAGGGCAAGAAAAGAGCTAGATTGGAGTTATGTTTACACAGAGAGAGTTGTATTTTGAATAAGGCCTCCCTCTCTGCAAATCACCCAACACTCCCATCCTGGAGGCCCAGGGGAATGTTGTTTCTCTGGAAGTTCCGGAGGGCACAGGCCACTAACTGGTCGGAGCCTGATGGCCAGTAGGGGCCTTCTTGTTCAGCAGCACAGCTCTTATTCCTGAAACAGAAAATGACCTCTGTCACCAACACTGGGACACAGATCCTTGGGGCTCACGCTGGGACCAGGCCAACAAAACATGCAGCAAATCCCAACACAGATTCAATTATTTCTGAATTTCATGTATGATTAATTTAGAATAAACCATTTCCAGAAAAGAAAGAATTTTGGCTTCTAATCATGTACTTTACAGATATATACTTGAATAATCACAAAGTTACATGTGAGAAAGTCTTGAGTTCTTTCCCACTAAATCCAAAACCATAACCATATTCTTTTAACACTTTCTCTCCTCTAATTGATGCAAAATAGGGAAAGTTGAAAGAAACCTTCATGTTCACAGGAAAGCCCAATTCAGTATCTCTTCTTCATTTTAGTATCTCTTCTATGAAAATCAACATGAAGACACAGGCATTTACAATAATAAAAGTTTATGTAAAAGAGATGTTAGAAATTATTTTCAGTAATCTTTCCCACTTGAGATGACAGAACGCAAGTCCAAGTTTTAAGTGACTTGGCCCAAACTCCAAAGTTCCTGAGGGAGAGAGGTAAGACAGAGAGACTCACGCAGCTGACCATGGCTCACAGTTCACCCCAATACACTGTGATCACCTCCTCAAGTGAGATTCAGGCAAGTCCTCCCCCTTTGTGGACCCCCAACTGCAGGGACTACTTTGAGAACAAGTTAAGACTTAACTACTTTCAGCTCAAGTCCCATACTTAAATCATCGGAGAATCATCATAAATACTTCATTGTAGTCCAATCAGAGGCTTACATCCCATCTACACATCACATAATATTAACACACAGTATGAAATTGTTTTGGCTGTCTACAATTTGTAAAGTATTTCCCTAGACTCATTTTCCTGATTTTCTCATCACCTTTTGCACTTTCTCAAGAAGCTATTTTTAGTTCCTTTTCAATTCTCTAAACACATTTTCTAAATAACCTTACTCATTATCCTGTCTTTTCCACTTAATTGAAAGTTAGGTATGTTTCCAGCCGTAATCTAACTAGCCGATGCAGATCACAATTTATTCAAACTTTGGACTTCCAGTAAATTATTTTATGTTGTAATTAAAAGACAGAACTACTGGCTTGAAGTCATCTGGTATAAACATGGAAGCGGTAGAGATAGCTTAAATTCTTATTATCAAATTCAAATACTATTTTCCCTGGATCTTTTGTAAATGCAGACACTAATACACATGTGTAAATGACATACAAGTTAAGAAGAAAATTTTTTCAAAAAGTTTTCCTCTATATTTTCCTTTTCTGTTTTATTATTTTGTTTTTGCTAATTTATTTATTTTTGTTATTTTTTATTACTTATAGTTTTCTATTTTTTTAGTTTTTTATTATTTAAGGTTTACCTGTTTTGGAAGGGAGAAACCTCACTATACATAGAAATTTATGAAATTCACAAAAAGGTCTGCCAAAAAAAGCTAGCAATGCTCATGTGATCCCCTACATTACTATTCCATTTCACTATTAAATTAGCAAATGAAAAACCATACATGCTTCCTATAGTTCACTGCTCTATCAGAAGCACGAAGCACAGTATCACGTATTGTTGGGCATTCAATAAAAATTAATGTCAAAAACATACAATAGAAGGCTACCAAGTACACCCAATATACAGGGCAAACAGAGGCAGAAAAGCTACAAAATATAAGCAAAATGAGGCTCAAATGGAGCCTGTAAATTGTCTTGTCTCTTGAAAACAAGTTTTATAATGAATCATCAATAAATTCATCTACAATTTTATTAATTTTTGCTGAGCTTCTGAAAAAGATAAAACTATTCTTTTCTTTAATTTTCTTCAAAATTTAGTATAGGTCATAAATATTTTCTTAAATAGCTATACTAGAAAGTGGAGAACAGGTAAAGGATTAATGATGTTCATAAGAAATATCAGTTTCAGGCAGTGGCAGCAAAAGGACGATCAGGGAAAGCTTGTAATGCGTGAATTTGAACTTATTTTTGAAAACGACCATGGTTTAGACAAAAAGTAGTTAGCAAAGGGCATGCTGTAGAGGGGAAACAGTGTCAGTGAACGCAAGGAAGGAAGGAAGGAAGCTGTGGGAAGGGGCAGGAAAGGATGGTTATTAGAGATATTACGAAATTAAAGTTGGCATCGTGTGGCAACTGAGTGGACTAGAGGAATAAGATGATTCAGAGGTTTTGTCTGGAAGGATAATGATGCCATATGAGGTAAGAGCAGTAGGCTTGGGAAAAAGGATGTTGAGTTTTGTTTTATATACATGGATCTTAAACCATCTAGGGAGGGATGCATTTGAAAATTGTAGTCTAATTAAGGAGTATGTAACAGACTAGAGATACGAATTTGTGGTTCTCTACATAGAGGAAGACATTAAAGTCAGGAGTTTAATTCAAACTGTTCAATATCAAATGGCTGCCTGTATAGAGAGAAGATGGCCAAATTCAGTACACTGGGGGATTATTCATATAAAAGAATTGGAGAAAGATGTTGACTAAGATGGAGAAGCAGCAGTAAGAAAAATATGAGGAGAATGAAAACAGAAGAGGACACATGTTCAAAGAGAATTATGTGTTGCAAACTAAAGTGGGTAAGGGGGCATATTAATCAGCTTGGGCTGCCATAACAAAATAACACAGCCTGGCTGGCTTAAACAATAGAAATTCATTTTCTCACACTTCTGGAGTCTTAAAGTCCAAGGTCAAGGTGCCAACATGGTGGAGTTCTGATGAAAAAGTTCTCTTCCTAGATTGTAGATGGCTACCTTCCTGTTGAATCCTCAAATGGTGCAAAGAAAGAAAGAAAACAAGCTCTCTGGTGTTCTTCCTTTAAGGACATTAATTCCATCATGAGGGTACCAACCTGACAACAACATCTAAATCTAATTATATCCCTAAGGTGGCACCTTCAAATACCATCATTGGCATTTTAGGGCTTCAACATATGAATTAAGGGGAGAGAGAGACCAGTTCAGTCCATAGAGGAATACTAAGGCATCTCATCTGACTTTTAGATTAGAAAGACATTTATAGCTTTAATCAGATAAATTTCAGTAAGAATAGTGAAGGAGAAAAAATGAAATCAGGAGTTTTGGTGAGGAAACACTATAGTGTAATTGATTACAGATTACATTAAGGCCAATGTACTGAGGAATAAGTTTGAAGAAAGGATTTTGAAGCTAGGGCAGTTCTTGTCTTTATGTATTTTGGCAGTAGTTTTATGTAAATAGAAATATTACACAGAATACAAAGTTACCTCAAACCAAGTCATTATACAGTCTTCCACTTCTGAATGGATTATAGAAAATCATGAGAGACTCCCACTCCAGACCTAATAATATGAACTAGCTAAATAAGCTACCCAATCATAGTTCAAAAAAACCTATCGACAGATATCTGTAAAAACTACAGTTAGAGTCATAATTAAAGTTGAAAGAGTTAACATTTTCCCACTAGGATCAGGAACAAAGCAAGGACACCTCTTCTCACCATATCTAATCAACATTGTACTGAAGTTAGATTAGAGTCATTGCAAGAAGTTAAGAAAAAGAAATAAGAGGAGGATTTCCGGGAAGATGGCAGCATGAGCAGGGTGGCAGAAATCTCCTCCCAACACTATATTTATCTACAAAAATACAGCAAATACAATTATTCCTAAAAGAGAGACCAGAATATACAGGAAAGCGCACAGCGAGCAGCTACACCTGAGAGGACTCAGCACCCCAAGAGGCGGGTAAGATATGGAGCCGCGACCCGGCGGGACCCGAGCACTCACCCACCCCAGCGCACCGGCGGGAGGAGAGGATTCAGAGTCGGGAGGGAGTGGAAGTACACCCTGGAAAATAACCAGCTCCGGTGATCTGCACGGGGACCACTGACACACATCGCGCGGTGTAGTGGAGATTGGAGAGACAGAGGGGCAGGATCTGAGCTGGGAACGCTCGACGGTGCTTGCAGCCGGCTCCCGGGAAAGAAAAAAAAAAAGAAAAGAAAAGCACGTGCTTTCTTCAGCGGTCTTAAAGGGACAGGAGCCCAGCAGAGGAGCCGGATCACCCTGGCACACTCAGCCCAGCAGGCTGGGAGTCCCAGGGAGTCTCGGACCCCTTAGCTGGCAACTGGGAAAGGGTGGCCGCACATCGACTTCCCACAGAAATCAACAGCCTCCCATTCGTTCCCACCCTGGCCAGAGCTATAAAGGGCCCTGCAGGGAGGCGCGACCACAGCTGCGGAATAGTGGGGCAACAGCACCACCTACAGCATCCCCACAGAATCTACTCCCAGTGGGCAGTTTTTTTGTTTTGTTCAGTTTTGTTTTTTATTTTTGTTGTTTTGTTTTTTCTTCTCTTTCTTTTCTTTTTTTCTTTCTTTCTTTCTTTTTTTTTTTCTCTCTTTAAAGTCTTATAAAGCCCAGCTGACATACGTGGCAACTATCGGCGACTTCTATAGCCATGAAAAGACAGAGGAATATTGTTCAGACTAAAATCAACCAGACAACCCCAGAGAGGGAGCCTGAAGGGATGGAAATGCACAGTCTTCCTGAAAAGAATTCAGAATAAAAGTCATGACCATGCTGATGGACCTACAGAGAAATGTGCAAGAGCTGAGGGAGGAAGTGAGGGAAGTGAGGAAAGACAATGCAGAAATCAGACAAGCGATCGACAGGCTTAACAGCAGACTGGATGAGATGCAAGAAACTGTTAATGGAATAGAAATAAGAGAACAGGAATACAGAGAAGCTGAGGCAGAGAGAGATAAAAGGATCTCAGGGAATGAAAGAATATTAAGAGAACTGTGTGACCAGTCCAAACGGAACAATATTCGCATTATACGAGTACCAGAGGAAGAAGAGAAAGAAAAAGGGATAGAAAGTGTCTTTGAAGAAATAATTGCTGAAAATTTTCCCTCGCTGGGGAAGGAAATAGTCTCACAGTCCACCGAAGCCCACAGATCTCCCAAAACAAGGGACCCAAGGAAGACAAAACCAAGACATAATAATTAAGATGACAAAGATCAAAGATAAAGACAGAGTATTAAAGGCAGCTACAGACAGAAAAAAGATCACTGACAAAGGAAAACCCATCAGACTATCATCAGACTTCTCAACAGAAACCTTACAGGCCACAAGAGAATGGCATGATATATTTAACCTTATGAAACAGAAGGGCCTCAAACCAAGAATATTGTATCCAGCACGATTATCATTTAAATATGATGGAGGGATTAAACAATTTCCAAACAAACGAAAGTTGAGAGTTTGCCTCTCATAAACCACCGCTAAGGATATCTTAAACGGACTGCTCTAGAGGGAAGCACCCCTAAGGCTAAAAAGATGTCACCAGAGAAAATAAAATCATAGCAAAGAAAGCAGACCATCCAAATACTAACTAAAGGCAAAGAATAAAAACCCAGTATATAAAGAATGGAGGAGGAAGAATAAAAGGGAGACAAATAAAGAAACATCAAATGGTGTTTACAATAACTTAACAAGACAGTTAAGTTAGATTGTTAGATAGTAAAGAAGCAACCCTTGAACCTTTGGTAAGCACAAATCTAAAGCCAGCAATGGCAATAATAACATATCTATTCACAATCACCCTAAATATAAATGGCCTGAATGCACCAATCAAAAGACACAGAGTAACAGAATGGATAAAAAAGCAAGACCCATCTATATGCTGCTTACAAGAGACTCACCTCAAACCCAAAGATATACACAGACTAAAAGTGAAGGGATGGAAAAAGATATTTCATGCAAACAACAAAGAGAAAAAAGCAGGTGTTGCAGTACTTGTATCAGACAAAATAGACTTCAAAACGAAGAAAGTAGCAAGAGATAAAGAAGGACATTACATAACGATAAAGGGGTCAGTCCAACAAGAAGATATAACCATTATAAATATATATGCACCCAACACAGGAGCGCCAGCATATGTGAGACAAATACTAACAGAATTAAAGGAGGAAATAGACAGCAATGCATTCATCTTAGGAGACTTCAACACACCACTCACTCCAAAGGACAGATCAACCAGACAGAAAATAAGTAAAGACACAGAGGCACTGAACAACACACTAGAACAGATGGACCTAACAGACATCTACAGAACTCTACACCCAAAAGCAACAGGATACACATTCTTCTCAAGTGCACATGGAACATTTTCCAGAATAGACCACATACTAGGCCACAAAAAGAACCTCAGTAATTTCAAAAATATTGAAATCCTACCAACCAACTTCTCAGATCACCAAGGTATAAAACTAGAAATAAATTTTAGAAAGAAATCAAAAAGGCTCACAAATACATGGAGACTTAACAACACTCTCCTAATTAATCAATGGGTTAACGACCAAATCAAAACAGAAATCAAAGAATATATGGAGACTAATGACAACAACAACACAAAGCCACAACTTCTGTGGGACGCAGCAAAGGCAGTTCTAAGAGGAAAGTATATTGCAATCCAGGCCTATTTAAAGAAAGAAGAACATTCCCAAATGAATAGTCTAAAGACACAATTACTGAAATTGGAAAAAGAAGAACAAATGAGGCCCAAAGTCACCAGAAGGAGGGACATAATAAAGATCAGAGAAGAAATAAATAAAATTGAGAAGAATAAAACAATAGAAAAAAATCAATGAAACCAAGAGCTGGTTCTTTGAAAAAATAAACAAAATAGATAAACCCCTAGCCAGACTCATTAAGAGAAAAGAGAATCTACACACATAAACAGAATCAGAAATGAGAAAGGAAAAATAACGACAGACCCCCCACAGAAATACAAAAAATTATAAGAGAATATTATGAGAATCTATATGCTAACAAGCTGGAAAACATAGAAGAAATGGACAACTTCTTAGAAAAATACAACCTTCCAAGACTGACCAAGCAAGAAACAGAAAAACTAAACAGACCAATCACCAGCGACGAAATCGAATTGGTAATCAAAAAACTACCCAAGAACAAAACCCCTGGGCCTGATGGATTCACCTCTGAATTCTACCAGACATATAGAGAAGAAATAACACCGATTCTCCTTAAAGTTTTCCAAAAAATAGAAGAGGAGGGAATACTTCCAAACTCATTCTATGAAGCCAGCATCACTCTAATACCAAAACCGGGCAAAGACCTCACCAAAAAAGAAAATTACAGACCAATATCCCTGATGAGCGTAGATGCAAAAATACTCAACAAAATATTAGCAAACCGAATTCAAAAATACATCAAGAGGATCATACACCATGATCAAGTGGGATTCATCCCAGGGATGCAAGGATGGTACAACATTCGAAAATCCATCAACATCATCCACATCAACAAAAAGAAGAACAAAAACCACATGATCATCTCCATAGATGCTGAAAAGCATTTGACAAAATTCAGCATCCATTCCTGATTAAAACTCTCAACAAAATGGGTATAGAGGGCAAGTACCTCAACATCATAAAGGCTATATATGACAAACCCACAGCCAACATCATACTTAACGGCGACACGCTGAAAGCTTTTCATCTAAGATCTGGAACAAGACAAGGATGCCCTCTCTCTCCACTGTTATTCAACATAGTACTGGAGGTCCTAGCCACAGCAATCAGACAAAACAAAGACATACAAGGCATCCAGATTGGTAAAGAAGAAGTCAAATTGTCACTATTTGCAGATGACATGATACTGTACATAAAAAACCCTAAAGATTCATTCCAAAACTACTAGAACTAATATCTGAATTCAGCAAAGTTGCAGGATACAAAATTAACACACAGAAATCTGTTGCTTTCTATACACTAATGATGAACTAACAGAAAGAGAAATCAGAAAAACAATTCCATTCACAATTGCATCAAAAAGAATAAAATACCT
>JAVSCE010016195.1:0-18665 GCA_032199065.1 Smutsia gigantea
CAATCTACAGATTCAATGCAATCCCTATCAAAATACCAACAGCATTCTTCAAGAACTAGAGCAAATAGTTCTAAAATTCACATGGAACCAAAAAAGACCCTAAATAGCCAAAGCAATCCTGAGACGGAAGAATAAAGTGGCAGGGGGGGATTACATTCCCTGACTTCAAGCTCTACTGCAAAGCCACAGTAATCAAGACAATTTGTCACAGGCACAGAACAGACCCATAGACCAATAGAACAGACTAGAGAGCCTAGATATAATCCCAAGCATATATGGTCAATTAATGTACGATAAAGGAGCCATGGATATACAGTGGGGAAATGAGAGCCTCTTCAACAACTGGTGTTGGCAAAACAGGACAGATACACACAAGAGAATGAAACTGGATTATTGTCTAACCCCACACACAAAAGTAAACTCAAAATGAATCAAATACCTGAATATAAGTCATGAAACCATAAAACTCTTAGAAGGAAGCATAGACAAAAATCTCTTAAATATAAACATGAGCAACTTTTTCCTGAATGCATCTCATCGGGCAAGGGAAACAAAATAAAAATGACAAATGGGACTACATCATGCTAAAAAGGTTCTGTACAGCAAAGGACACCATCAGCAGAACAAAAAGGCATCCTACACTTTGGGAGAATATATATGTAAGGCACATATCTGACAGGGGCTTAACATCCAAAATATGTAAAGAACTTACACACCTCAACATCCCAAAAGCAAATAACCCTATTAAAAAATGGGCGGAGGATATGAACAGACACTTCACCAAAGAGGAAATTCAGATGGCCAACAGGTACATGAAAAGATGCTCCACATCGCTAATCATCAGGAAAATGCAAATGCAAAGCACAATGAGGTATCACCTCATACCAGTTAAGATGGCCAACATAGGAAAGACTAGGAACAAAAAATGCTGGCGATGATGCGGAGAAAAGGGAACCTTCCTACACTGCTGGTGGGAATATAAACTAGTTCAACCATTGTGGAAAGCAGTATGGAGGTTCCTCTAAAATCTCAAAATAGAAATACCATTTGACCCAGGAATTTCACACCTAGGAATTTCCTCTAAGAATGCAGGATCCCAGTGTCAAAGAGACATATGCGCCCCTATGTTTCTTGCAGCACTTTTTACAATAGCCAAGAAATGGAATCAACCTAAGTGTCCTCAGTTGGTGAATAGATTAAGAAGATGTGGTAATATACACAATGGAATATTATTCAGCCATAAGAAGAAAACAAATCCTACCATTTGCAGCAACGTGGATGGAGCTAGAGGGTATTATGCTCAGTGAAATAAGCCAGGTGGAGAAAGACAAGTATCAAATGATTTCACTCATCTGTGGTGTATAAGAACAAAGCAAAAACTGAAGGAACAAAACAGCAGCAGACTCACAGAACCCAAGAATGGACTAACAGTTACCAAAAGGAAGGGGACTGGGGAGTATGGGTGGGAAGGGGAGGGATAAGGGGAATAAGGGACAATACAATTAGCACACATAATGTTGGTGGGGGGCATGGGATAGTCCGTATAACACAGAGAAGACGAGTATTGACTCTCCATCTTATTATGCTGATGGACAGTGACTGTAATGGGGTATGTGGTGGGACTTGATAATGGGGGAAATCTAGTAACCGCAATGTTGCTCATGTGATTGTATATTGATGATACCAAAAAAAAAAAGTCAATGAAAAAGAAAAAAGAATATTTGGCATCTCATGTTTATTTTACTTTTCCTGAATATTACTGAAATCATATACCATTTCACTTATTTTTCAGTGTTTGGGGATCTGCTTCTTAAGTTTGCCCCCTTTTATGTTGGCTTTTTGTCTTTTATCAGTCTGTAAGAGCACATTCCACTCTCAGGCTAAAGACAAATGAGTTGGCTAATTCGCAGTCCTCTCTGATTTATCGGAAAGAGGATTCTCTCCTCTTTGATTGTTAAGGTGCAAGGAAATTCATCTCATTACAGAGACTTGGAGAAATTTAGTTTTCTCATGTGTCTAGCTATTTTGGGGACAACTGGAATCAGTGGGATTGTGACCCAAAGATTCCACACTGCAGCTGCCAGGAGAAACTTTCTATTGTGTAGCAGCAGATCAGTGGGTTCTGTTGACTTTTGCTGGATGTATCCCTTTAGAAAACGAAAACTTTTGAGATTTCTGCCTTGGTACTTGAGGAGAAGCAATTCTTTTCTTTGTAATTTCCATTACGCTTCCACTAGCTCCCATCTGCTTCTAGGGGAAAGAAGCCCTGGTCATGGTACATTGGAGATTCAAGTAGAACTCCAGACTCCAGAGACATCCGCTAGTTCCTGCTAGAATGTTTGAGTGGTTGTTGAGTTATTCCTGTGAGACCATAGAAGGCAGACGTGTCTGGAATATTTGCTAAAACTGCTTAGATTCCCTGAGCTCAGATTTTAAATTACAGATATACTTGACTTATAAACTTGTGGTTTTGAAATTGTTTTTTCAGTTAAATGCTTCTCAGTTATGGGTTTCCTAACCCATAGGATTGTATAGTCAGCATAGCATAGCGAGTAAGAACCAGAAAGTTTGAAAAGTGATACATTTAAGGTCCTAGTTATTTTACATGTTAACAGTGCCTCCATTTCTTTATCTATAAAATAAGCATAACTACTCTTACATTGTAGGATATTTTTTAAAAATAGAAATTAAGTGAAAAAAGTTACTCTATGTATTAAATTGTTTGATACATTGTAAAGACCTAATAAAAAGCCTTATAGAAATACTTAAGATTGAGCTTGTCAGGAGTATGCATATTCTTAAATTTATTTTCTAATTCTGGCAAGTCCAACTATTGGAACTCCCTTTACCAAGCAGTTTTCACTATTGCTGTCTAGGAAACATCTCTCCATGTCATTTCTTTATGTGTGTCAGAAATTTGCCAAGCAGTTTAGCCCTTTCCCAACTATATATAATGGCTAGGTTTCTTTCACATTTTTAGAATTTTCACTTAAATGCATTAAAAATAAAATGCACATTGCTGTGTGCTCTGCAAAATTCATTTTACTTCATTTGCCATTTTTTGCTGGAGAGAATCTTAATCATTGTTTTTGAAACAATTTAATGGATTAAACTTGGTTTAATATAAATAATGAAAGTGGCAGACAACTTAGAGAATGGGGTGATAATTGAAATTTTCCCCTTCAATAAAGGTTTCAGGTAAAACTTGAGTTTAAAGTCTTAAGTAGCCTTAGGCTCTGCAAATAACAGCCCCAGCTACAAATCAAAGGACAATGTTTATGTTCTTGTTTTAGAAGGATCATTACCAATTGATCTTTTATCCAAAATATACTTACATGAACAACTGTAGAGTAATTCAAGTAAAATCAGTATATTTTTTGAGGGTGACCAACAATGTTATGTGATGTGATATTCCATTTGAAAGTATTCTATCTGGAGCATATGGAAATGCTGAGCTTTATTTTGGTTATGTATTGGTAAAAATTCATGTTGGGTTTTTGATTTGGAAATTAAAAAATTGTTAATTATGTATTTAATTGTGTTATACAGTTGTTATTTAGTTGTATAATATGTATATTTTGAAATATTCATATTTCACATATTGAAATGTGCCTGTAGTGATCATCCATAATTCAAGTAAAAGATAGTTGATCTTAAAGAATTTAGAGAAAAAGACTTAGGCATTTATTCATTCAGTGAGCACCTATTAAACCCTAGGACCTATGTTAAGTTCTGAGGTTGCAGTGATGGAAGCCAGAAATGGCCATGGTCCTCATGGAATCAGGTTAGAAGAGGGGAAAAACATTAAAGAAATAGTTTTAAGAGTGATTAATTACAGTTGGTGATAAATGTCATGAGAAAAAGTATAGTTAGAAGAGGAAGCAGAGGGACCAAAGCATGCTTGACTTAATACTCAGATTTTGCACAACAAAAAATTTATACCAGTCCTTTCTGAGAGTTTTAGACATGATATTTACAATAGGACAAGGGAAGGGGACAGGGTGTGGAAGGAACTGATGTCTACTGAGCTTGTACTGTGTATCATGCACATTAAATGCATTGTTTAATTTTAAGAACAGCTCTAAAAGAGAAAACCATCATTCCCAATTACTCATGAAGTACTGATACGGAGAAGTCAAGTTACTTCTCCATGCTCCACCAGTAGCTGTGCAGGACTCAGCTCAGAATCTGCTGACCCCAGCATGCTTCTTCCATGCTCTCTAGCTCTTCTGGTAGATATTCATATTAATCAGTAGCCTTGCTTTGCCTTAGGCCTATACACTTCATGGATATTTTCTATAAATATATCACAAAATATATCACACAAGCCAGAGTTCCTTCTCTTCACTTGAGGCTCTCAAACCAAATAGAAAATGAGACAAAATTTGGGTGTTCTAAGTGACCAGAAAAAAAAAATAACATCCTCATGATAATTTGAAATACTTTTACTTGAAAAAAGCCTGTAGATGGTCAGGAAAACTAATCTTGTAAAACAGGTAATTTAGGAAGTTTTGTTCTTGGTATTTACCGGGGAAACTGGTCAGTTGCAGAAACACTCTGAGGTATGCACTTGAATGCATTTCACAGGACCTTTAAATGCAATTTTACAAAGTCTAGCTTTTAAAATATTAAATGGAAACATTTCAAACTCAAGCAGGCATATGAACCTATATGTATTATATTACACATATATAGATCTACATAATATATGTATAAGCTTTTGATTCATGTAATATCCTCTGTGAATGTAGAGATGATTCACAAAGTAGAAAAGACTGATGCAAATTCAGGAAAGGAGAAGAAAACTGCTTTCAGGTGCAGAGTATTGAGAGCATGATTCAATAGTTAAAAAGAATAAATTTATGGCCAACTGATCAGTTCACATTATTTGTGGCATCCTGTGGTTAAATGATACAGCTAACTCCATTCTCTTTCATGAGCCACAAACAACATTCATTCACCAGTATGAGAATTAAGCAGACATACTCAGTAAAAAGGATCTAAAAACCCACTAATAAAAGTGAAAGTTTGTGAATATTGGCCTATCAGTGTCATTTTTAGGCTTCACATGGAACACCAACCCTGCTTCCGAGAAATCTCTATTTCATTGGTATTCATTTGGTACTGGACATTAGTTATTTACTTATAAAATATGTGCTCATTACAAAGGTCTGTGAGTGCAGTTGCATTAATTATTCATCCTAAGATTCTGAAACATGTTGGAGGTTCCGAAAGGTAATTTAAACTACTGATGGGAAATGTTCCACATGAGAGCCCATCAGCAAGGTTTCAGGAAGTGGGTTGTGGATCTGGAAGGTAGCAACCAATCAGACACTTTTATCATTTACCTTAAAGTTCTCCACCAATTAGAAAGATAGAAGAGATAATTAGGAAATTAGATATGTTTTTCCCTGAAAAATGAATACTAGAAATATGTCAAAAGTACTTAAATTTATGTCTTTTTCACTTCGTTTTCGTTCATCACATTCCCTTAAGTGAGTATAGAATGAGAATTACAATGTTGTAAAATTCCAGAAATCAGGTTTATTTTACTATTTTCATTGTTATAATGGAATAAGGGTGTACCACAACTTAAAAGTATAAAAGTATATCTTTTATAAACATAGAATCTAGGTATTAAGGACAGAAAAATTAGAACATTGTTAATTCATTTTAAGAACTGTTTCATTTTTTAATTCAATACTATTTTCCATGGCGTTTGTTTAAATAAGAAGCTCTTAATGTCTGAAAATGATTTTTTTTCTATAATTTGAAAATTTTAGTTTGAATTAATGCAGTCTAAAAGTATGTCATTGATTTCACACATACACACACATTACAAAAAGCATAAATATATCTCACTGTTAAAAATTCAAATTATATTGAAGTATAATGAAAAAAATGTGTAAATCTCCCTTTATTATTTCCCCACCTCCATTCCATTCTGAGAGGTGATGCATCAACAATTTCATAAGCATCTTTTCTATCCTCTCTCTATTCATTTGCATACTTTTCTATCCTCTCTCTATTCATTTGCATACGAATACACACATATATGTTTCTTTTTTGCCAAAAAGGGATAAAGTATTTTTTAAAAATTTTACCAGAAGTATTAGGATACTCTCTTACATAAAGTGATTTTTTTAATAATCATTATTAACCTTATTCTGTTTTGGGTTAATTTTCTAATGTAAATTTGTAGAGGTCTTTCATTAATGGCAAATCTTGCAATCTTTTGTTCCATGTTATCAAATGCAAATTGCTTGGAATATATTACTGGTTAAAACTACAAAATAGAAAGTTTTTATAAGAAAAAGGATGGGACAAGAAGTTATTAGCAAAAGAAAGAAAAGGAGTGTTTCAGGCAAGGTCACCCTCCCTTAGGGGGAAATGCAGGGGGTCTTATCAGGCAGGTGACCTCATCTTTTTGGGGGAATAGAGAGGACCCATGTGATAGATTACCTCATTCGTGCTGACCAGAAAATTCCTGATTGACTGTTAAAAGGTTACATTCCTGGAATAGATTGAAACTCTAATTAAGTCTTGGTTTGGAGATGGGACGTGGCAAATGACTTCATTTGAGCTTGTAGTTTCTTTCTTTTTTAACACTTGTTTAAGATGTCTGCTCAGCTCCACATTCTAGGGAGGGAGAAGAAAGAGGAGGGAGGGGCAAAGGGCTCCTTATAGCTGAGCTCATGCCTTTAAGAAGCTGCCTCATAAACCTCACCTAATGGCTTCTGTTTACATCCCACTGGCCTTCCACCTATACATGAGTGTGTGAAATTTTAGCCACAATATTGACACACACAATAAAATAAGTTCCCTATTAATAAAGAAGAGGAGAAAATGGGTGTTGGTAAAATTGCAGTATTTCCGGAATCTCTTGCCTGTGTTAGTGCATCTCCATATCAATAGGTCTTTCCAAGGGGGGGAAAATAGTCCATCTCCATATCAGTAGGTGATTACAAGGGGGAGTGAGAGCATATCTGGGCCAGAGAGGTTGAGTGGGGTCCCTTTTTGCAGCCAGATTGTGAGACACACAGGTGAGCAGAAGTGGATGACTGCTTGTAAGTGATAAATGGGTTTCTCCCACTTTTTCTCCCTTTGACTGATTTTGACTTTAAAAGTTATTTGCCCTGGGCTGGGAACCTATTTTCCCCCTGGAGCTACACCTGGCGGTAGTCAGCAGGACCTCTGACACCAAAATCTGTCTTCATGGGTGCGACACTTGGGCAGGCTGCCCTTAGAAATGGTGGGGAGATACCAGGAAACCCCTCTGTGGATGTTGGGGAGGCCCCAGTAACTGCTGTATTGGCAGTGATGACTCACCCTTACCTCCAGCAGCAGTGGAGGGTGCAGCTTTACTTGGGAATCCCCTGTCCATGCAACTTCCACTTGGGAGCCCCTAATGGGAAATTGGTGTAGGGTAAAGCACCTCCTAGATGGGTGGGCCCTTCACCAGAATTGGGGAAGGTTGGAGACACTGGAAGCCGTGCAGTTAGCTCTCCATGTGAAAGAATACTGCTTAGAGGCCCTGAGTGGCTGTGTGGCAGCTGGGATGGTGGGATGTTTGTTTCTTGAGTTAGTGGAAAGGGTTATTGAAGAGAGACACACACTTCAGCGTCACTTGGAGAAGCTGGACAGTGATGTATGGGATGCCCTTAAGAAAGAGAGACAGTTATTGAGAGGACAGGTTGGGCTCCTGGAAGATAAGGGAGGAGGCAGCAGGAGAATCTGCGTTGCAGGATGCCATGGGAGAAGGTGAGGAAGGAGCGGTGCCTTCAGCCCTGGAGATGGTAGAGGAGATGTCAGGAGAGGACGAGGGGGTGGGGCTGAGGGCTGATTGTTGCTGAGGCCATTACCCAAGGCACCAACCTCTTCTGTATTAAAGGCCTGCCTGGTTGTAATTAAGAAAGTAAACATGCAACCACCGTGTGTTCCTCAGGGGAGGAGCTGTCCCCTCCTCAGGTTGTGGAGAACTCCATGCTCCACCCCTCTACCCAGGATAAGCTGGTGGACATGAGCATCTGGTTTTGGCAGAAGCCGTCTGAACTTCTGCCTACATGGCTTTTGCATCTTTTGGATATGAGGGTGAAAAACATTGCTACGTTGGGCTCTGAAATGACCCTGATGACTCACCCTTCCCTCTGGCAGCAGTTGCAAAGTGCCCATCAAACGTCAGGAAATCAGGCGCTTCTGGATCGGCTGACAGCAGCCACCAGGGCAGTGTGGCCTAATCAGGGTGATTTACCATACTTCCCCACTGGCTGGAAAATGTATGCAGAGCTCCAACAGGGGTTGCAGGAATTGGGCATGAAAAATATCTATAATATGGACCCCGGGACCCCAGTGAGGAGTTGTTCATTGTAGTAATGAGAAATTTGGTACTCCATACAGCTTCCCCATTTCTCTTTGGGGCCCTAGTGACTATTCTTGCCTTTTACATAGGGCAACCCATAAGTAAGGCTACTCATACTTTAGCAGATCTGGGGGAGGTTGAAACAGTAGGAGCCTGGGAGGGAGTACGGGCTATGACTGAAAGGAGAGGTGCAAAGGGCCTTGTGAAGGTCTTGAGGACCCAGATGTGGTTTAATTCAATAAAGGCCAGGGTAGTGAAAGAAAAACTTGATGGGCAGCCCAATAGGATCTTGTTAGAACTGTGGCACCAATTAAAGCCAGAGCAGCACTTCCAGCTGCTGATGTCCAGGACACGGAAGCTGGAGACAAAGCCCCATGTCTGGCTTTTGTCCCTGCAAGACTTCCTAGGAGATAGTACTCAGACTCTGCCTGAGTCCTCACCCCCCAGGATCATGATTGGGCACTGTGGTTTTTTTTTAATAGTTTATTTTGGTATCATTAATCTACAATTACATAAGCAATATTATGGTTACTAAACTACCCCCTTTATCAGGTCTCCCCCATCAACCCCATTACAGTCACTGTCCATCAGCATAGTAAGATGCTATAGAGTCACTACTTGTCTTCTCTGACTTGTACAGCCCTCCCCGTGCCCCCACCCCACATTATATCTGCTAATCGTAATGCCCCTTTTTCCCTCTTGTCCCTCCCTTGCCACCCATCCTCGCCAGTCCCTTTCCCTTTGGTAACTATTAGTCCGTTCTTGGATTCTGTGAGTCTGCTGCTGTTTTCTTCCCTCAGTTTTTTCTTTGTTCTTATACTCCACATATGAGGGAAATCATTTCATACTTGTCTTTTTTGGCTTGGCCTATTTCACTGAGAATAATACTTTCTAGCTCCATCCATGTTGTTGCAAATGGTAGGATTTGTTTTCTTCTTATGGCTGTATAATATTCCATTGTGTATATGTACCACCTCTTCTTTATCCATTCATCTACTGATGGACACTGAGGTTGCTTCCATTTCTTGGCTATTGTAAATAGTGCTGCGATAAAGATGGGGGCGCATATGTCTTTTCAAACTGTGCTGCTGCATTCTTAGGGTAAATTCCTAGGAGTGGAATTCCTGGGTCAAATGGTATTTCTATTTTGAGTTTTTTGAGGAACCTCCATACTGCTTTCCACAATGGTTGAACTAATTTGCAGTGTAGGAGGGTTCCCTTTTCTCCACATCCTTGCCAACATTTGTTGTTGTTTGTGCTTTGGATGTTGGCCGTCCTCACTGGTGTGAGGTGATATCTCATTGTGGTTTTAATCTGCATTTCTCTGATGATTAGTGATGTGGAGCATCTTTTCATGTACCTGTTGGCCATCTGAGTTTATTCTTTGGAGAAGTGTCTATTTATGTCCTCTACCCATTTCTTAATTGGATTATTTGCTTTTTGTTTGTTGAGGTGTGTGAGCTCTTTATATAATTTGGATGTCAGCCCCTTATCAGAAACGTCATTTATGAATATATTCTCCCATACTGTAGGATGTCTTTTTGTTCTACTGATGGTGTCCTTTGCTGTACAGAAGCTTTTCAGCTTGATATAGTCCCACTTGTTCATATTTGGTTTTGTTTCAGATATATTCATAAAGAAGTCACTCATGTTTATGTCCAAGAAATTTTTGCCTATGTTTTTTTCTAAGAGTTTTAAGGATAAGACAGCATGCCCATTTAGCCAAACTTTTCTCTGTTTATTTTTTGTGTTCCACAGACTTTGGTTGGGAGGATGGTAAGGGAGCATCGAGTGCAATCAGCTGGCTGTGGCCTGCCAAATCTAGTCCCTGGCAGGTAGCAAGCTGGATTTTTGGCCGTAAAGAATCTCATACAGTTTTGATGTGCTCTAGGGAGGGCAACTGTTTAGCCTAAGCAATTCAAAGAAGTATAATTGTGCTTCACAGTACACAGAAAGTCACCACATCTGTTTCATGTTTTTGGCTTTTAGAACTGAACTAGAACAGAGAAATAAACATACAGCTTTGAATAGAGAGTAAAAACAAGTTCATGGTGCACAGATGAGCATATTGTATGTAACTCAGTGAAAATTTCCTTAATGAGGGTTTCTTTTGGAAAAGTGAGAAATATTTCTGCTGTTAATCAAGGTTTTTTAAAAAAGATTTAATGGAAAATATTATCTATTTAAATGTCAAGGCAGCCTATCATTCCCCCTTAAATCTATTATAGTCAATTGTTGAGATGCTGCAGCAGTGTTCACGTGACCTATTGCAAATATTTGGGGAGTCATCTGCACTGCATTAGCCTTTCTAGGGGTTGTTATTTAAAAAAAATAATTTGGATGTAGTAGGCTAAGAACATTCAAGGCAATGAACTAGAACTTCATTAACCACTTTAATCTTTTATTTTGGTTCAAATGTAAATGCAGTCATTTGATATCTAAGTGTATATAATATGTGATGACTGTCTTTTAAAAATGTAATCTAGCAGAAAATACATCTTAATTTGAATGTAACAGTGTTTTAAATATAATTTTAATATTCTTCAGCATCTGGTGTCTCAAAGAATGAGGTTATTTGAGGTTAAGAAACTTTTCCTTGCAAAAATAATAGCAACAATAATCTTCAGACAGTGAAAAAGACAAGTACTTATCTAAACGATTAGATACCATGGCGAAGAGGGAAGCAAACTAACATGCACAGAAAGGTTTTTCTTTTACTAAGGGGCTGTATAGTATGATATTTATGTATTTTCTACAATTACTATCTTAAAGATCACATTTGTAAGATCTTTCAGGTGAAGAACCTGACATGAAATAGCACAACTATCACAGGATCAACCTTAATTGTACTCAGATCCTCTTTTTTTTTTATAATTTATTTTGGAATCATTGTTCTACAATTACATGTGCAATATTATGGTTATTTTACTACGCCCTTCATCAGGTCCCCCCCACCAACCCCATTACAGTCACTGTCCATCACTGTAGTGAGATGCTATAGAGTCACTACCTGTCTTTTCTGAGTTGTACAGCCCTCCCTGCGCCCCCCAAAATTACATCTGCAAATCGTAATGCCCCTTTTCCCCTCTTGTACCTCCCTTCCCACCCATCTTCCCCAGTCCCTTTCCCTTTGGTAACTATTAGTCCGTTCTTGGGTTCTGTGAGTCTGCTGCTGTTTTCGTCCTTCAGTTTTTTTCTTTGTTCTTATACTCCACATATGAGTGAAATCATTTGATACTTGTCTTTTTCAGCTTGGCTTATTTCACTGAGCATAATACCCTCTAGCTCCATCCATGCTGTTGCAAATGGTAGGATTTGTTTTCTTCTTATGGCTGAATAATATTCCATTGTGTATATGTACCACTTCTTTATCCATTCATCTACTGAGGGACACTTAGGTTACTTCCATTTCTTGGCTATTGTAAATAGTGCTGTGATAAACATAGGGTTGCATATGTCTATTCCAAACTGGGCTGCTGCAGTCTTAGGGTAGATTCCTATGAGTGGAATTCCTGGGTCAAATGGTATTTCTATTTTGAGTGTTTTGAGGAACCTCCATACTGCTTTCCACAATGGTTGAACCAATTTGCATTCCCACCAACAGTGTAGGAGGGTTCCCTTTTGTCCACATCCTCGCCAACATTTGTTGTTGTTTGTGTTTTGGATGTTGGCCATCCTCACTGGTGTGAGGTGATATCTCACTGTGGTTAATCTGCATTTCTCTGATGATTAGCGATGCAGAGTATCTTTTCATGTGCCTGTTGGCCATCTGAATTTCTTCTTTGGAGAAGTGACTATTCATGTCCTCTACCCATTTCTTAATTGGATTATTTGCTTTTTGTTTGTTAAGGTGCATGAGTTCTTTATACATTTTGGATATCAACCCCTTATCAGATACATCACTTATGAATATATTCTCCTATACTGTAGGATGTCTTTTTGTTCTACTGATGGTGTCCTTTGCTGTACAGAAGATTTTCAGCTTGATGTAGTCCCACTTGTTCATTTTTGCTTTTGTTTCCCTTGCCCAGGGACATATGTTCATGAAGAAGTCGCTCATGTGTATGTCCAAGAGATTTTTGCCTATGTTTTTTTCTAAGAGTTTAATGGTTTCATTACTTATATTCAGGTCTTTGATCCACCATGAGTTTACCTTTGTGTATGGGGCTAGACAGTAGTCCAGTTTCATTCTCTTACATGTAGCTGTCCAGTTTTTCCAACACCAGCTGCTGAAGAGGCCGTCATCTCCCCATTGTATATCCAAGGGTCCTTTATCAAATATTAATTGACTGTATATGTTTGGGTTAATGTTTGGATTTTCTATTCTGTTCCACTGGTCTGTGGGTCTGTTTTTGTGCCAATACCAAATTGTCTTGATTACTGTGGCTTTGTAGTAGAGCTTGAAGTCAGGGTGTGTAATTCCCCCTGTTTTATTCCTCCTTCTCAGGATTGCTTTGGCTATTCGGGGTCTTTTGTGGTTCCATATGAATTTTAGAATTATTTGTTCCAGTTCATTGAAGAAAGCTGTTGGTAGTTTGATAGGGATTGCATTCAATCTGTAGATTGCTTTAGGTAGTATAGCCATTTTGACAATATTTATTCTTCCTAGCCAAGAGCATGGGATGAACTTAACATTTGTTAGTGCCCTCTTCAATTTCTCTTAGGAGTGTCTTGTAGTTTTCAAAGTGTAGGTCTTTCACTTCCTTTGTTAGGTTTATTCCTAGGTATTTTATTCTTTTTGATGCAATTGTGAATGGAATTGTTTTTCTAATTTCTCTTTCTGTTAGTTCATCGTTAGTGTATAGGAAAGCAACGGATTTCTGGGTGTTAATTTTTATCCTGCAACTTTGCTGAATTCAGATATTAGTTCTAGTAGTTTTGGAGTGGAGTCTTCAGGGTTTTTTATGTACAGTATCATGTCATCTGCAAATAGTGACAATTTGACTTCTTCTTTACCAATCTGGATGCTTTCTATGTCTTTGTTTTGTCTGATTGCCATGGCTAGGACCTCCAGTACTATGTTGAATAACAGTGGAGAGAGTGGGCATCCCTGTCTTGTTCCCGATCTTAGATGAAAAGCTTTCAGCTTCTTGCTGTTAAGTATGATGTTAGCTGTGGGTTTGTCATATATGGCCTTTATGATGTTGAGGTACTTACCCTCTATACCCATTTTGTTGAGAGGTTTAAGCACGAATGGATGCTGAATTTTGTCAAATGGTTTTTCAGCATCTATGGAGATGATCGTGTGGTTTTTCTTCTTCTTTTTGTTAATGTGGTGGATGATGTTGATGGATTTTTGAATTTTGTACCATCCTTGCATCCCTGGGATGAATCCCACTTGATCATGGTGTATGATCCTCTTGATGCATTTTTGAATTTGGTTTGCTAATATTTTGTTGAGTATATTTGCATCTACGTTCATCAGGGATATTGGTCTGTAATTTTCTTTTTTGTTGAGGTCTTTGCCAGGTTTTGGTATTAAGAGTAATGCTGGCTTCATAAAATGAGTCCCTCCTCTTCTATTTTTTTAAAAACTTTAAGGAAAATGGGTGTTATTTCTTCTCTATATGTCTGGTAGAATGCAGAGGTGAATCCGTCTGGTCCGGGGGTTTTGTTCTTGGCTAGTTTTTTGATTACTGATTCAATTTCATTGCTGGTGATTGGTCTTTTTAGTTTTTCTTCCGTGCTCAGTTTGGAAGGTGGTATTTTTCTAAGAAGTTGTCCATTTCTTCTAGGTTTTCCACCTTGTTAACATATGGATTCTCGTAATATTCTTTTATAATTCTTTGTATTTCTGTGGGGTCTGTCATGAGTTTTCTTTTCTCATTTCTGATTCTGTTTATGTGTGTAGATTCTCTTTTTCTCTTAATAAGTCTGTCTAGGTGTTTATCTATTTTGTTTATTTTTTCAAAGAACCAGCTCTTGGTTTTATTGATTTTTTCTATTGTTTTATTCTTCTCAATTTTATTTATTTCTTCTCTAATCTTTATTATGTCCCTCCTTCTGGTGACTTTGGGCCACATTTGTTCTTCTTTTTCCAATTTCAGTAATTGTGTCTTAAGACTATTCATTTGGGAATGTTCTTCCTTCTTTAAATAGGCCTGGGTTACAATATACTTTTGTCTTAGAACTGCCTTTGTTGCGTCCCACAGAAGTTGTGGCTTTGTATTGCTGTTGTCTTTAGTCTCCATATATTGTTTGATTTCTGTTTTGATTTGGTCATTAACCCATTGATTAATTAGGAGAATGTTGTTAAGTCTCCATGTATTTGTGAGCCTTTTTGATTTCTTTCTGAAATTTATTTTTGGTTTTATACCTTTGTGATCTGAGAAGTTGGTTGGTAGGATTTCAATATTTTTGAATTTACTGAGGTTCTTTTTGTGGCCTAGTATGTGGTCTATTCTGGAAATGTTCCATGTACACTTGAGAAGTATGTGTATCCTGCTGCTTTTGGGTACAGAGGTCTGTAGATATCTGTTAGGTCCATCTGTTCTAGTGTGTTGTTCAGTGCCTCTGTGTCTTTACTTATTCTCTGTCCGGTTGATCTGTCCTTTGGAGTGAGTGGTGTGCTGAAGTCACCTAAAATGAATGCATTGCTGTCTATTTCCTCCTTTAATTCTGTTAGTATTTGTTTTGCATATGCAGGCGCTCCTGTGTTGGGTGCATATATATTTATAATGGTTATATCTTCTTGTTGGACTGACCCCTTTATCATTATGTAATGTCCTTCTTTTCTCTTGCTACTTTTTTCGTTTTGACGTCTATTTTTTCTGATACAAATACTGCAACACCTGCTTTTTTCTCCTTGTTGTTTGCATGAAATATCTTTTTCCATCCCTTCACTTTTAGTCTGTGTATGTCTTTGCGTTTAAAGTGAGTCTCTTGAAGGCAGCATATAGGTGGGTCTTGTTTTTTATCCATTCATTGACTCTATGTCTTTTGACTGGTGCATTCAGTCCATTTACATTTAGGGTGATTATGGATAGGTATGTACTTTTTGGCATTGCAGGCTTCAGATTCGTGGTTGCCAAAGGTTCAAGGTTAACTTCCCTACTATCTAAAAGTCTAACAACTCACTATGCTATTACAAACACAATCTAAAGGTTCTTTTTTTGTTTTTTTGTTTCATCCCTTTTCTTTCTACTCTATTCTTTATATATTAGGTATCATATTCTGTACTGTTTATCTATCCCTTGATTGACTTTGGGGATACTTAATTTAATTTTGCATTTGCTTAGTAATTCGTTCTTCTATTTTCTTTACTGTGGTTTTTTTTTACCTCTGGTGACAGCTATTAAACCGTAGGAACACTTCCATCTGTATCAGTCCCTCCAAAATACACTGTAGAGATGATTTGTGGTAGGCAAATTCTCACAGCTTTTTCTTATCTGGGAATGGTTTAATCCCTCCTTCAAATTTAAATGATAATCTTGCCGGATAAAGTAATCTTGGTTCCAGGCCCTTTTGCTTCATTACATTAACTATATCATGCCACTACCTTCTGGCCTGTAAGGTTTCTGCTGAGAAGTCTGACAATAGCCTGATGGACTTTCCTTTGTATGTGATCTTATTTCTCTCTCCAGCTGCTTTTAATAGTGTGTCATTATCCTTGATCTTTGCCATTTTAATTACTATATGTCTTGCTGTTGTCCGTCTTGGGTCCCTGTGTTGGGAGATCTGCGCACCTCCATTGCCTGAGAGATTATCTCCTTCCCCAGAGTAGGGAAGTTTTCAGCAATCACCTCCTCAAAGACACTTTCTATCCCTTTTTCTCTCTCTTCTTCCTCTGGTACCCCTATAATGCGAAAATGTTCCGTTTGGATTGGTCACACCGTTCTGTCAATATTCTTTCATTCTTAGAGATCCTTTTTTCTCTCAGTGCCTCAGCTTCTTTGTATTCCTCTTCTCTAGTTTCTATTTAATTTATTGTCTTCACCGTATCCAATCTGCTTTTAATACCGTCTATTGTGTTCTTCGATGATTGGATCTCCGACCGGAATTCATCCCTGAGTTCTTGAATATCTTTCCGCACCTCCATGAGCATGTTAATGATTTTTATTTTGAACTCCCTTTCATGGAGTGTCATAAGGTCCATATCATTCAAATCTTTCTCCAGAGTTGTGTTCATAATTTTACTCTGGACCAGGTTCCTTTGGCATTTCATATTTTTGTATGGCGCCCTCTAGTGCCCAGAAGCTCTACTCTCTGGAGCTGCTCCGCCCCTGAACCAATGCGGGGATTGTAGGGCAGTGGTATTGGTGCCTCCGTGGAGGAAAGGGGTGTTTCCTGGTTCTTGGCTGCTATGTCTGTCTCCACTGCCTCAACCAGTGGGCTTAGCACACAGGTATAAGCCTCTATGCTTTGCATTTTTAGTTGCTGTAGACAGATCTTCCCTCTGGCTGGCCTAACATTAGGGAAGGATTTCCCGGTTTGCAAGCCCGGTGGGGCTCACCAGGAGAAAGGCGCACTAGTGTGCCTGTCACAGAAGGGGTTCTTGGAGCTCTGTAGGCAGCCAGGGAGCTGGAGCACCTGAAGATCGTGAAAGCTCCCTACCTGCTGGGCAGATTGCACCCAGACAATTTTGTCTGCCTGTCCTTTCTCCTGAGCAGTAGGCTCTGTGCAATCCTTGCTCCTTTAGCAGGCCTTTTGCTAAAAGCTTCTTTGTTATGAAGTCTCTCAGACTGCCTGCCTTTCTTTTGTCCCTGAGCAGCTGGGTATGGATCCCTGCTTTCCTAAGCAGCTGGAATCTTAGTCTCTCCAGGAGTTCTGCCTGTCTTAGCTTTCCAAGAGTATCATGCAAGCACCATGAAATGTAGGTTTGTGCTCCCAGAGCAGAACTCCGGAGTTAGGTATTCAGCAGCCCACATGTCCACTCCCTCCCTGCTCCGTTCCTATTCCTCCCACTGGTGAGCTGGGTTTGGGGAAGGGCTTGGATCCCGCAGGACCACAGCTTTAGTACATTACCTTTTTCTGTGAGGGCTGCTCTTGTCTCCAGGTGTATGCAGTTTGTTGCCGTCCTCTTTCCCGTTGCTCTTTCAAGAGTAGTTGTAATAGCTTTATTTTCATATCATATGAAGTTTTAGAGGCCTCTTTCTCACCTCTGACACTGCCATCTTTAATCCAATCAGATCCTCTTTTACTTCTGGTCTTTCAACTTGCAATTATGTATTATTATTTTTTAATGTTTGTCTTTCCAGCAGTCAATAAGCCCCATGAGGTCCAGGACTATGTCTGTCCTCCACTCTATACCCAAGGACCTCAATAGCAGCTCGCTGATATTTATTGACGGTGCCAGAAGCCTGACCTTTTCTAAATTATGTAAATAAATTGACCCGTTTAATTTCCCCGACAAAACTTGGAATGGATGACTATTATCCCTACTTGATAGATGAGTAAAGAGAAGGACATAGTAATCAAGTAACTGACTAGAAGGTGGAGGAAGTAGGATTCAGGCCCTGGCACTCTGACCCTCTAGGTCCATATGTTTCATTACTAGCTGGACTCTTGGCAAAGTAAGGAATACTCAGAGATTAATTAAGATTCAAAAATACCTCATAGACAAAATCACTCCCTTAGATGTCACAATAGTTTATCATTACCCCTGACATAATATTTATTCATTTAACAAAAAAGCATTGAGAACTGAGCATCTATATGCCAATATTCTAAACACCTTTTTAGATTGCCTCTCTCAGACCTCACAGGAACCCAGCCTGTATGTGAATCTTATTCTCTCTAATTTACAGATGAGGGGTACAGAGTCTTCAAAAATTTAAGTTATTTGGTCTAGGTAAATGCTCTGTATTTAGTACATGTTTGAAAGCAGGGCTTGTCCAACTCCAAACTCAGCACTCTGTGTTATCATGTAGCACTCAAATTTCTTTCCCTTCTCTGATTGCTAATACAGTAGAGGTAGTAGAGGTAGGTGCTATTAGCTAAAATGTGGTGACACCTAGAAAGATATTAAACTTTTCGATTTTTAGCTTCCTTTTTTCTTATTTAATAATTTGGGCCTTGTGAGTAATATGGATCTGTGTTTTCTTGCTTTTAAGGAACAGCAGGATAAGGTAGCAAGATACTCACTTTTGTAACTGATTTAGTCTGACAGGAGTTTAGTGTAGTCCTGGACCGAGAGCCTTCATGATTCTGTGCCATAAGCCAGAAACAATACATTATTCTCTTCCCTTCTTCTGTCATTTTAAATCTGTAAAGGAATTGTGCCCTATAAAAACTTGAAACCTGCTCCTCTATTGTTAACGTCTGATTTTTTTTATAGGCTGTCAGAGATGAGAAAGAGGGGTTACAC
>JAVSCE010016196.1:0-70405 GCA_032199065.1 Smutsia gigantea
ATCAACCAGACAGAAAATAAGTAAAGACACAGAGGCACTGAACAACACACTAGAACAGATGGACTTAACAGACATCTACAGAACTCTGCACCCTAAAGCAGCAGGATACACATTCTTCTCAAGTGCACATGGAACATTTTCCAGAATAGACCACATACTAGGCCACAAAAAGAACCTCAGTAAATTCAAAAATATTGAAATCCTACCAACCAACTTCTCAGATCACAAACGTATAAAACTAGAAATAAATTTTAGAAAGAAATCAAAAAGGCTCACAAATACATGGAGACTTAACAACATTCTCCTAATTAATCAATGGGTTAACAACCAAATCAAAACAGAAATGAAAGAATATATGGAGACTAATGATAACAACAACACAAAGCCACAACTTCTGTGGGACGCAGCAAAGGCAGTTCTAAGAGGAAAGTATATTGCAGTCCAGGCCTATTTAAAGAAGGAAGAACATTTCCAAATGAATAGTCTAAAGACACTTACTGAAATTGGAAAAAGAAGAACAAATGAGGCCCAAAGTCACCAGAAGGAGGGACATAATATTAAGATCAGAGAAGAAATAACTAAATTGAGAAGAATAAAACAATAGAAAAAAATCAATAAAACCAAGAGCTGGTTCTTTGAAAAATAAACAAAATAGATAAACACCTAGCCAGACTCATTAAGAGAAAAAGAGAATCTACACACATAAACACAATCAGAAATGAGAAAGGAAAAATCACGACGGACCCCACAGAAATACAAAGAATCATAAGAGAATATTATGAGAATCTATATGCTAACAAGCTGGAAAACATAGAAGAAATGGACAACTTCTTAGAAAAATACAACCTTCCAAGACTGACCAAGCAAGAAACAGAAAAACTAAACAGACCAATCACCAGCAACGAAATTGAATCGGTAATCAAAAAACTACCCAAGAACAAAAACCCCGGACCTGATGGATTCACCTCTGAATTCTACCAGACATATAGAGAAGAAAACACCCATTGTCCCTAAAGTTTTCTAAAAAATAGAAGAGGAGGGAATACTTCCAAACTCATTGTATGAAGCCAGCATCACTCTAATACCAAAACCGGGCAAAGACCTCACCAAAAAAGAAAATTACAGACCAATATCCCTGATGAACGTAGATGCAAAAATACTCAACAAAATATTAGCAAACCGAATTCAAACATACATCAAGAGGATCATACACCATGATCAAGTGGGATTCATCCCAGGGATGCAAGGATGGTACAACATTCGAAAATCCATCAACATCATCCACCACATCAACAAAAAGAAGAACAAAAACCACATGATCATCTCCATAGATGCTGAAAAAGCATTTGACAAAATTCAGCATCCATTCCTGATTAAAACTCTCAACAAAATGGGTATACACGACAAGTACCTCAACATCATAAAGGGCGTATATGACAAACCCACAGCTAAATCATACTTAACAGCAAGAAGCTGAAAGCTTTTCATCTAAGATCGGGAGCAAGACAGGGATGCCCACTCTCTCCACTGTTATTCAACATAGTACTGGAAGTCCTAGCCATGGCAATCAGACAAAACAAAGACATACAAGGCATCCAGATTGGTAAAGAAGAAGTCAAATTGTCACTGTTTGCAGAAGACATGATAGTGTACATAAAAAACCCTAAAGACTCCACTCCAAAACTACTAGAACTAATATCTGAATTCAGCAAAGTTGCAGTATACAAATTTAGCACACAGAAATCTGTTGCTTTCCTATACACTAACGATGAACTAACAGAAAGAGAAATCAGAAAAACAATTCCATTCATAATTGTATCGAAAAGAATAAAATACCTAGGAATAAACCTAATGAAGGAAGTGAAAGACCTGCACTCTGAAAACTACAAGACACTCCTAAGAGAAATTAAAGAGGATACTAACAAATGGAAATGCATCCCATGCTCTTGGCTAGGAAGAATAAATATTGTCAAAATGGCTATACTACCTAAAGCAATCTACAGATTCAACGCAATCCCTATCAAACTACCAACAGCTTTCTTCAATTAACTGGAACAAATAATTCTAAAATTCATATGGAACCACAAAAGACCCCGAATAGCCAAAGCAATCCTGAGAAGGAGGAATAAAACAGGGGGAATTATGCTCCCTGACTTCAAGCTCTACTACAAAGCCACAGTAATCAAGACAATTTGGTATTGGCACAAAAACAGACCCACAGACCAGTGGAACAGAATAGAAAATCCAAACATTAACCCAAACATATACAGTCAATTAATATTTGATAAAAGTGCCTTGGATATACAATGGGGAGATGACAGCCTCTTCAGCAGCTGGTGTTGGAAAACTGGACAGCTACATGTAAGAGAATGAAACTGGACTACTGTCTAGCCCCATACACAAAGGTAAACTCAAGGTGGATCAAAGAACTGAATGAAGTCATGAAACCATAAAACCCTTAGAAAAAAACATAGGCAAAAATCTCTTGGACATAAACGTGAGCAACTTCTTCATGAACATATCTCCCCAGGCAAGGGAAACAAAAGCAAAAATGAACAAGTGGGACTATATCAAGCCGAAAAGCTTCTGTACAGCAAAGGACACCATCAGTAGAACAAAAAGACATCCTACAGTATGGGAGAATATATTCATAAATGACGTATCTGATAAAGGGTTGACATCCAAAATATATAAAGAACTCACGCACCTTAACAAACAAAAGCAAATAATCCAATTAAGAAATGGGCAGAGGACATGAATAGACACTTCTCTAAAGAAGAAATTCAGATGGCCAACAGGCACATGAAAAGATGCTCCACATCGCTAATTATCAGAGAAATGCAAATTAAAACCACAGTTAGATATCACCTTACACCAGTTAGGTTAGTCGCCATCCAAAACACAAACAACAACAAATGTTGGCGAGGATGTGGAGAAAAGGGAACCTCCTCCTACACTGCTGGTGGGACTGCAAATTAGTTCAACCATTGTGGAAAGCAGTATGGTGGTTCCTCAAAAAACTAAAAATAGAAATACCATTTGACCCAGGAATTCCACTGCTAGGAATTTACCCTAAGACTGCAGCAGCCCAGTTTGAAAAAGACATATACACCCCTATGTTTATCACAGCAGTATTTACAAAAGCCAAGAAATGGAAGCAACCTAAGTGTCTATCAGTAGATGAATGGCTAAAGATGTGGTACATATACACAATGGAATATTATTCAGCCATAAGAAGAAAACAAATCCTACCATTTGCAACAACATGGATGGAGCTAGAGGGTATTATGCTCAGTGAAATAAGCCAAGCCGAAAAAGACAAGTATCAAATGATTTCACTCATATGTGGAGTATAAGAACAAAGAAAAAAACTGAAGGAACAAAACAGCAGCAGACTCACAGAACCCAAGAACGGACTAATAGTTACCAAAGGGAAAGGGACTGGGGAAGATGGGTGGGAAGTGAGGGATAAGAGGGAAAAAGGGGCATTACAATTAGCAGACGTAAAGTTGGGTCGGGGCACAGAGAGGGCTGTAAAACTTAGAGAAGTAGTGATTCTATAGCATCTCACTATGCTGATGGACAGTGACTGTAAAGGGTTTGGTGGGGGGGACCTGATGAAGGGGTAATTTAATAACCATATATTGCACATGTAATTGTAGATTAATGATACCAAAATAAATTATATTAAAAATAAATAAATAAATACATCATGCCCCTCCCTTCTGGCCTGTAAGGTTTCTGCTGAGAAGTCTGATGATAGCCTAATGGACTTTCCTTTTTATGTGATCTTATTTCTCTCTCTGGCTGTTTTTAATTGTCTGTCCTTATCCTTCATCTTAGCCATTTTAATTACTATATGTCTTGGTGTTGTCTTCCTTGGTTCCCTTGTGTTGGGAGATCTGTGCACCTCCATGGCCTGAGAGACTATCTTCTACCCCAGATTGGGAAGTTGTCAGCAATTATTTCTTCAAAGACACTTTCTATCCCTTTTTCTCTCTTCTTCTTCTGGTACCCCGAAAATGCGAATATTGTTCTATTTGGATTGTTCACACAGTTCTCCCAATGTTCTTTCATTCTTAGAGATCCTTTTTTCGCTCTGTGCCTCAGCTGCTTTGTATTCCTCTTCTCTAATTTCTATTTCATTTATCGTCTCCTCCACCATATCTAATCTGCTTTTAAAACTTTCCATTGTATGTTTCATTTCTGATACTGTGTTCTGTAATGATTGGATCTCCTCCCAGAATTCCTCCCTGAGTTCTTGAATATTTTTCTGTACCTCCATGAGCATGTTAATGATTTTTATTTTGACATCCCTTTCAGGCAGATTCATGAGGTCTCAGGAGTTGTATTTATATTCATAATTTTACTTTGAACCAGGGTCCTTTGGCTTTTCATATTTGTATTCGGCACCCTATAGTGCCCAGAAGCTCTATTCTCTGGAGCTGCTCAGCCCTGAAGCAATGTTGGGGGTCGTAGGGGGGTGGTATTGGTGCCTGGGGAGAGGAAAGAGATGTTTCCTGCTTCCCGGCTGCTGTGCCTGTCTCCATTGCCAGAACCAGTGGGGTGAGCACACAGGTATAAGCCTCTATGGTTTGTGTTTCTAGTTGCTGTAGACAGTGCTTCCCTCTGGCTGGCCTAACTCCACAGTAGGGTTTGCTGGTTTGCAAGCCAGGTGGGGCTGGCTGGGAGAAAGGTGCAGTAGGCTGCTTATCATGGAGGGGGTCCTTGGAGCTGTGTACCCATCCAGGGAGCTGGAGCTCCTGAAGACTGTGAAAGTTCCCAACCTGCTGGGCAGAGTGCACGTGGACAATTTTGTCTACCTGCCCTTTCTCCTGAATCTCTGTGCAATCCTTGGCCCTTTAGCAGCCCTCTTACTGTTAAGAAGTCTCTCAGACTGTCCGCCTTTCTTTTGTCCCAGAGCAGCCGCATATGGATCCCTACTTTCCACAAGCCGCTGGAATCTCAGTCTCTCCAAGTATTCTGCCTGTCTTAGCTTTCCAACCCCCTAATCATGAGAGTACCATGAAAACACCATGAAATGTAGGTTTGTGCTCCCAGATCAAATCTCCAGAGTTAGGTTTTCAGCAGTTCCAGGCCTCCACTCCCTCCCTACTGTTTCTCTTCCTCCACCCAGAGAGCTTGTGTGGGGGAAGGGCTTGGGTCCCCTTGGGCCACGGCTTTGGTATGTTAACACTGTTCTATGAGGTTTATTCTTTCTCCAGGTGTATGCAGTTTGGCGCAGGCCTCTTTCCTGTTGCTCTTTCAGCATTAGTTGTATTAGTTATGTTTTCGTATTATATGCGGTTTTAGGAGGAAGCCTCTGTCTCACGTCTCATGCCGCCGCCATCTTTCTTGATTTGTGTTTTAATGGCATATCACTTTCCATCATTTTACTTTTTTTTAAGTTAATGGACTTTATTTTTTAGAGAAGTTTTAGATTTACAGAAAAACTGAGCAGTTTTCCCATTTACCTTCTTCCCCACCCCACAGTTTTTACTATCATTAACATCTTGCTTTAGCATGATACATTTGTTACAGTTCATGAGCAAATGCTGATACATTATTATTAACTAATATCCATAGTTTACAGAAAGGTTCACTCTGTTATACATTTCTATGGGTTTTGAGAAATATGTAACGACATGTATGCACCACTACTATATCATACTGACTAGTTTCACAGTCCTAAAAATGCCATGCTTCCCTATTCATTAATTCCCCCCACTTGTCGAGCTCCTGGCCAAATATTGATCTTTCTACTGTCTCCATAGTTTTGCCTTTTCCAGAATGTTCTGTAGTTGGAGGCACACATTATATAACCTTTGCAGATTGGTTTCTTTCATTTAGAAATATGCATTTAAGATTTCTCTATGTCTTTTCATAGCCTGATAGCTCAGTTCTTTATACTGATGAATAATATTTCCTTATATGTCTCTGCCACAGTTTATTTATTAATGCATGTATTGAAGGGCATCTTGGTTATTTCCAGATTTTGGCAGTTGTGAGTAAAGCTGCTATGAACATCTGTGTGCAGATTTTCGTGTGGAAATAAGTTTTCAGCTCATTTGGGTAAATACTGAGGAGCACAACTTATAGATCTTACAGTAGAGCTTTGTGAGAAACTGCCAGACTATCTCCAGTGTTACTGTTCCTATTCTTCATTCCCACCAGCAGTAAATGAGAGTTCCTGTTGCTCTGTGTTCTCTCTAGCATTTAGTATTGGTGTTTTGGTTTTTCAGCATTTTCATAGTGTCATAGCTTCAATTTTTCAATTCCCTAATATTGTATGATGTTAAGATTCTTTTCATGTGCTTATTTACCTTCTCTACATCTTCTTTGATGAGGTGTCTTAGATACTGTGCCCATTTTTTTTTTACTGGGTTGTGTGTTATCTATTGTTGAGTTTTAAGAGTTTTTTGTATATATACGTACTTTGCAAATACTTCTGCTGAGTCATTTTACTTTTAACCTCTCTTTACATTTAAAGTAGGTTTCTTATAGACAGCATAGTTACCTTGCTTTTTTCATTGAATTTGACAGTCTTTATCTTTTAATTTGTGTGGTGAGACCACTTATACTTAAATAATTATGAAATAGAAGAAAATTTGCCATTTTTGTAATCTATTACAATTTGTTCCCATCTGTTCTTTGTTCCATTCATCCTCTTTTTTCTGCCTGCTTTTGGATTGACTGTTTTTTTATGATTCCATTTTATCTCCACTATTGGCTTATTTGTACCTGTTTTGAACAAATGTTAGTGGTTATCCTAGAGTTTACAATATACTCCTTTGATCAATCACAATCATCCTTTAATATTACACTATTTTGTGTTTAGTTGAAGAACCTTATAATCTCCAAATTTCTCCCATCCAATTTTGTGCTATAATTGTCATATTTTACTATATACATATGTGCTATAAGTATCATATACTGTAATTCACAATATTTGCTGTTTTTTATCTGAAAAAATATTTTATACATCTAGTTTTCAGTCTAGTATGTAATGAGTTTAGAAGTTGCCATTCTATCTTAACAAGTAAAAAAGCTGAAAAAACTTAAAAATAAACAACTCTTCTTGGATCTATCAGAGGAGGGAGGTCACAGCACAAACCTCTTCCCCATAAATTGGAGAGAAAGATAGGTAGATAGTGACTCACAACTTACTAGAGCAGAAACCCACCTCCATGGGATAGAAAAACCTGAAATGTGATTAACAAATTGCTGGCAGCTCACTGTGGACAAGCTTGAGAGATTAAAATCTCTAGGGGGATCCCAGTCATCAGAAGTCTCTCACACTTTTATGACTGTCTTTTCCCCATGTATATTCTTGCCTCTTTTGCTGTATATTAATTGACCATCTATGTGTGGGTTTATTTTTGGGCCTTCTATTCTGTTCCTTTGATCAGGTCTTTTCTTGTGCTGGTACTATACTGTTTTTGATTACTGTAGCTTTGTAGTATGGCTTGCAGTCAGGGAGTATAATATCCCCATCTCTGTTCTTCTTTATCAAGATGGCTTTGACTATTTTGGGTCTTTTGTGGTTGCACATGAATTTTAAGATTATTTTCTTAGTTCATTGAAAAATGCCATTTGAGCTTTGATAAGGATTGCATTGCATCTGTAAATTACTTTGGGCAACATGGCCATTGGGACAGTATTCATTCTTCCTATTCTTGAGCATGGGATACATCTCCATTTATTGTGTCTTCTTCAATTTCTTTCATCAGTGTCTTGTAGGTTTCAGAGTACAGGTCTTTCACCACCTTGGTGAGGTTTATTTCTAACCATTTTATTATTTTTGGTGCAATTATAAGTGGAATTGTTTTTCAGATTTCTCTTTCTTCTAGTTCATTGTTAGTATATAGGAATGCAACAGATTTCTGTGTATTAATTTTGTATCCTGCAACTTTGCTGAATCCATTTATTAATTCTAATAGTATTTTGGTGGAGTCTTTAGAGTTTTCTCTGTATAGTATCATGTCACCTGCAAATAGTGACAGTTTTACTTTTCCCTTACCAATTTGGATGCCTTTTATCTCTTTATCTTGTCTGGTTACCTTGGCTGGGACCTCCAGTAGAGTAGAATTGGTGAGAGTGGGCATCCTTGTCTTGTTCCTCACCTTACAGGAAAAGCTTTCAGCTTTTTGCCATTGAGTATGAAGTTAGCTGTGGGTTTGTCATATAGTCATATATGGCCTTTATTATGTTCCCTCTATATCCACTTGGGTGAGAATTTTTATCATGAATGGGTTTTGAATTTTGTCAAATGCTTTTTTAGCATCTATTGAGATTATCACATGTTTTTATTCTTCATTTTGTTATGGTAGTGTATCACATTGATTGATTTACAAATACTGTACCACTCTTGCATCCCTGGAATGAATCCTACTTGGTCATTATGGAGATCCTTTTGGTGAATTTTTTAATTCAGTTTGCTAATATTTTGTTGGGGATTTTTGCATCTGTATTCATCAGGGATATTGGTCTGTAATTTTTTTGTAGTGTCTTTATCTAATTTTGGTATTAGAGTAATGGCGGCCTCATAGAATACATTTGGAAATATACCCTCCTCTTCTATTTTTTTGAATACTCTAAAAAGAATGGGTAATAGCTCTTCTTTAAATGTTTGGTAGAATTCAGGTGTCAAGCCATCTGGTCCTGGAATTTTGTTTGTTGGGAGTTTTTTGCCTACCAGTTCAATGTCATTACAGGTAATTGGTCTGTTCAGGTTTTCTGTTTCTCCCTGGGTCAGTCTTGGAAGGTTGTAATTTTCTAGGTATTTATTCATTGCTTCTAGGTTGTCCAATTTATTGGCATATAATGTTTCATAGAATTCTCTTATAATTTTTTGTATTTTTCTGGTATCTGTTGTAACTTCTTTTTCATTTCTGATTTTATTTGTGTCCTCTTTTTTTTTCTTGATTAGGTCTGGCTAAGGATTTGTCTATTTTGTTTATCTTCCCAAAGAAGCATCTCTTGGTTTCATTTTTTTTCTATTTTAATTCTGCTCTGCTCTTTATTATGTCCTTCCATCTACTAACTTTGGGTTTTATTTGTTCTTTTTTCTAGTTTTGACTTTAGGCTGTTTATTTGGGATTGTTCTTGTTTCTTGAGATAGGCCTGTATTGCTATGCGCTCCCTCCTTAGAACTGCTTTTGTGGCATTGCACATGTTTTTGAACTGTGGTTGTATTTTTGTATTCAATCGTCTCCATGTATTGTTTGATATCTCTTTGATTTGTTCATTGACCCATTGATTATTTAGAAGTATGTTGTTTAGCTTCCATGTGTTTGTAGGATTTTTTATTTTCTTCATGTAATTTATTTCTAGTTTCATACCATTTTGATCTGAAAAGATGCTTGACACAATTTCAATCTTTTTAAATTTATTGAGGCTCTCTTTGTGTCCTAATATGTGATCTATTCTGGAGAATGTTTCATGTGCACTTGAGAAAAATGTGTGTCCTGCTGCTTTTGGGTGAAGTGTTCTGTAAATATCTGTTAAGTCCATCTGATCTAATATATTGTTTAGCACCTCTGTTTCCTTATTTAATTTCTATCTTGTTGATCTGTCTATTGACGTGAGTGGTGTATTAAAGTCTCCTAAAATGAAGGTGTTTCATCTATTTTCCCCTTTAGGTTTGTTAGTATTTGTTTTATATATTTAGGTGTTCCTATGGTGGGTACATAAATATTTGCAATTGTTACATCTGCTTTTGGACTGATCCCGTTATCATTTATGTAATGTCCTTCTTTGCCTCTTGTTATTTTCTTCTGTTTGTTGAGTATATTTTGTCTAAGTACTGCTGCTCCTGCTTTTTTTCTTCCATTTATTTTCATGAAATACTTTTTTCCATCCCTTCATTTTCAGTTTGTGTATATCTTCAGATCTGAAATGAGTCTCCTGTAAGCAGCATATAGATGGATCTTGTTTCTTTATCCATTCTGCCACCATATGTTTTTTAATTGGTGCATTCAGTCCCTTTACATTTAAGGTAGTTTTTGATAGTATGTACTTATTGCCATTTTATTAATTGTTTTCTGTAATTTTTTTTTGTAATTCCTCTCTGTTACTTTCTTCCTCTTGTATACTCTTCTCTTGTTATTTTGTGGTTTCCTTTAGTGTTATGCTTGGATTTCTTTTTTTTAAATATTTTGTGTATCAATTACTGGCTTTAGGTTTGTGGTTACCATAAGGTTCATAGATAGTTTCCTAAATACATAACAGTCTATATTAAGTTGATGGTAGCTCTATTTCAACACAATCTAAAAGTACTACTTTTTTATTCATCTTCCTCCACCACACTTTATGTAGAAGATATCATAATATACAACTTTTGTGCATAAATGATTTTATGCATACTTGACTTTACTGTTTTTAACTTCATACTTGCTTATTAAGTAATTGGCCTATTATTTTACTGTAGGTTTATTTTCAGTGGTGAAAAACATTTAGGGTTAAGAATATTTTAATGTCCCTTTAACATATCCTATAAGTCTGGCTTAATGGTGGTGAATTCTTTTAATTTTTGTTTATCTGGGAAGCTTAACCTCTCCTTCAGTTCTGAATTATAACATTGCTGGGTAGAGGATTCTTGGTTGAAGGCCCTTCTGTTTCAGTACATTAAATATTTCATGTCACTCCCTTCTGACCTGTAAAGTTTCTTCTGAGAAGTCTGATGGGGTTTCCCTTATAAGTAATCTTTTTTTCTCTCTCTGGCTGCTTTCAATACTCTCTCTTTATCCTTAATCTTTGCCATTTTAATTATTATATGTCTTGGTGTTATCTTCCTGGGGTTCCTTTTGTTAGGGGATCTCTGTACTTCCATGACCTGAGTGTCTATTTCCTTTCCCATTCAGCTATTATTTCTTCAAGAGACTTTCTACTCCTTTGTCTCTCTCTTCTTCTTCTCATACCCCTATTACATGAATATTGTTTTGTTTGGAGTTGTCACACAGCTTTCTTAATGTCTTCTCATTTTTAGAAATTCTTTTATCTCTGTTCTCAGCTTGCTGTTTCCCTGTTCTCTATTTTCCATCTCATTGATCCTTTCCTCTACCTCTAGCAGTCTACTGTTCATTCCTTCCATTGTATTTTTTATTTCTGTTACTGTATTCTTCAGCTCTGATTGACTGTTTCTCAAATCTTCTATCTCTTTGACGAAGTTCTTGCTGAGATCATCAGTTCTTTTTCCTGGGTCAGTGAACTTTATGACTGTTACCCTGAAATTTTTATCAAGAAGATTGGTGATCTCTCTTTCATTTACCCCTCTTTCTGGTGTCTTATCTTGTTCTCTTGTTTGGAGCATAGTCCCCTGCCTCCTCATTTTGTCTTGGTTTCTGGGTTTCTTCCTTTGTATTAGATAGATCAGCTATATCTCCTGGTCTAGAAAGTTATTGCTTTATGAAGCGGGCATCCTTTGGTGCCCAGAAGCTCAAGACTCTTTGCTCACCAGTATCTGCTTCTCCTTTGAGGTGGAACCACAGTTGCTGTTGGTGGGTTGTGGGCAGGGCTGCCTTTCTGCCTGTCTGCTGGCTGCAGCTGATCTCTGTCAGCAGAGACTGACAGCTTGCCTCTGCATGATTTGTTGCAAGTGGAGCCACCCTTTGCCTGCTGGTCAGCAATGACAGCTGCTGCTGGGCTGGTACACAGGGGAGCATTGCTGTGGGTCTGAGTACCCACTGAGGGAGCTGGGGAGTTTATAGCTGCCTCCCACAAGTATCCCACCAGTTGGGTGGAGGGATTATTTCTATTGTTATAATATTATGATGGAAGAATATGGCAGTTAAATTTTCCACTTCAAGAAATATGTTGAAGTTGTTTTTATGACTTTTTGACCAAAAGGTATATTTAGTATTTATGGGATATAGTGTTTTCTGTCTCTATTAAACCAAGTTTATTAATTATTGATAGTAGTTAAGTTCTCTAGTTCTCTGTGTCCTTACTTGGAAAGCCTCCCTCCACCTGCCAAGCAGCAAAATTGGACTGCTGCTGGGCAGAGCAGGCTGGGTGGTGCAGGTACCCAAGGAAGTGCAATGTGGGGCTGAGTTGCCAGTGAAGGGAGATGGATGGAGCGTTTAGAGCTGGAGCATCTGACCAGTTGGGCTGAGGGAGGGCTAGGGAAGCATCATCCATCTACCCTTTCTCCTCCTGAGATAGCTCCCTCCAACCCCACCCATGACCTCTGGCACATTTCCCACTGCTGGTAGATCTTTCAAACTGCTGCCTTTGTGTTGGGTCTCAGCAGGACTGATGGAGCATCCCTGTCCTCCACAAATGACATGAGTCTTAACCTCCCAAAGTGCTCCAACTGTCCTGGTATCTGGCCCCATTAATTACCAAAGCCCAATGCAGTGTTGACTCGTGTTCCCTGTGCAGATGTCCAGTGCCAGATATGCACTAATCCCCTCCCCACTCAGTTCCTCTCCTTCCTGCTTGTGGGCTGGGATGGGGAAGGGCTGGGGTCCCATCAGTCACAGCTCTGCCACTTTACCCTTTTCATTGTGGTTTTCTCTTCTTCACTGGGTATAGATTGTTCTGCAGTCTTCAGGTCATTTTCAGGGTTAGCTGTATTTGCTGTAGTTACTTCCTTGGTGTGTATGTAGGAGGCGGTTTCTGCCTTGCCTTCCTACTCTGCCTTATCTTTTCTATTACAAAGTTCGTGTTTGAGTAATTTCTGTTGTCCTATCTTCAAGTTCCCTGATTTTTCCTTAGCTGTGTTTTTCTTTTGCAATGAGTCAGTCAAAAGCATTCTTGAGCTCTCTTACTGTGTTTTTTATTTCTAGGATTCCTATTTGATTCTTTTTTATGATTTCTGTATTTCTGCTGACATTCCCATGTTCATATATGTCATCTATTTTTTTCATTCAAGCCTGTAATTTATCATAGACTTATTAAATTCCCTGTCAGATCATTTTAATATCTGAATTTCCCCTGATTGTTTCAGATAATTGTTTTTTCTCTTAAGAGTGCTTTGTTTTTTTTTATGTCTTATAATTTTTATTGTGTATTTAGCTTATGTGTAATATAATATGTAAGATTATGATGTAAATATGATTTTTTCTGGATGTATACACCATCCTTCTTGATAATCCATCCCATTTGTATTTAATATATAGCATGATACTTGAGGGTTCATTTTATTTATTTGCAGTTTTGATTCCTCTTTGACCTACAGCTATTTAGATAGTGACTTTTTGAAAAAATTCAAGGAGGTTGAGATTTTTACATAACTTTTTTATTTTTATTTCTATTGTTATAATATTATGATGGAAGAATATGGCAGTTAAATTTTCCACTTCAAGAAATATGTTGAAGTTGTTTTTATGACTTTTTGACCAAAAGGTATATTTAGTATTTATGGGATATAGTGTTTTCTGTCTCTATTAAACCAAGTTTATTAATTATTGATAATAGTTAAGTTCTCTAGTTCTCTGTGTCCTTACTTGTCTGCTTGAACTGTTAAAGATTGAAGGAAGTATTTAAAGGTATCCATTATGATAATGGTTTTACCAATTTTTTCTTGAATTATGGTTCTTTCTTCCTGGTTATTTTATTTTGTAAGCTGTTATTCAGCCTATAAATATTTATGAATGTTTTCATTTTTGAAATAACAACAAAACAACCTGATTTCATTTAGTCATTTTTTTCTATTGCTACTTCTGATTTCTTCTTGCTTCATCTATCTTTTTGCTGATCTCTTTACTTTTAATCCATCTGCTTGTGATCATATCACTGCAAAAACTCAAACCCATGTTTACTGTCATCCTTTCCCTATTTTTCTGGGGTTTGTGAGATTTTGGTCTGAACCATGTTGACATTTCATATTTCTGTGTGGTGCCCTCTAGTGCCCAGAAGCTCCAGTCTCTGGAGCTGCTCAGCCCCTAGAGTGAGGTTGGGGGTTATAGGGGAGCAGAGCTGGTGCCTGGGGGGAGGAAAGGTCTGTTTCCTGACTCCCGTCTGCTGTGCCTGTCTCCTGTATAAGAGCCAGTGGGCCGAGCACACAGGTGTAAGCCTTTGTGCTTTGCGTCTCTAGCTGTTGTAGGTGGGGCCTCCCTCTGACTGGCCTGATGCCAGCGCAGTGACTGCCGGTTTGTGAGCCGGTGCAGTCAGGCCAGGAGGAAGGCTCAGCAGGCTGCATATCACAGTGGAGGGCCTTGGAGCTGAGTAGCCAGCCAGGGGGATGGAGCACCTGAAGCTCCTCAAAGTTCCCAATCTGCTGGGCAGAGTGTACCCAGACAACCCTGTCCCCCATCCCTTCTCCCGGTCAGCAAGCTCCGTGTAAACCCCGCCCCTTCAGCAGCCCTCTCACTGCTAGGGAGCCTGTCAGATCGCCCGCCTTTCCCCTGTCCCAGAGCGGCTGGCTGTGGATCCCGTCCTCCACAAATGGCTGGAATCTGTTTCTCAAGCACTCCACCTCTCCCAGCTCCTCATCCACCAGAGCACCACACAGTGCAGGTTTCTGCTTGAAAAGCAGACCTCCAGGGCTGGGTGTTCAGCAGTTCTAGGCTTCCATCCCCTCCCCCCTCCGTTTCTCTTCCTCCCGCCAGTGAGTTGGGGTGGCGGAAGGGCTCGCATCCTACCGGATTAAGGCTTTCATACGTTACCCTGTTTCATGAGGTCTGCTCTGTTCGTGAGGTCTGTATGCAGCCTGGTGCAGCCTTCTTTCCTGTTGCTGTTTTAGGGTTAGTTGTATTAACTATATTTTCACACCATCTGTGGTTTTGAGAGGAGTTCTCTGTCTCACCTCTCACGCCGCCATCTTGAATCTCCTCTATCTGTCATCCTTTCCCTAGACTACTGAAATAGGTACCTAATTAGTCTCCTTGTTTCTACTTTTACTTAACTAAAATCCATTCGCCACTCAGTAGTCAAAGTGATCATTTTCCATCTGAAAGCTCTCCCAGGGCCTCTCTCACATTATACTCCTTACCAGGGCTTATGTTACATAATCTATCCTCAGCCTACTTCTCCAACCTCATTTCATACCAATCTCCCCTTTGTTCACCATGCTTTAGCCGTACAGTCCTTATTTCTTGTCCTTATTTGCCTCAGGAATTTTGCCCTTGGGAGTCCTTCTATCTAGAAGACTTCTTCTCATGACTAATTCCTTCTTTTCATTCAGAACTAAGTGCATTTGTCACCTCAGAGACTCTTCCCTAATACATAATCTAAAGTTCTATCATCAAGTCACTATATTATGTTGTTTTATTTTCTTTAAAGCATTTGCTAATATCTGAAGTATTCTTGATTATTCATTTGTGTACTCAGTGAGAGTGGGTACCTTGTATGAATTGTTTACTGCTGTGTCCTGTTACAGGCTCTGTAACTCTGCATGTCTCAGGGAAGTTTTCTTCAATCATTAGATATTCATCTCATCAGTTCTCTCCTTCTTAAATTTCTTTTATACTCACTTTACCTTGTCTGGAGTTTTTTTCCCAGATGTCATAATTTTCTTCTTTTTATGTTTTTCCTTCAGTTTCTCAGAATTTCTTTCAAGATAATTTACTGATTCTTTAGAATATAATATTCTGTTCATTGCATCCATTGGGATTTTAAAACTGTGATCATTTTTTTCTCCCACATCTTTTTTTTTCTGATTATATTGTTCCTTTTGATGCAACATCTTTTGGAACTGTCTTGGGAAAATTATTCCTCAAGTTGGGTCACTTCTTTTGAATGGGTAATTTTTTTTTTGTTTGCCTCACATTTTGATTTGTTTGCTTATCATTACAGAGGGAGGTCTGAGCTTCCTCAGTACCAGGAGTTGAGGTGGATTTTGCCATAGATTATACCTATCCCCCTTAAATGCTTTCAGGCTTCTGAGTTGTGCAAGAGCATTATGGAGAATGAGGCTGTGATAAAAGGAAGAGTCAGGTCTGATATATAGAGAATAATCTCTTTTCATCAAAGGGAGACTGCAGCCTTGGAGTCAGATGAATTTGTAAGTGGCCCAGCAGTGTCTGCAAAGAGGACAAATGTACTGATAAATTAGAGCCTCCTTTGGTTATCTGTATCGGCTCTGGCAGGAACACCTAGCATGAGTCCTGGCACAGAGTTAGTATTCAGAATATGTTTTTCGGAATGAACCAAAGCCTGCTACATGACTGTGCTGTGCTGGCTGCTATGGGAAATGCAGAGATGATAAAAGCATCTCACCTTCCTGCATGGGCTCCTTGTAGTAGGGGATATTAGCTATTTGAAAAGTTAAAAAGCAAAGGAAGGAATTTCTCAGGAAATCTAGAGTGTCAAAGGGAGAGCTCCCTCTGCACTGGTTAGCTGGGGAAGGCTTCCAGAAGGGGACAGTATTAGCTGGGTCTTAAAGAAGTGGTTGGAAAAAGGAAGGATGTGGTTAGGGTGGACTAGGTTGTAGGAGTAGGTGATAACAAAGATGATGTGAAGGACCTAATCAGCATGATGTGTGTGGGAGAAGTAAAAGGATAATTTTTTTCTGGGACAGTCAAGGCATGTGGAGTATAGGGTAATTAGGCCCTGGACTGGTGAGTCTGGGCCTTGATTGATAAGCATAGGATTTTAGCTTTTACCTTGTGGCTGAAGGAAGATGTTGGAAGCCTTCGAGCCAGGAAAAAAGAACTATAAGTAGAACTGCTCCAGGAAGCTCTATAAGGTACATTTCCATTGGTATGACATGAACAGGACACAAGATGTCTCCTCTTATGTTTTCCTCCCTTCACCCCACCTGTCTTTGCTCTGTTTCTTCCTCCTGCAATCTGGATCAGTCTCCTGAGATATTCCCTAGAGTAGCTTCTGACTCCTGCCATCCCCACAGCAGTAAAAAGGTCAGTGCCATAAACTTTACTTGCTAGTAGCTACTGCAATCCTAGCTGGAATGCCAGATATAGCAGAGGTATTAGAGTTGTCCGAAGGGGAGTTCTGTATCCTGAACTCTGACCGGAAGACAGACAAGCTAGATGTCATATTATGGCTTATGAAAATTGTCCTTAAGAAATTACAAATAGAAGGAAGATTATATTGTCACTGCATGCCTTGGGGATGAATCGGGTGGAGGGAGTATTGATCTCACTGATTATCTAATCTTCCAAGATTTTTTGCACAACCGTCTGAAAAACCACCTTGCCTAAAGGGCCCAAGAGAACTTCATATAGTCATACGGTCAGAAAGTTGTGGCCTCCCTCAGCCCTTTACTCTGCCTCCTGAATCAGTCTGCGTATGGAAGCCCAGCCCCAACACTGTGTCCGAACCGGCGCTCCCTTTGGCCACTTGCTGAGTGGGACTTCTCACCAATGGGAAAGGAGCTAGAGGTTTCACTCAGGTATCTTTGGGATTACAGTGTCGTACCGTTTTGAGTCTGCTGTACTTGCTCCACACCTCTCCATCTCATTAATATACCCCTTACCTTGGACTTCTCTAAAAACATCCCTTGTGGTGTATACAGCAGATGGTGGAGAAGATTTGAGGTGCCAAAGGTGATTTATGCTGCCATGGTGCTTGCTCCGAGTGTCATTTGTCTGGAGGGCTTTGTTTCTCATGTGTTTGGAGTGTTTTCCACTACCAGTCTCCACTCTGCATTTTTCCTGTCCTTTGGCAAACTCTTCCCCCAACAGGATCAGATTCAATCTAGAAATGTGCTGTCCAGTGTAATAGCCACTATGGTTATTTAATTAAATATGATTAATTGATCAAAATAAAATAAACTAAAAAATCCTCAGTTGCCCTAAACATGTTTCAAGTGCTTGATAGCCACATGTGGCTGATGATTCCTGTATTGGACAGTGTAGACATATAACATTCTCATCATCACAAGAGTTTTATTGGAAATGCTGGTCTAGAATAATATTGCCAAATCCCAGCAGGACTGTCCAGGTGTATGTAGGTACTCCAAGTCAAGTTCGAGTTCTGCATTGCCGCTATATAAAGCAAATATGCCTCTTCCTTATTCCATTTGCTCATCTGGTAACTATTAGATTACACACACACACACACGTCACACATTAATTCTTACAGGTTGGATATTATAAAACTAAGGTACAAGAGAAGCATTTTCCAAATTGCTCCATAATTCCTTACCCACAATAAAATTAATACCTCACAAAATTATGCATAGAACTCCCCCTTTTTCAAATTGTGCCCCTTTGGGCCTTTCAGAAATAGGAAACCAATTTCTGAACCTGTCTAATTGAATGGCAGGTCACTCAGCTTTAAATGCATGCAAGGGAAACTTTTCTTATCTTTTCCTTTGAAGAACTCAGTGAAGGGTTCATCTTCTCCCCAGTCTCTCCTGAAGCTCTGGAGGTAGAGGAGGGGGTCTCAGCATTGGGAAACCCTTCTTGGGTGCTGTAGTCTTTGTCATCTCACACCTTAACCTCAAAGAAAATGCTTTTTCCTGGGATGGAGCACTTTAGTTCCCACAACTCTTCTCTGAAGTCATTGATGTGTGGGTGGAGGGAGGTGAGGGTGATGGCTCTGGTCTGAACTTTTTGGGTAACCTTAGGAGTGGATCTATCAAAACCAGAGGGTTTTTCCTCACCACACCACCCCCAGGATTCCATTTCCTGCAAATGTGGTATCAGCACCTCTAGCCCTCTTGGCCCAGGCCTTCAGCCCTTGTCTTGGGAGGGCTCTGCCCTCTGGCTTGAGCTCCATTTGTACCTCTCCAGTGGAAACAGTGACTTTGCCGTTGCCTAGCAAGCAGGCTCCTTCCTTTCTTACTTGGTTAACTGAAGTGGGAATTAGAGTTACTACTTCTGTGGTTAAAAGATATTTAACCATTTAGCTCCATGAGAAAAAATGGAGAAAGAGGTAGGTAATGGTTTCATCTGCCATACTACCCATGGATTTGAATAGAACTTCTGCTCCTAATGCAGTGGCCCTTTCCCAGTTGCTGTTCTAACTTCTGTTTATCCCTTTTACTGACCCTGATGCTATCCCAAACCATCGTCTGTCCTTTTCCCTGCCCCTGTTCTAGCCACTGCCCTTAACTCAAGATGAGCTGGCGGAAGGCAGTTTTTCAAAGTCTGGGCAAAGAGCCTTGGGCATAAGGGTACTGCTGAGAGGTGAGATGAGGGAATGGGGAGAGGCAGTCGGTCTCTCTGACTGATGCCTCTCAGGGCTGGACCTTCCATAATCTTTCTTTCCTTTGATCTTTGAGCTTCTTTCAACAGAGGAGTTCTTATCATGTGGCCCCCTGGCTAACCAATGCCTTGTGTCTTCCCTCCAGCCTCTGTTGCAGGCATTCAGCTGTGCTGTGAGATAGAGAGTGGGTTCATACTGTTAGATTCTCTTTAATACACAATTCCTATATAAACAGCCTCCCCCGCCCCCCCTTGCTGCCGCTGCTGCTCTTTCCTTTCGAGACAGCCACTCTGTCTGTCTTACAGGGAATAAAACCACGCTGACGGAGTTCTCGTGTCCTTTGCAAGTGAGTGAGCCGGGTAGCTAAAAGAACCCTTTCATATACCCCTGCCTCCAGGGGCCAGGGAGGTCCATGAGCATGGCAGCAGGCACATGCAGAGACATGGCAGGTGAGCAGAGACATATGGAGTTAAGTCATCCATGGTCCACAGGGCCCCCTGCAGAGGGAGCAGGCTCCAAGTTTTAGCCTTTGCTTGGATGACAACTAATGATCCTATAAAAATTAGTTTTGTTTTTTAATTATCCAAATGATGCAAGAATACATTTTCTTCTTGTAACATCTTTAAAAAACAGAATATTCTTTTGATGTAAAAAAAGTTATTTAGCCTTACAATTGTTAAATGATAAAGTTAAATAAAGTGCCCTTTGACTGCCTCAAGTAATCCCTATCCCCTCTCCTAGTTCCCACCAGTAACCACAGTTCTCAGCTAGGAGTATATCCTTCTAGATCATTTCTATACATTTACTTACTCCATATATAAATAGAAAATAAATAGGATTGGTTTGTGTTTTTCAGCCTTCTTTCTTCCTTCCCCTCCCCTCCCCTTCCCTTTCTTTCCTTCTTTTCATAAACGATGTATTATACATATCACTATGCAGTTATCAGTCAGTAACATTTCTTAAAGATCTCTGCATGTTGGTTCAGTGACATCTTGTATCCATCATTTTGGAATTGCTGCACAATATTCTCTAGCATGAACACACTTCAGTTTATTTATTCATCTCTGGTTCATGGACATTTTATGTGTCTCCCAGATTTCACTATTAAAAATTAGGCTGCAATAAATATTCTTGCATATGCTTCATGTCTTTCCAATAGGTTTCAGCCCTGGGCAAGTTCGCTATGGTTTCAATGTGACCAAAGAAATTGACAGCAAAACGTTCTTTGGGGTGAAAGGATTTATTACCCGGCTTGTTCTCCTGGTGGTAGGTCGAGCACTAGCGTCTCTGCCTCTGCCCAGAGCACTGGGCCTAGCTCTCTATATAGTGCAGTAATAGCTTATTGCCTAAAGGTGTGAAAGCGGTAGCCTAGAAATAGGCCAGTTACATCATCAGGTGGTTTAAGTTCAGTGAGGATCCTGGCCATAGGAACCTCGACTTCCCTCACTCCACTCCTCCAGGATTCTCGCCTTACAATCTACATGCTTTCAATCTTCCACAGTGGTCCCTTTGTGAGAAAGCTGAAGCACTGTAACCAGATTCCACAATAGCAACAGAGGATAACAACTTAGAGATAATAAAAATTAAGATACAGCAAGATTTTGGTACAGGTAACAAAAATTATAATAATCCTCAAGCCAGAGAGGGTTTCTAATAACAAAAATTATAATAATCCTCAAGCCAGAGGAAATTCCCAATCCACAAAGACTTTAGGGGCGATAAGACACATGTTATAATGCCACCAACATAGGCAAATCTTGTCCATCAGGTAGGATGCATGCAAGAGAGTGGTCCTGTGATAGGACTGTAGCAGGAAGGGGGTCCCTTCCAGGTCTAGTATACCATACTTTTACTCCTTTCTCCATGGGGTTACTGAAGGGTCTATATATAGTGCTACTAGAGGTGCATGCACTGGCCATAATGATAAAACAAAACTCCCCCGTAAGGTGCTCCTACCATCTGGCCATTCAGGATATACTACTGTGACCTTTGGCAGCCACTCTGCTGTTATTCCAGGAATACACAGGAGGCCAGCTTCCAGGCCTTGTCCCCAAGGTGCCAGGAGAGCCAGCCATCGTTGGTCCATGTGTCAAAAGGTCCAAGGCCATGTCCACTCAATGGAGTCTCCAGGGTTCAGTGCAGTTGGTGCTGGCAGCAAGATGTTATTCTGATGGCTGAACTTTGGCTTCAGTGATTCTTCCTTGGTTTGTACTTGCAGTTGTATAGGGGAGGCAGCCATATGTGTTAACATGTCTATGAGGCTCAAGGCTCCCTTTCGGGGTCTCTCATTCAAACGCCGTAGCACGGTCCATAAGCAGACTGACCATCCCCGCAGACTATTGGTATCTGACTTTAGTCTGGATTTTAACAAACCATTGTGCCTCTCTATCATGCCTGCTGTGGTAGGATTGTATGGCACATGAAACTTCCATTTGATTTCCAGCTGTCACACCCATTCTTGCAATGTATGTCCAGTAAAATGGGTGTCCTGATCACTCTCAATTACCTGTGGTTGGCCATAGGCAGCAAAGAGATGCTCCAGGCCTCTTTTGGTCGTCTGCTGGTCTGCACAACAGGTAGGAAAAGCAACCAGAAGTCCAGTAGCTGTGTCCACACAAGTCATTGCATACCGATATCCTTCTGACACAGGTAGAAGCTCAATATAGTCTATATGCTACCTGACGAGGGGTATAGGCCCCTTAGCTATTGTCCCATGTTGCTGTGGAACTCAGTGTAAGTCCCTTTTGGAGCACACGACACACTCCTGCCGTGCTCTACTAACTTCTTCAAAGGTCAAAGGCAAGCCCCATTGATGGGCTACAGGCCACATTGTCTTTTGCCCCACATGGAACAAACGCTGATGTAGCCATTGGGCTACATCAGAGGCAGGCTTTCCTTCTAACCAACGTATCTGGGCCAATTTATCTGCTTCATCATTTCCTGGGGATGCCAGTGGCAAATGACCTGTCACATGGTATACTGTAATTATTTTCGTCTGTCCACAGGCCCATAAGTCTTGCCACAATTCTTGCCCCCAGAGGGGTCGGTGACCAACCAGCCAGTTGGCATGGTACCAGGTTGGTAGCCACAGGGTCAAGCCCCAATAGCCCAGCTGTCAGTGCAGACAACTATAGGGGAGGGCTCCTTGCTGATCACAGGCCACATAGCCCACAGCTCTGCCATTGGCTGCTCTTCCCCTCACCATCTTCCATCCATATTGTCTCAGTCTTAGGATGGAAAGCTATGGCCCTCCATTTTGGGGGCTTCCCATGGCTTGAGCCATCTGTGTACCATGCATCTTCGAGTATAGGGGCTCTTCCCTCCCGATAGGGACTCTCTGCTACTAATGGTTCAAAAGCAAGTTCTTCCTTCTTTTCACTAGTATTATGTCACCGGCCCCAATAAGCTTTGGAGTTCTTCACTCAAGGGGCTACTAGAGAGGGCACTACACTGCTGTAGGTAAGCACCCCACTTGGCTAGTGTGGGTGTTTGTGCCATGCCATTCCTTGGCTTTTGGGTCCAGTCTCATACCCACCCCAAGATGGGATAGGTGGTTATTACCTTTATCGGGGCCATTCCAGTGATGGGTTCTGTAGCCAGCAAGGCATGATACATGGCAGCCAGTTGTTTTTCTATCAAAGTGTATTGAACCTCTTCCCCTTTCCAGAGTTGTGACCAGAATCCAGCGGGTTGGCGAGTTCATTCAAGCTGCTGCCAGAGACCCCAGCCATAACTGTTTTCAGTGACATGAACGTCCAGCTCACAGGGCCTTGATGGGTGTATCACATTCAAGGCCTGCACAGCCTTGACTGCCTGTTTTGCTGTAGTAAAGGCAGATGAACACGTCTCATCCCAGTCCCACCTGATGGCCTTTCATACCAACCAGTATAAGGGCTTCAGAATTTGTGCCAAGTGCAGGATAAACACTCTCCAGTAGCCTAGAAGACCCAGAAACTCCTGTAGCAATACTACAGTTGTAGGGGTAGGAAAGGCCTGGACTTTATCTATAACTTCTTCTCTTATAACTTTGGTCTTACCCGACCAGAGACCCTCAAGAATTTGACAGACAAACCAGGTCCCTGAACCTTGGTACTGTTCACAGCCCATCCTTTCTCCTATAAATATTACTGCAGTCTAGGTGCACCTTCTAGATCTGAAAGAGAATTGGATGTGAGGATGACATCATCAATATAATGGTACAGACACACCGTTGGCAGTTTCTCCCATGTAGCCAAGTCCTGGGCTACAAGTCCATGACAGATGGTGGGGCTGTGGAGGTATACCTGTAGAAGGATGGTGAAAGTCCATTGCTGTCCTTCCCATGTGAAGGCAAACTGTTCCTGACTTTTCTGCTCAATGTCAATGGAAAATAAGACATTAGCAAGATCTACCACATAATGATATGTTCCTAGTTTATGGCTGAGGGTATCCATCACACCTGCTATAGAGGGGACAGCAGCATGCATAGGGGTTTGACTTTATTCAGTTCTCTGTAATCCACAGTCATATGCCAGGAGCCATATGGCTTTTTTACTGGCCACGCTGGGGAATTGAAAGGACAATGGGTGGGCTTTATAATAGCCACCTTTTCCAGCTCCTGGAAAGTTTCTCCAATCTCTTTATGCCCTCCAGGCAGTTTGTATTGTTTGATATTAGTCACATACCGAGGCACAGGCAAACCTATGGGCGGGTACCTAGTATTTCCCCTCAGAATTGCCTTCACCACATGTACTCTCAGTCTGAACTCACCTGCAGTGGTCTGCAGCCATAGACCCTGCAGGATATCAATCCCCAAAATATACTCAGGGATAGGAGATACATACACAGTATACTCTTTTGGGGGTAGGCACCCTATTGCCAAAGGGATTTGGGCTTTTTTCACTCTGATAGCCTTACCCCCATATCCATCTATGATAGTGGGGGTCCCAGGGAACCGCTCAGGGTTACCATGAATCAGTGAACATTCAGCCCCTGTGTCCACCAGAAAGACGACATGTTGTATGTTCACTGGGGACCAATGGATAGCTATTTCAACATGTGGCCTCCAGTCCTCCCTGGACCCTCAGGAAAGATACCTTGACCTTCCCCTCAGTCAAACCGTGTTCCCAATCACTTTCCTGTGTGGGCTCAAGAGACGTTCACTCGCTATCCAGCAGGAAGTCTTGCAAACACACAGGCCGGACTCGTGGCTCTGTCTCTGACCTCTGCTTCTTTGGTCTTAATAGCTGGAACTGCTGCTCTGGTTTCAGCTATTGCCATAGCTCTAGTAAGATCCTATTTGACTTCCCATCTAATTTCCTTCCATCTGCTCCTGCCCATATTAAATCAACCCACATCTGGGTCCCCATAACCTTCATGGGGCCCTGTAAATTCTTGTGAGTGACAGGTCTTATTTCTTTCTGAGTTCTCATTGCTTCAGCCTCTCCTAAGCCTGCTACTGTATGTGTCACCTCACTTATGCCCTTAAGTGAGGGGAAAGAATGGCCACTAGAGACCCAAAGAGGGATGTAGGAGCCGTTTGAAGTACAATATTTCTCATCCAAGTAGTGAAAATCTCTTCATCTGGGCCGTAATTCTCTGGACTATAGATGCATTTCTCATGCCTAGCTCTCTTAACACCTGTTGGAGCTCAGCATACATCTGCCATCTAATAGGAGAGGATGGTAGATCATCTGGATTGGGCCACACAGCACGAAGTGCAGCCATAAGCCAATCGAGGAGGGAGTGACTCCCTGGGGTCTGATGTGCATTTTGTAATCGCTGCCTCAAGGCAGGCTGCACTGTCAGGGAAGACAGCTTCCCATCTCTGATCCTGACAGAACAATTCCATCCACCCCTAAGTCCCACAGATGCAGGAGCCAAGCTGATATTGACTCTGAGGGTGCCTCGAGCACCACCCCTTTATCCTTCCCCAGCTCCTCCATTTCTGGGGCTGATGGCACCTTTCTCTCCCCTCCCCCGAGTGCCTCCTCTGCTACAACCTTTACCTTTTCTACTGTGCCTCGCAGCAATGCTACCTCAGTCTTCAGAAGCTCTCTTACCTTCACCTCAAAGCTTTTCAGCTGATGTTCTCATGCCACCTCTGCCTGTGCTTCCCTCAGGAGTTTGTCTTTTTCCTTGATGGCCTCTTCCTCCTTCAGAACACCTGGCAGCACTGCCATCTCGTTCTGTAAAGAATTGTTTACCTCTCCAGTGGCACCTTGTTGCCAGTGTTCTCATGCTGCCTCCTCTCGCATCAATGCCATTTCCTTCTTCAGGGAATCCACAGAAGTTTGCAGCTCACATTCTTGTGCCACCATTTCTTGGGTCTTTTCTGTAGATCTTTTTAATACTGTGATAAGCAGCCAACCCACAATCCCTGCTGCCTCATGGGCACTCTGTTTCTCAAAGGATCTACTTACTATACCAAGGGCCACCCTACTACCTCAGGTGTCACCTCCACTTGCCTCCAGTCCTGGGGTGGGGCCCAGTCCTCTAGGAGGCAAGCCACCTCAGACCACATACCCATTGGGGGACAATCCACTGTCTCCTCATTCACAGGGGCAGCCCACTGAAGCACCCGTCCCATAAGGGCAGCCTGTCTTTTTCCTTGGTCAACAATGAACCCTACCGACTTTTGCCAATTGTCTTGCCAATGGGTTTCAGCCCCAGGCAAGTTTGCTATGGATTCAATGTGACCAAAGAAATTGACAGCAAAACGTTCTTTGGGGTGAAAGGGTGTATTACCTGGCTTGTTCTCCTGGTGGTAGGTCAAGCACTAGCATCTCTGCCTCCATGCCCTGGGCCGAGCTCTCCATATAGCACAATAATAGCTTATTGCCTAAAGGTGTGGAAGTGGTAGCCTAGCAGCAGGCTACTTACATCATCAGGTGGTTTAAGTTCAGTGAGGTTCCTGGCCATAGGGACCCCAACTTCCCCACACTTCATTAGACACATGAGCAGGCATCTTCCTTGGGTAGATACAACATAACAAATTATACTCATAAGGTATATACTTTATTTAGTAGAGTCTCTCAACTTGATCTCTAGAGAAAAGTGAGACCCACTAACAGTCACTAACATTACACACACTGCTGAAACCACTGTATAGATATTATTGAATGTTGTATATGGAATTCCTGACTTTTGCATTTCTCAAGTTCCTTAGTGATGTTAAACACCTTTTTATGTGTTTATTGGGCATCTCTGTTTCATCTTCTGTTAAATACCTGTTCATATCCTATCTCTATCAAGATTTTACTTGTTAACTTTTTTATACTCTCTATAAATACTCTGAATATTAATTCTTTTGTCTATCACAAGTGATACAAATGTTTACTCTCAGTGTTTCACTTGTCTATTATTTTATAATATATTTTATTATACCAAAGTGTTTCATTTTGATGGAGTAAAATGATCAATTTTTAAAATGACATAATTTTTTGTGTCTTATTTTAAGTCTTTTCCTCCAAGGCCATAAATATACTATCCCGTATTTTTCTACTGTTATTTTCTTTATATTTAGAGCTTTAATATTTCTGAATTTATTCTTGTGAATGGTGTGAGGAGGGACTAGTTTTATTTTTCCTCCTAAGTGATAACTGTGTGGAAGCTTTATTGATTGTCTCCCCAGTAATTTATTCTTCCCTCCTCCTGCTGTTTTGAATTTCTCAGTTGTGTGGTGTTTGTGAAATTGCTCTCACCACTTAAGGTGGATCCTACTTGGCTTATAGCAATCAATGCACCCCATCACCCCTGGCTAAGGGCATCAGTGGTTCAAATGGGTAAATGATAATTTTTGGGCCACTGATGCATGAAGTAATGCTTTCTGTGAGCTTCTGAGAAAGAAGCTTTCTTTTTACTATTGACTCAGTTACCACTTAAAATTATCTTACTCCCATAAGGAAGGTTAGTCTTAGGATGCACCAGTATAAATGAAGGCAAAGAAGAGAGAATGAAAGAAATCAATTTCTTGCTAATATCACTGACCTGCTGGATTAATCCTATTCTGAAATCTAACCTACCTCTGGATATTACTTTTACATAAGCTAGTACATTTTCTTTATTATTTAAGACAGTTTGAACTGAATTTTCTTTTACTTACAACTTAAAGTATTTCTCACCAATTTAATAGTAATTATCTCAGTAGTGTTTAAAGAAAGATTCATCTGTTTCACACTGAAACATTACTTGTGGTAGACTGAGGCCCGCTTATTGAACAGCCTAGAGTAAAATTCCAAGACTCTACAGCTAGGTAGAGATAGATCATCAAAATATTGGAAATAAGGGTTTTTAAGGCCTGGAATATATATGCTGGGCCTGTGTGATGTGTCTTGCTGAAAAGCAAAGTTATTACTTTTTTTGGTGGTGTAGCTGCTTCTGGTGCTGACATGGGCCGGATTATAAAAGGCAATGAGTGCTCCTCTAGGCTTTTCGGACCTGGTGGACATCTCATTCTATGCAGGCAGCCAAGACCATTGAACCTGGGAGATGCCTTTGTGAGAAAGCAAGAAAGGCAGTGGGAGCCGCAACCCCCACATGCACCCTCATCTCACGAATATCCTTTGTACTTCCATTACTTACCTCAGGAGTAAACCAAAATGAAAGCAACCTTGAAAAGAGTCCAAGTCAGTATTATCACATGTTCCTGAAACTGGACTTTATCTCACACATAAATGTATGGGTCTGTTTCCAGACTCTTTATTCTGGCTTATTAATTAATTAATTAATTTACCACTACCACACTTTAAACTTCTGTTGCTTTACAGCATATTTTGATATCATATAGGGCAAATCTTTCATCATAGATTTTTTTTAATGATCTTGAGTTTCTTCTGTATGAATTTTAGAATCAGTTTGTCAGGATCCATGAGAAATTCTGCAAGAATTTGATTTTGATAGTAATTCTAACTGGATAATTGGTTTTTGTGGTATTTGGGAAAGTTGTTGGTGTTTTGTTTGTTGATCTTCTGTCTGGCCACATCCTTCAACTGCTGGGTTTTCCATGTAGTCTCACATCACCAAGAGATAATTCTGATAGTGATTAAGAGCACAGAGTTTGAAGTCAGATTGCCTGGGTTTAAATTCTAGATGGCCATTTACTAACCAAGTACCTCAACATCTCTATTATTTAGTTTTCTCATCTGTAAAAATGAGTTTCATACTAATACCTACCCTCATAAGGTGATGGTTAGGATTAAATGAGTTAAGATACATAAAGCATTTAATAAAAAGCAAACAGTTAATAACGGTCATCATCATCATTTATTTATTTAAAAATCTCTAGTTTTTGGTTTTTTCCATCCTCATACCTATTTTCCTTACCTTAATTGCACTGGCTGGGACTTCAAAGCAGTATTGAACAGTAATACAGATAACAGGCCTTGTTGTCTTGTTCCTGACTTTAACGGAATTTTTTCTAATGTTTCATTATTAAAATATATCTGCTATAGATTTCTGGTATAATCCTTGATCTTATTAAGGAAGCTTCCTAGCAGTCCTAGTGTGTAAAGAGTTGGCTGAAACAGTGAGCAGAAGCCAAGTATTAGGCACTAGGCTAATCTTGCTCACATCCCATTAGGCACAAAGTAGCCAGGGGCACAGAGAAGTAGAAACAGGGCTGCAGGTTCTCCAAGCAGGCCAGATAGCCACCTCCGTCCTCTCTTGGTGAGTCCCATGCTTGAAAGGAGCGTAGTGGAAATGTGCCCAGGCTGTGCAGGCAGTAGTCTCTGCAGCAGTGGAATGGGCTCCAGCTGTATGTGCAAGCACATGGCAGGGTGTACATGTGTGCGTGGGTACCCACGCATGCTCACACTCGTCTTGGTCCCTGCAGCGGCAGCATGTGGTCCTGCTTAGCTGTCCTTCCTGCAGTTAGGACAGGGGCTCCTGACTGCTGCGTCTCCGTGGGATTGTCATAGTTGTCTGTGTGCAGCACCCCTATATCGCCTGCCCCCACCCCTTAGAGGCAGGCAGGGTGATGACTAGAGCATCAGACTTGCGGTTTCCATAACAGGAAGTGATTTAGATGCTGAAAGCTAATTTTAGATGTGTTGATATGGGGTTTTCAAAGAATGTTTCAGGAGTGGTTTTAGGCTCAAGGCACAGCCCCCCTATTCCTCTCACCTACAAGGGCCTGACAGTTTCCCACTGTTGTTGTCACTGTCTAGCTGGGCAGGGCTCTTGGGTGAAACACTAGGGCTGATTTTCCCTGGATTCCAGGCTGCCTGAGTCATTGTTTTTGGCCTTGAACTTCAGGCAGTTGTTGTGACTCAGCGTGCTGGCTCTAGGCTAGGCGGACACAGGCCCTCACATCCCTGATGAGGACTGCTTGGAGGTTCCAAGCGTCCTATCAGGACAGGGCCATCCACCCTGACCCAGGCAGAGGCCTGGGCAGAGAGGAGATGAAGCTTCTGGCCCAAAAGAAGCGTCATCTTGGATGGCAGGCACTTGGGTGGGGCATCTTCTCCAGGTCAGCACCTTCCCGAGCCTTTTAGAAGGTAGGACACTCAGACCCATTATGACTACAGGAGAGATCACATCACTGTTTCACCTCTGAAGGTTGGGACTCCTGGTGGCAACGGACACAAAAAAATCAGAGAATAAGCATAGAACTTTCAAGCTCTGTCCTCCCAGAACGGAAGCATCACTGTTTGGCACCCTCAAAGCTGAATGGTTTCTATCTGTGCTAAGGCCTGAACAGAGGAAATAAAAGACTAGGGCTCCCTGCTTGCCTCTGCAAGGGTCTGCAAAGACCATTTTCATCTGCTGTCCCATCCCCTAGGGCTTCCACAGCAACCCCTGCAGCAGAGAACACCAGCCCCACTTTAGAAGAGAAGCTGGTCTCTCCCAGCTAAGGGAGATGGCCCAGGGTTACACAGTACAGGCAGGGTTGGAGCTGGACTAGGTGCTAGCCTCTGCACCACACTGCTGACAAGATGCCCGTGTTCAGGGGAGGAACTCTGCATGTGTGATCCAGGCCACAGCCAGCCATGAGCCCCTGCCACAAGCCTACAGCCTCTGAAAAGCTGGGGGAAACATAATTGAAGTCTCCGCCTGTGCTTTGTCTCCCCTTTTCCCTGCTGTGGGGTGAGGCGTAACCTCGTTGATGAGACTAGGCCTCTAGGTCTTGGTTGGTATGCAAGAGGAGACACTTCTGCCTCAGAGAGACTATAGACAGATGTTTCCAGGGGCAAACAGCAGGCAGCCTTCACTTTGGCCTCCTAAGTTAATTGGTCTCCTGAGGAGGACCAAGCAGGGCAGAACAGGTGGCCAGCTCAGGGCCAATGCTGGCCTCAGATCCAGAGAGGAAGAGAGCATTCTCACAAAAGCTCCAGTGTTTGCAGCGTAATGGCATAGAGTTAGATGGCGTGAGCTAAGCCCTGCTTTGAGAGTTCCATAAGAGGTGTCTTTGACCTATTTTCAAGGGCTGTGGTGGCAAGAGGAATTTTTGGCCACATCATAAAGAGTTTTGTGGCCACCTCTGATAGACCCAGATCAGGAAGTTGTAATTTTCCACGATTATGTTATTAGTCAGCAGAGTGATCCCAACCCCCCTGCTCCTGGCTCCTGTGCTGCAGCAGGCTGACAGAGGTGACAGTCCAGTACAGAAGCCCTTCCTCCTCAGGTTAGGCCTCAGCGACAGGCCAGAGGCCCTGGAGGCCTGAGCACTGAGATTGGGCCTCTGTGTGCCTTTCTTGTTGGTGGAGCCTCATAGCCCCATTCCAAGATTTACACAACTCCTTGAGTGCGTTGTCCTCACCAGGAGATTTAGTTTGGGTAAGGAATCCCTTAAGATCTCAATGAAGGGATGTGGATAGAAAGTTTAGCTCCCAGAAAATCCACTTAAGGGAAGACCCATGTTCTCTGTAGCATCAGTAGCTGTGAGGCCCCAGTATATGATCTTTCTGAGGCATCTTGTTTCAAGAAAAGAAAGTGTTAAGCTAGGGGAACACATTAATGGAGGCATTTCATAAAGCACTTTCAGGAAGCTCTGCAGAGCTCTGAGTTCCTTGCCAATTAGAAAGATGGGGTTCTGTGGTGTTCACACCTGGATCCTAGGGTACGCTTCACTCGGGGAGGTAGAATTATGTGCAGCCTACCCCCTGGGGAGTTTCTCCTAGTTAGCCTGAGATGAGTTGTCTCAGCTCAGCTTCTGGGCTTACCCACATGCCTCTGAGGAGCGTTCATGCTCCTGGAATTGGCGGGGCACCGGCAGGCTGAGGGTTGCGAAGAGTCCTGCCCCCAAAGCCATGGGGTGCTACACATCTCAGTTGCCAACTGGTGGCATTTTCCTAAATAGAAAGGACCACAGTGGGGAGATCCCTTCTGGCCTCTCAGCAGGACTCTCCTCCTCGGGCCTACAGCTGTCTCCAGCTTGGCCTCTGTGATGATCTCTCAGTCAGGGCATGTGTATGGTGGACAAGAGCCCACGGAAGGAGGAGTTGCTGCCTTTGAGGCAGGCAGGATGGGATGGGGCTGGAGGAACTGGGATTTTCCTGATTGTGTTTCTATCAGCAATCATCTTAATGTGGCCACAGGGGGTTGGTTGTTCAAAAGTAATCCCTCTTTTTCTGAAGTCCTGGATGCTGCCTTGGTTCTAAAGGGGCCAAGGATTGGCCCAAGGTCCCAGATGTTTGGGCTCCTCCAAGGGTCCTTTCCATGCCTGTGAAGTGACACAACCAGTCTACCTACCCTACCCAGGCCCCTGGTACTGATGTGGGTCAGAAGAGGGGGCTGAGAAAAAACTTAGCCTCCACATCCTTTATGATGTGGCCAAGAAACAAAGCTGAGAAGCTTTGGATAGTCTGCTCAGGGTATAGAACTGAGGAAGACCATGATGGCTACACATGAGGATGTGGGAGTAGCAAAGGAGCGAGTGCTACATCCGGGGTAGTTGAAAGGGAGGCTGTCTGATGAGTGGTGGTTCATGTACAAACTACAGACACGAAATCAAGAGGACAACTGAGTAGGAGTGAGGTGGCCACTCACTGCCTTTAGAAGCAGAGTCTGAGTTCATAGGAAAGTGATTCTTAAATAACACAGGTGGGCAAGCCCCAGGTATTACTATAACCTTCTTTCACAGACATCCTTTTCATAATGTTTCTCATACTTCCCCCACCTTAATCAACAGGGCTGACCACAGCACAGGGTGACTCAGGGCCACTTCTCAGCTTTGCCATTATGCATTGAATCTAGGCAGGGACACAGGAGCAGCTGAGGGTCGGACCAGCCTTGCAGGGACACCTACCCATACAGAGTCCTCATACAAGTCAATTTGCTTCTGGATCCTTTGCTTCATTCTCTCTGAGAGGCATTTGATAAAATAACCTAATCTTTAGAGTCCAAGAGTTCTGGTTCAACTCCTGCCAACTACTCGTTGCCAGACCTTAGATGGTTTCCTGACTCCTCATTTTGCCCCTGTTCATTCATTCATTCAACGTATATTGCTTGAGCATCTTCTATGTACCAGGTACTAGTTAGGTACTTGGGAGTTAACAGTAGAGAACACAGAGTAGTATGTCTGCCTTCAGAAATGTGTTAAGATAGCATGAGAGGCACAAAACAAGCAACAAGCCTAATAACATGTTAGATGGTGACAAGATAATGTAGATTTGGGAGGTTTGGAGTGGTGGCAGAGGGGCTATAGTCTTAAATAGGTAGGCAGGGCAGATCTCTTTGGGAAAATAACATCTGAGCACAGACTTGAGAGTGGTGAAGGAGTTAGGCTGTTTCAGACAGAGGGTAGAGCCAGTGGTGCAAAGGCCCTGAAGCTGCTGTGTTCAAGGGAGCCTGCCTGGCCAGAGTAGCATGCATGGGGGGTAGGGGCATGGGGGAAGAAGTCGGAGAAGGAGGAAGGATGAAGGGCCTGAAGTCATTGGGCCCTGTAGGCCATTGTGGGAACTTTGGTTTTTGCTCTGGTAAAACACAGAGCCACTGGAGAGTTTTGAACAGAGTTGTGTGATCTAACCTACATTGTAGCAGGATCACTCTGGCCACTGAGTTGAGAATTGGGTGTAGAGCAGGGCAGAGAAGTTAGCCAGGTATCTATCGGCAGAGGATAATAGTGGCTTGAACCATCTGGGTGTGGTGGAGCTGGTGAGAAATGTTGGATTCTGGATATATTTTGAAAGAAATGTAGCATATGAGAGTGAGAGAGCAGAGTCAGTGAGGGCTCCATGGGTTTTGCTTTGGGCAGCTGGAAAGAAGGACTTGACAGCACCCGCAATAAGGAAGGCTGTGATGGGACAGGTTTGAAGATGAAGCATTTGCTTTCCAACATGTAAAATGGGGTAATAATATCCACCTCACAGGGCTGCAGTGAGGGTTAAATAAGATGATACGTGAAAGCGCTTAGCTAGCTCTCAGCAAATGCCACTTTCCCTTTCCCTCTCCTGTAGGTGGGTGAAGCATGAGCAACTGGGGGTCCTCCAAGCCAATTTGCTAATTGCCTTTCTGTAAAAATACTGAACCAGTCAAATGCCAAAATAGCCTCCTCCCAGGTGGTTTTCTCACCCTTCAGAAAACTTTCACTGTTGTTGGCAGGGTCTTTTGGTTTGTCACAGGTTACTAGGCCATGTGGGCACACTGGTATGATGATGTGCTGCTGCACTGGCGGTCCCTGGGAGCCCAGGCAGCCCCACTTCTGTGCGCTCACCCTTTCCACATCAGTCTCTCTGCAGGTGTCAGATGAGCAGGAGGCAAGACCTTCTCGGAACAGTGAACTGACAGTAAGGGAAGGAGTTTCTCCAGAACCTACACCTTTTATTATCAAAAGATAGCTGATATATACTAGGTCACAACTTCCTCTAAGCTCTTTGAATCATTTGACTCTGAATAAAATTGCTGGCATGTGGCACATTATAATTGCTGAATGAACAAAACATGTATAGTAAGAAATTAATTCACAAAGTCTGTAGACACATGCTTGACTCTCTCTCGAAGAGGAAAAAGATGTCTGCAGGATGCTAACCAAAGTGCTACCTCTGAAAATGGGATGCTTTTACTTTACTTGTTTGGATTTTTAACAATGAATTTATATCATTCTTAAGACAATAAGAGTAATTTTAAAGAAGTCTCTGAAATGTTCAAGTAAGATTTGTGTTGTGCCCATCTGATGGATCAGCTTTCCCAGAAGATGTTTTCAGTGGTTGCATTACTTTGTCTTGCGGGCAGCCTGATGCTACTGTTGTTACAATGGAACAGGCAAAGCAGAGCATGTGGATGGCCACAGCTTAGGAAAACACCCGTCCTTGGAAGTGCTTACTTCCCTGTCTCACTGAAGTTGGTGACTGTCCAGACCCAGAGTGACGTTCACTCGCAATCACCTGCTTACTCTTGGAGTGAACCTTTGTTCCAGACAGAAACGTAGGAACAACTCTAGGTTTTCATTATGCATTTGTACATGGGTTGAAGGTACGAGGCTTCTAGGTAAATATGGGACATCTTGACAGCTCCAGAGTAATAAAACCTCTATATCTAGAAGTTCTTCTTTAGGGCTGCCTATAGAACTGACATATGTGAGAAGAATGATCTCATCTTTATTCTGTTTAAGTTTTGGACACCGGTTTGTGGGCCCCTGCCAGTGTGGGCATTAGTAAGTGAATCCCAATACATAGGCTTTAGTGGCCTGTAAAATAGTTCAAGAGACAGGTTAAGTTCCCACATGGTCTTTCTGGAAAGCTATCAAATTATGCAGAAGCAGTCAGTTTGAGTGCCTGCCTTTGAGCCTAGGGGTCCTCTAGGTTGGAAACCTTAGTATTGTCCCAATCCAACATTTCTCTGGGCTCATACTGAGTCCAGAGCAGTCCAATTCTTTAAAAGGACATAATTCTCATACTCTTTGACTCTTGGGGTCCCACTTGGGGTGGCAAACCATCTTGGGGGAATAACACTGTGTGTGTCACAGATAGCCTCACCCTGGTCCCCCAAGGCTCTGAAGTGTGCTGATGGGAGGGAGTGACTCCTTTTGCCCCAATGCTGAATGTCCCCACAGGTCCTCCGCCTCAGCCTTGATATTGCCATTTATGTTGCAACTGGTCCTTGCTTCTTCTTCTTCCCCCATCATCTTGACACCCCAGTCCTTTCGGTATCTTTGGGGCTTGGATGCCTAGTGGAGAGGAGAGCATTCCTTGGAGAGCAACAGTGTGAGCAGGTGGTGAGCAGTGAGCCTCTGCTGACCACTGACTATTCTTCCTCCTGGCAGCCGTCCCCCCAAAGCCCTGTGTTGCTAACCCCCGTGTAACACTCCTTTCTGCTCTTTCATGGGCAGGAGCTCAGAAGCTGTTCCAGATGGGGAGGATGTCAGCTTGAGTATCTGATGACCAACATGCCACAGCTTCAGTGGGCATCACCCTCTGGGCATGAACCTGGATCACGGCCAGGTCAAGGTGCTGAGTGTCAGGAAGGCGATGGGCAGCATCCCCTTAAAGTTCCAGCTGTCCAAGGTACAGGGCCATTAGGCAGAAGGGCACTTGCTGTATTTCAAGTCCAAATCCTCATCGACCAGGATCAGGGTACCCTGAGAACGAGGACAGAGCTCTGCTGGGTCAGGCCCCAGGGCTCCCTCACTATCTCCCCTGCTTCCTTTGGGATGTTTCTGGCTCTGTCCAAGAGCATTTGGCAGACGCCTCCAAGAGCCCAGGCTAGCTCAGGAGCAGAGGGTGGTAAAGTTGAGGCAAGGAGCCTCCACCTGCCTGGCCTTGAGCACTGCACCTGCCTCTCTCCTGTGCTCCGTCCTCTGCCTTCTACTCCCTGTGACCCCTTTTCTGACCATTTTTTCCCCTCTTACCCCCAACCCCTGCCCAGTTCAGGCCATCATCTCTGGCAGGACAATTAGAACAACTTCCTCTCTGACCCTCCCTATTGATGCTTTTGGCCTGAACAGCAGCCAGAGTAATCCTTTAAAAATGTAAACCCAGTTCCTTCTTGTCAGGTCTCAGACAAATGCCACCTCCTCGGAAAGGCTCCCATTAATCATTGCAGAGTCTCCATGCTATCATCTGTTTTATTATCTCTGTTGCTCTTATCTCTGACATTACCTGGGGAATTCATTTGTTCACTGCTTGACTGTCTATTTCCCCCTCTAGAATGTAAGTACCAAGAGGGCAGGGATTCTGTCTTGTTTCCCACTTGTCCCCAGTGCCCAGGACAGTGCCTGTATACACAGTAAGTAGGTGCTCAATAAGTATTTATTTATTAAAGAATTCATCCATCTCTCCATCTATCCACCCTGTAGGAGAGCTCATGCTCCAGGTATTGGGCTGTCGGGCAGTCCTTAGAGGGACCTGGGTACTTAGTGGAGAAGAGAGTGCCACCTCCCTGGTGGTGAGCAAGGTGTGAGCCTGTATGACCCTGTGAGATGGGGCAAGGGCCCCTTGGCAGGGTGGCAGCCAGCCAGTAAGCCACATGTCTCTTTAAAATTAGCAGGAAGCCAGGCTCTGAGGTAAGAAGCATGACTGCCAGTATGATAAAGGCAGGGAGAGGGTGCAGAGGATGGAGAGGTGGGGCTGCTCCGTGGGGATGTCCAGGCCTCTGCAGCTGGCCAGCCAGTCCCATTTGCTTACTTTGGGGAACAAGATGAGGAGACCCCCATCTGAAGGTGCTGGAGCTGGGGCTGCCCCATGTGCCTCACCTTTGTCCTCACTGAGGTGGCCAAGGTACAGGGCTTCTGTCCCTTAGGCCTGCCATTCACTGAGGCCTGGGACCCTGTGCTAGGACAGGTTTTGACCCACGTGCTCTGTGCCCTGGCTGCCCCTGCTTCTCTGTGTTGTAGTCTCTCTGCTGGTAAAATGGTTGTGTCTAGGAAAAGGGGTCTCAACAGGAAGTGGGGGCTGGAGGCTCAAGGAGGAGTGAGCCTCTGGAAGACTGAGATATGAGGTATGAGAGGCAGCCCAGAGCTGGTGGGTGGGCCAGAGTAAGGCTCAAGCTGAGGGTCCTGAGGCAGGCATGGGGCAGACGCTTCAAGGTCCCTAGGTCAAGCTGGCATGACAATGGCCTGGCATCCCTCTCAGCATCTTAACCTGGCTGGTTCTGCTGAGTGGCAGGGATGGTAATAGAAGAGCACCTGACAAACAGTCTCAAAGCCTAGGGTTCAAGTCTTATTTCTGCTGCTCGCTAGCTACATAACTCTGGACAAGTTATTTCTCTGCTCAGAGCTTCAGTTATGCCATCTGTGAAGGGGGGGTGGGGGTGGGTGATGGTCTCACATGACTGTGGTGAGCATTAAAGAAATTATGTAAGTCCTTCCAGTGACACTATGGGCTTAAGCTCCCCACTCCTACCAGGCTCATCTTCTAGGGTGGGGATAGTAGGGGATCTATGGACACAGAACTAAGGGAGCCAGAAAACCACTGTCTTGACTCAGTGGCTTGCCCCACCCTGGCCTCTAGCCCAGATTCTAGAGGCCTTAGTCAAGGGGTGGGGGTCAGAGCTGGGGTTTCCCTGTAGATTCTGTGGAACAGAAACTTTGTAGCTCACAGGAAAGCCCTCAAAGCAGCTGGATGTAGCCCTGCCTGAGAAGAGCTCGGAACTGCCAGAACAGATGGGTGGACCAGTTGGACCTGCCCCCTGGGGAAACCCAGGCATGAGCTGGCCCCTGGACCTGCATACAGCTCCTGTCCATCCTGCTCCAGTGAGGCAGGCTCTGGGGAGAGTTCAGGAAGGGAGGCTAGGGTGACCCACAGGCCAAGGGCTGCTCTCACCTGGATCCTTCTCGACGTCTGGCCTGTTCATAGCTCCCAGCCTACAGTTCCTGAACTACCCTGGCCTCTTCCATCCCCATCATCTCCACATTCCCCATTACCCCCTGCCCCTCCCCCCACACCTGCCCCAAGACCTCTTCCCACAGGTGCTGCTTTACCCACACTAACCTGCTCTCTGGGGCCAGGGCTGTTTTCTGACCTGTTGGTCTTCCCTGCCTTCATGCCTTCCCACTACTCCTGGCTCCCTTCATCCTCTAGTGGCCAGCCCTTTGTGGCCTCTTCTGAAACTGCCACCTCCTAGGTTCGCAAATTCCTTGGAGCTTGGTCATTTCTCTCCTGGCTGTATTAGATTCTCAAACTTGTGGTCTAAGGGTGAAATTAGGCCCTGCACCCCCTAATCAGGGTCTCTGCCTTTTCTTGACATGCTTCCCCACAATAATATTATCTGGTATTCCCCAGACACGGGTGTGCATGCCCTTTGAGGAGAGATTCTGTGATTATGGAGCCACCCTCACCATGAGCTACTAGGGCCAGAATTCTCCCATCTGGCTTCAGCCTCCATGCCAGTATAAGTTTATCCCTGCCATGCCCCTCACCAGGGCTCCTACCATGAATGAAGGGCATCCTGTTACAGGCATGTTCTTCCCTACCCTCTGCAACCTAGCTAATGACTCCTCCTCCTCTTCCCTTCAAAGACTGGCCTTGATCTACTTGCCCAAGGAACTCTCCTGAGCCCCACCTGCTGACCCAGATGGGGCTGAATCTGCTCATTGCCTGAGGGGTGTCCCTGGTGCCTGGTGGCTGAGGCACAGTGAGTATTCATAGGGAGGGAGGGCTTTCTCCTGATGAGTTTGGTAACAGCAGAGTGAGGCCCCTTCCTGGGCTCAGATGTCCCAATAAGAAAGAGGCTAAGCTAAAGCAACAAAATTTAATGGAGGATTTCTAAGCATCAGGCTCTGACCTGTTTGCCCAGGCACTGGTTTTGTGCCTGACATTTGGAAGGTGCTATGGTGGACACTGTGAGATGTAGCCCAGACCCCCATTTGTAAATGAAGGGTCTGTTCCACCAGCTGCTGGGAGGGCTACCAGAAGACAGCCTCGACTGTCAGCCCTCTTTGGAGCTGCTCCTGCTAAAGCAGATTTCCAGGCGGCACTCAGATCTAGTGACTGATAAATGTCAGGATATAAAAGCATGGCTTTTTTCCATGCATGTCTCTTTTCCATGTTTTTATATCTCTTTCCTATCATGGGAAAACTGAAGGATCATCCCAGGAGAGCTCGCTGGGCTCAGCTGGAACCTTTGTTGAAACTGCTTGGTAGCTCAACCTTCCTCTGCCTGATTCTGCTCGCATCCTCTCCTTTCCACTGGTGTCAATCCCAAGAGCTCTCTCTAATAAAGTTCCTGCATGCTAATCTCTGACTCAGAGTCTGCCTCCCACAGCAGGGACCTGACCTATGGTGTTTGGTTCCAGGAGTGATTTTTTTAAAAAGGAGATGCTGAAATGGGGTTTTAGGGCTAGATTACTCACCATCCAGCTGTCAGTGAAGACCCACTCCTCACTGTTGACAGGTGAAGTACAGACAGCCTAGGGCACTAAGGCAGCAGGGCAGTGTTAAAACTTTCACTCCTGTTGAAAGAGCATGCATTAGCTGGTGTAGTTTATCAGGTGTTTGAGAAGTCAGGCAGAATCAGTTACCCTCAAGTACAGTGGAATTGGCTAACTATTGCTAAGCTTGACTGACTCTCAGAGAAACATAATGAAAAGTCTAGTGATTAATTGGAAATTGAAAGCCAAGTGTGAAAGCCCCAGGTCTCCTTGGTGCATATAAAGATTCCACTTATCTCTTGCAGTGGAAGAAAAGTAAAAAGCTGAGAATCAGACCCAGGATTTATTTGTCAAAGTAGTTAAGCTCCTAGGAAGGTTAAACTGCCAGCCAAGGCAGTTTTCCTATGCCAAGGTGAGCCCTGGGTAGGAAAGAATGAGACCCTGACACATGGGATGGGGACATTTGTTGCACCTGAAAATCTTGAATCCTCAGATTTCCCTGAACCCTCTGAGCCTACATAAGTGGCCCATTCATTTCTCTTAAGAGGGATTCTAACTATTGCTTAACTAAAGATCATACAGAGGCCTCTGTCCTGCAATACATGTTCACTCATCTTCCCAGGATCTGCTCTCACATCCACCCTGGACCATTAGACTAGTAACTAACCTGGACAGAGATATGCTGGATCTGCTAAAGGGGAAAAGATCTACACCTCAGAGAAAATGCAGAAGCTAGCCAGCAAGTATGAGCAGGAGTTGGGGAAGTATATACAGGACTGGCTTCTGGATCAAGGAGGATGGAACAGAAATTTGGATAAAAGAGTTTTTGGATATGGGATCACACTCTCCAAGGACACAGTACTTAAAACTATCATGGACCCCAAGAGATGGTGCAAATATACCATTAGAATAACTCCTAGAAGCATGGAAACATAGTGATATATGTCAGAATTGCTGTGGCAGACTGTGCAGGAAGGAAGTATACAGAAGTGGAGATATTAAGTAAGGTTGGAAAACCCACCCAAGGGCCCAGAACTTACCAAAACAAAAAGGAATGTGCTGGAAAGAAGGGCACCAGCATCATTCAGAAGTAAAGTGGTGGCTGTCCTCTACAGGTCAGGGCTGACAGTAAGAGGAGATGTCACAGAACTGAGCTCGCTGAGCAGTGCTGCTCGTCCTGTACAGTCAAAATCAAGCAATCGAGTTGGATAATTCAAGGTGGCAGCGTGAGAGGTGAGACGGAGAGCTCCTCCCAAAACCACAAACTACAAAAATATAGCTACTTAATACAACTAACCTTAAGACAGCAACAAGAAATAAGGCTGAACCAGACTGCATACACACCTCATGAACAGAGCAGACCTCATGAAACAGGGTAACGTATGAAAGCCTTAATCTGGCAGTACCCAAGCCCTTCCCCCACCCCAGCTCACCTGCAGGAGGAAGAGAAACGGAGTGGGGGAGGGGGTGGAAGCCTGGGACTGTGGGCCACCTAGCCCTGGAGATCTGCTTTGTGAGCAGAAACCTATGGTGTGTGGTGCTCTGGACGTTGGGAGCTCGGACAGGCAGAGTGCTTGAGAAACCGACATTCCGGCTGTTTGTGGAGGAGGGGATCCACATGCGGCAGCTCTGTGTCAGAGGAAAGGCAGGCGGTCTGAGAGGCTTCTTAGCAGTGAGCTGCTGAAGGGGCGGAGTTTGGGTGGAGCTTCCTGCATGGACAAGGTTAAAGTTGTCTCGGCGCGCTCTGCCCAGCTGGTTGGGAACTTTGAGGAGCTTCAGGTGCTCCATCCCCCTGGCTGCCTACTCAGCTCCAAGGCCCCCACTGTGAAATGCAGCCTGCTGCACCTTCCTTCTAGCCTGCCAGAACAGGTTTGCAGACTGGCAGTCACTGGGCTGGTGTCAGACCATCCACAGGGAGGCCCTGACGACAACAGCTAGAGTCGAAAGGCACAGAGGCTTACACGTGTGTGCTTGGCCCACTGGCTCTGACACCGGAGACAGGCACCATAGATGGGAATCAGGAAACAGATCTTTCCTCCCCCAAGGCACCAGCTCTGCTCCCTTATGACCCCCAACCTCACTCTAGGGGCTGAGCAGTTCCAGAGACTGGAGCTTCTGTGCACGAGTGGGCACCACACAGAAATATGAAAAGTCAAAAGAACATGGCTCAGACCAAAATCTCACAAATCCCAGAAAGAGGGCCAAATGAAACCAACCTCACCAATCTTCTGGAAAGAGAGTTCAAAATAAAAATCATAAACATGCTTATGGAGGTACGGAAAAATATTCAAGAACTCAGGAATGAATTTAAGTTAGAGATCCAATCATTAAGAAATACCGTATCTGACATAAAACATACAATGGAGGGATTTAAAAGCAGATTAGATATAGTAGAAGAGATGGTAAATGGAATATAAATTAGAGAAGAGGAATACAAAGAAGCTGAGGCACAGAAAGAAAGAAGGATCTCTAAGAATGAAAGAATATTGAGAGAATTGTGTGACCAATCCAAACGGAACAATATTCACATTATAGGGGTACCAAAAGAAGAAGAGAGAGAAAAAGGGATAGAAAGTGTCATTGAGGAGGTAATTGCTGAAAACTTCCCCAATCTGGGGAAGGAGTCTCTCAAGCTATAGAGGTGCACAGATCTCCCAACACAAGGGACCCAAGGAAAACAACATCAAGACATATAATTAAAATGGCAAAGATCAAGGATAAAGACAGACTTTTAAAAGCAGCTAGAGAGAGGAAAAAGATCACATACAAAGGAAAACCCATCAGGCTATCATCAGACTTCTCAACAGAAAACTTACAGGCCAGAAGGGAGTGGCATGATGTATTTAATGCAATGAAGCAGAAGGGCCTTGAACCAAGAATACTCTACCCGGCAAGGTTATCATTTAAATTTGAAGGAGGGATTAAACAATTTTCAGATAAGCAAAAGTTGAGAGAATTTACCTCTCACAAACCACCTCTACAGGGCATTTTGGAGGGACTCCTATATATGGAAGTATTCCTAAGGCTAAACAGAGGTCATCCAAGGGAAGACAAAGAGTACAGAATATGATTCATAACATACAAAGAATGGAGGAGGAAGAAAAAGGAGGAAAAAAAAGAACATTTACATTGTGTTTATAATAGTATATGAAGTGAGTTAAATTAGACTGTTAGATAATAAGGGAATTGCCCTTGAACCTTTGGTAACCACAAATCTAAAGCCTGCAATGGCAATAAGTACATACCTATCGATAATCACCCTAAATGTAAATGGTCTGAATGCACCAATCAGAAGACAGAGTTACTGAATGGATAAAAAAACAAGACCCATCTATATGCTGCCTACAAGAGACTCACTTCAAACCCAAAGACATACACAGACTGAAAGTAAAGGGATGGAAAAAGATATTTCATGCAACTAATAGAAAAAAGCAGGAGTTGTAGTACTTGTATCAGACAAAATAGACTTCAAAACAAAGAAAGTCATAAGAGACAAAGAAGGACATTACATAATGATAAAAGTGTCAGTCCAACAAGAGGATATAACTATTATAAATATCTATGCACCCAACACAGGATCACCAACATATGTGAAACAAATACTAACAGAATTAAAGGGGAAACTAGAATGTAATGCATTCATTTTAGGAGACTTCAACACACTACTCACTCCAAAGGACAGATCAACCAGACAGAAAATAAGTAAAGAGAGGCACTGAACATCATATTAGAACAGATGGACCTAACGGACATCTACAGAACACTCCATCCAAAAACAACAGGATACACATTCTTCTCAAGTGCACATGGAATATTTTCAAGAAGAGATCATATATTAGGCCAAAAAAAGAACCTTAGTAAATTCAAAAAGATTGAAATGGTGCCAACCAGCTTCTCAGATCACAAAGGTATGAAACTAGAAACAAATTACACAAAGAAAACAAAAAAGCCCACAAACACATGGAGGCTTAATAACATGCTCCTAAATAATCAATGGATCAATGACCAAATAAAAACCGAGATCAAGCAATATATGGAGAAAAATGACAACAATAATTCAACACCACAAAATCTGTGGAATGCAGCAAAGGCTGTGCTAAGAGGGAAATATATTGCAATACAGGCCTACCTCAGGAAAGAACAATCCCAAAAGAACAGTCTAAACTTACAATTAATGAAACTAGAAAAGGAAGAACAAATGAGGCCCAAAGTCAGTAGAAGGAGGGACATAATAAAGATTAAAGCAGAAATAAATAAAATTGAGAAGAATAAAACAATAGAAAGAATCAATTAAAGCAGGAGCTGGTTCTTTGAGAAAATAAACAAAATAAATAAACCCTTAGCCAGATTTATCAAGAGAAAAAGAGAGTCTACACACATAAACAGAATCAGAAATGGGAAAGGAAAAATCACTATGGATACCACAGAAATACAAAGAATTATGAGAGAATACTATGAAAAATTATATGCTAACAAACTGGATAACCTAGAAGAAATGGACAACTTTCTAGAAAAATACAACCTTCCAAGGCTGACCCAGGAAGAAACAGAAAATATGAATAGACCAATTACCAGCAAAGAAATTGAATTGGTAATCAAAACATTACCTAAGAACAAAACACCTGGACCAGATGGTGTCATTGCTGAATTTTATCAAACATTTAGTGAAGTCCTAATACCCATCCTCCTTAAAGTTTTCCAAAAGGTAGAAGAGGAGGGAATACTCCCAAACTCATTCTACGAGACCAACATTACTCTAATACCAAAAGCAGGCAAAGACACCACAAAAAAAGAAAATTACAGACCAATATCCCTGATGAACATAGATGCAAAAATACTCAACAAAATATTAACGAACTGAATTCAAAAATACATCAAAAAGATCATCCATCACGATCAAGTGGGATTCATCCCAGGGATGCAAGGATGGTACAACATTTGAAAATCCATCAACATCATCCACTAAATCAACAAAAAGAAGGACAAAAACCACATGATCATCTCCATAGATGCTGAAAAAGAATTCGACAAAATTCAACATCCATTCATGATAAAAACTCTCAAAAAAATGGGTATAGAGGGCAAGTACCTCAACATAATAAAGGCCATATATGACAAACCCACAGCCAACATTATACTTAACAGCAAGAAGCTGAAAGCTTTTCCTTTAAGATCGGGAACAAGACAAGGATGCCCACTCTTCCCACTTTTATTCAACATAGTACTGGAGGTCCTAGCCACAGCAATCAGACAACCCAAAGAAATAAAAGGCATCCAGATTGGCAAGGAAGAAGTTAAACTGTCCCTGTTTGCAGATGACACGGTATTGTATATATAAAAAACCCTAAAGGATCCACTCCAAAACTACTACATCTAATATATGAATTCAATTAAGTTGCAGGATACAAAATTAATACACAGAAATCAATCAATCAAGGGTGATGAGTCCAGTCACTCCAATCAAAAGTCACTTGCCAGGTGTTCAGATCTGAGCCAGATTCCCAGAAGGAAGGATCCCACAGCACCACAGCATGTGTGCCTGAGAATCATGTCCCCGGCTTCCCCACAAGGACCCATGGCCATCTATTTGGGTAACTGGAGATTCTGGGAAAAGAATATCCAAACATTTCCGGACTGTTGCACACAGGACTTGAGTTGAAATTGTTTTCTGAAGTACCCCAAAAGACCATCTTGTTAAAGTTGGGGGACATTCAGTGTTCAAATAATTAGATTCTTGGCCTGAATCGTGCTCACAGCAGGCTCTCTCTAAAGACTCATCCAGTGATATAATCAGATAAATACACCTGATGATTAGCACGTCCACTACATTGGGACTTTGGTCAATGTGGCAAGACCTATCATGGTGAGGAAACCAAATGGAAGCCTCCAAAACTTCTCCCTATTCCAACCAAAACAGTAAATCAAAAATAATGTATTTCAGAGGTAATGGCAGAGATCAGTGCCGCCACTGAAGAGCTAAAGGAAGTCTAGCATATCTTCATTAGCTCACTAGTAAAACCCAGACAGATTCTAGAAGATGACAGCAGGCTACCACCAGTTCAACAAGCAGCAGCTGCCATGCCTGCCAGATATGCTCTCTCTTCACTGCAGCAGATTAACATGACCTCAGGCCCACTGTGTGGCCACTAAGTTGGTGACTACGTTCTTCCCCATCCCATCAGAAAAAATTAGCCTCATTGGAACAAACAGCAGTATGAATTTCCAAGGCAAGGTTATCTCTCCTTCCCTCTGTCATAATATAGTCCCAAGAGGTCTGGACCTTCTGGATATCCCATGGGACATCACACTGTTCTACCCTGTCAGTAGTGTTATGCCAATCAGACAAGATGATGAAATGACTAACACTTTGGGGACCATGACAGGACACATGCAGTGCAAAAGATAGGCCCTAAGAAGGTTCAGAGCCTGCCACAGCAGTGAAGCTTTTAAGGATCCAGTGGTCTACAGAATGTCAAAAAATTTCCTTCAAAGTGTAAGACAAATTACTACTTCTTATGCTAGTCACCAGGAGGAAGGAAGCACGATGTTTGGTAGGCTTCTTGGGGTTCTGGACACAACCAGTTGCCCACCTGAGAATATTCTGACCGATATATCTGGCAATAACACAAAAGCCTGCCATCTTTGTGGGGCCCCAGGTAGGAAAGGGCAGCAGTTTCATGCTGTAGTACAAGCAGCCCTGCCATTTGAGCCATACAAATCATCAGACCCTGTGGTTTTTAAAGGTGTCAATAGTAGGAAAAGGTGGCATGTCCCTAGGGTTCTGCAGCAAGACAATAGCAGTTGCATGGGGAAATTACACATCTTTTGAAAAACAGCTTCTGTTACACTGCTGAGTCCTAAAGGAGCTGGAGGGCCTGATCAAGTGGCCACACAGCTAGAACGAGCTGTGATGAGTTGGTTTCTGTCAGACCTACTAGGTGTTCTGTCAGACCTACTAGCTCAGGCAGGTGCAGCAACAACCTGTCATAAGACAGAAACAAGTATGGGCAGGGCTGGAGGCCGTGAGCAAACCGCACAAATGAACAACCAGAACCTCACGCATCCCCCTGCACACCATGGCCACGTGGGTGACCCCCCCCGGACCAGCTGACAGACAAGATAAAAGCCCAAGCCTGGTTCATAGTAGGTCAGATCAGTATGTGGGTCGAGCCAAAAATGGTTAGTAACTACACTCAGGGGTGACCTTGAAAGAAAATAGGAAAAAAACAGTGGGCTAGAGTTTCAGGTGGTACACCTTGACATCAACTTTGTGTAGAGAGGTAGTCTGAAGTTAAAATATATGGACTTACGGGCAGTGGCAAAAAATGGCTTGGCTATCTCACCAGGGTCATGGAAGGAAAAAAACTAGAAGACCTGGGACAAGGAAGTCCATGATAGAGGCATGCAATGGACAAATATTAGTGGTGTGAATTATGAAGAGCTTCATATCATATGAAAATACCCACCAGGAAGCATAGCACATGGAAGAGGTAAGATAATTGGTAGACATGACTCTTCCAGTTGATACTTTCCAGCTTCTGCCATCCTACCCCAGTGCTGGCTCAATGTATGCATGAATAGAGTGGCCATGGAGGCAGGAATGGAGGTTGTGCTTAAACGCTGTACTAACACAGTTGACCTAGCTATCGCCACTGTCAAATGTTTGGCCTGCCATCAGTGGAAACCAGTCCTGAGCTCTAGATACAATATTGTGCCTCAAGGAAATCAACAGGCTACTTGGTTACTAATTGACTACATTGGCCCTCTTACACCCAGGAGGAGCCAGTGATTCATTCTGAAAAAAATAAATACACATTCCAGGTATGGGTTTCTTATGTGCAGGGCCTCAGCCAAATCACTACCCAAGGGCTTCTAGAGTTTCTGATACAGCAGCATGGGATCTCACATAATAGCCTGTCAAACCAAGGGAACAACTTTATAACAAATAGGGTCTGTGGTCATATCACATACTGCGCCATCAAGGAGTGGCCAGCCTGGTAGAGAGTTGGGCAAAAACTTGTTTGGAGTCCTAGTTGAAGTGCCAGTTTGGGAGTGGTACTTTTACAAGGATAATAAGCCATCCTCCAGAACATATTTCTCACTACCAGTCAAAGACCCTCACATGGAGCCAGTGCCACTGTAGATACAATACCAAGGCCTGCGAACCAAGAGATAGAAGAGGAATTGCTTCTTTTACCATCACCCCCCGTGACTCTCTTGGGAAATTTGTGCTTCCCATCCCTGCAACTCTGGGCTCTGTGGGTTTAGAGATCCTGGTTCCCTAGGAAGGAACACTTGCACCAGGGACCACAATAAGAGTCCCATTAAACTAAGCCAAGGCTGCTGTCAGGGCACTTGGACTTCCTGTGTCTAAAAGAAGAGAAGAGTAGTCACTACTGGCAGGGGTACCTGAGCCTGATCCCCAGGGGGAGGGAAGGTTACTGCTATGCAGTGCTACCTGGAGGGGTCCACTCAGCTGCTTTTTGGCACTCCCTCTCCCATTTTGACAGTAAAAGGACAATGCAGCAACCCCAGGCTAAAATGGAATCAGAGCCCTCAAGGATGAGGGACTGGATCATGCCACCAGGGAAGTCACCCGGACACGCATATGTGCTGAGGGGGAATGTGAAATAGATCATAGAGAAGCAGATGAGTACCAGTTGTGGCTCTGAGATCAGCCACAACAACAGGATAAACAGGTTCATCTCACCAACCTTCCTCTTCTAAGTTTCTTCCAGGGAGAGAAGCCCATCAAAATTGTTGTTGTAGTTTTTTCTGAGAGCCAGTTTTAAACATGTAACAGCATAGCACTGGAATCCTGGAGAAGCTGCTCCTAGAACCTATGGGAAGTTGTTACATAAAGAAGTGGATCCAAATAGCTCAAGAGGTGGACTGTGGTGGAAAAGACAATGTGCTACCCAGAGCACCCTTCAGCAGTCAAGAGTTTATTCCCCCAGCTTAGGAGCTCTGCTGAACACAGCTCTCAGCAGACATCCCCTCTTTTGAGGACTTCCTTGTTGAAAAATTTGCCACCCAGAAGTCATGGCTCCTCCTAAGGACAGCTACACCCAATTAATGATCAACATGAAGGAATACAGTCTTGACCTCCTCCTTGCCTGAACTTGGAAGAGTCTGAATGGCACTCCCAACTAGAGGACTCTTCCTGAGCCAGCTGAGGTTTTTGCTGTGACTGCACTGAATCCCCACCCCGCACCCCGCCGCCCTGTCTCTCTCTCTCTCTCTCTCTTGTTCAGTCCCGCTTCCTTCCCTTCCACAAAGTCTTGCATGCTAGTCTCTGTCACAGAGTCTCCATCCCAGGGACCCAACCTGAAGCAGGCATCCTAGTCACGGTTTCAGCACAGAGATCCCTTCAAGGTAGGAAATACCACCCCTTCCTAGGAGGTTCTTAGACTCTATAGACTCAGAGGTGAGTGTCCCTAGCTATGAAAGGGACTAATCACCCCATCTTCACCTAGCCTGGAATCTCTCCCCTTTATCAGGACTTCTTAGGCCCTCAGGTCTCTGGGACCTGAAGATCATGAAGATGAAAAGAAAAGCTAGCCAGCTGGCACTGAGCATCCTCTGACGACCACGGGAGCACTGGCCCACAGCCTCTGTCCAGCACTGTCCACTGTTCTCAGTCTGTACTTGTAGTGGTCCCTACAACCTTTTCCAGGACAAGCAGCTCACCAGCTGTGGGGAGGTGAGTAGGTGGCCCCAGGGGGTTGTGGAGAAGACTTTCCCAGCCCCACCAGGCTTAGAAGGGGAGGTGGGGACAGAAGAATGGATTGATTCTTGAGTCTGGCTCCAGGGACAGTGAGGGCCACAGCCGCTCCCTTGCTGGGATCATGGGGAAATCGTGGCTTTGGAAAGAGTTCCTCATAGCCTCTGATTATGGAGAAACTCAAAGAGCCTCTGGGGCTGAGCTCAGGACAGAACTGCCACCATTAACCTGACTACAGCAGCAGCTCTATCTTTCTCCCTGCCAGGGACAGTAAATCTGTCTGTCCTTCTACCTCCATGTCTGTCATTCTGTCATTGACACTGTTCCAAGATGGTCTGTCCATCTGTACCTTCCAAGCTCTGGCTGAACCTATGTCAGTGCCAGGGACTCTGTTGTTTTATGTGCATCTGTCACTGTTGGGAGCCCCAAGCTAGGTCTGTCTGTCTCTCACTGTCATGGACTTACTCTATCTGCTTGTGGCTCCTGGACTTTTGGACTGGCCAACTCTAAGGTTAGATACTCCTTTATACCATGGGGTTCGCAATAACTAGGGGGTCCAGGCCCACAGCCATGTTTGGAGTTTCAGTTTGGTCCTGGAGCCCAACCAAAGCTGTGTCTCTGTCCCTGAGCTTCAGAGGCAGCTGAGCCTTTGGTGTGACTGTGGCCCAGGCCATGGCTCTTTCAGCTTCCTCTGATTTCCACCTAGGTTCCAGCATGGTTCGTATACACTTCCAGGGGCTGAATTGGTGAGGGGGGTGTTTAGGGTCTATCTGAGTCATAGTCCTGTGAATCTGGACTGGGTACAGCCCTGCCCCAGCCCTGGGAAGGGCTAGAGCTTCTGTTTCAGTTTAGGGGCCCACAGCAACTAGCCCAGAGGGGTCTTGGTGGGAAAAGGAGTCCAAGGGTTGTGGGGGTCAGTCAAGGAGACACGTGGGGGGAGACGGCAGACTATGAGTTATTGTGTAGTTTCTGACTCCAAATGTGGCTCTAGCAACGATCGCTGTTTCCTTGGCTTTCCCTCCCAGCACATGAGATGATTTCACCCTCATCAAGCCCTGCTGCCAGAAAAGGCCTGGGCAGGAGCCAGGACCTCCACTAGGAGAGCTTGGGGCTGCCCCAGGCTCTGGGCAGGAGGAAGTGTGACACATTGTCAGAGAGCTAGGCTTCCCTGCCTTCTCCTGCTTCCTTTGAGACAGTTCTCAAAGCCGTTAACTAGGTAAAGGAAGAGGCAGCTATACTGATACTGGGTCCACAGGTCCCCTGGCTCCCGAGTGGCCTAAGGTCATCCTCTCGGCTCACCTCTCAGATGCTGCCGTTGACGAGGATAATGGCAACACCACCCTTACTGCGTGTTGAGTATCTCGTGGCCTGGGAAGGGCTTGAGCTTCTGTTTCAGTTCAGGGCCCCACAGCAACTCGCTCAGAGGGATCTTTGCCCCACAGAGCATTTCCTAAACTTTGGGAATTCATGCTGCCTTTTCATCCTGACTTCCATAAAACCTGTGTGCATTTATTTTAATCAGAGGTGAGAAGAGGTTCACTTTCATCAGACCCTGGAACATAGCCGCTACTGGTACCTATGCAGTGAGGGATTCTCCCTAGACCCAGGGGATAGAGCAGTAGTTCAGAGTAGAGACCCCACAGTCCCCTGAGGGGCCAATGGTAGTGTATCCCTGAGGCCCAGGAAGTGGGCAGGCAAGCCCAGGAATAAGTGTTGAGGAGGAAGATGCCCTAGTAGATGTCACATCCACTTCCCACTGGACAAACTGATCTACCCTATGGGGGGAACGGATGTCAGCCACTTGTCTGGGATACATTCCAGGCATCAGGGGCCAGGTAATGGTGGGAAAGCTTCATGTTCCTGGGGCCCAAGGCTGTAGTGAGGGAGACAGAGAGGTGTGGGTAGTGAGGCTGGAGGGTCTGGAGGGATTGTGGAAGCCAGAGTGGCAGGGCAGTGTCTTAGGCCAGCCCAAAGGGCTTTGAGTTCACACCGAACCTACAGGCAGCCCATGTGGGACCCAGCCAGACTAATCCTTAAAATGTAAGCACTTCAGGATTGGGTTCCCTGCAGAGCCTGGCACAGTTCCTAATAATTTACAGGTACTCATAAATATTTGTTAAATGAATTAATGGATTCATGAATCCATCTAGCTGCCATAGAGAAGCAGGAAGGGTCTGTCTAGGGACAGGTGCCACAGAGCATTTGAGGTGGCTGTCTGCATGGAAGAGGTGGGCTAAGCAAGGGCAAGGCTGTGGGATGGAGAGATGTAGGCAGATTGGAAAGGGGCAGGAAGGGGAAAGCATTCGGACATAGTGGGGGACTGATTAAGGGAACAAGACCTTAAGAGGAGCCCAGGAGTATCTCGTGCTGAGGCCCTCGGCCCGGTCTCTGCTAGGACAGCATTAAATCCATTTCCTCGGGGCCTCCCAGAAGCTCTGGGGCCGAGGGACTTATGGACAAGGACTGCACCCCACATGTGCCAGCAAGACACCATCCACAACCACGTCAGACTGGGTACTTCACAAGCTGACTCCTCCAAAAAGGTGTGGGAGCAGAGGCAGCCCCTCCACAGCTGGGGTCCGGGGCCAACTGGCAAGTGATAAACTGCCTACTGCTCTTGTCAGTGAGCATGCTTCTCTGCAGCCTGTACAAGCCAGGCTCCCCAAGCGCAGGCCCATAGCCCCGTGAGCAAGCCTGACCTTGGCCCAGGCTTAACCGGATTTAGGTTTTATTTCCCAACTATTGGTTTGTCAGAATGTTGACAGTTGGGCAAGACTGAACAATGTAGAGAATTTCCAATAATGATGAGGACATTTGAGAAGCAGCTTCAGATCATGTGAAGCGAAAGGAGAGATCCAGTGTCTGACAATCAGCATCTTCAAAAAGCAGGAAGACCATTGACATTGTTTATAAAAGACTTCCTTGGAAAAATGTTTCACAGTACTTACTAAAGCAAAAATATGTATATCCGGTGACCCATTAATTCCTCACTATTCCCAACATTTCCAACAAAAATGCATACATATGCTCACCAAAACCCAAGTGCAAGAACACCATAGTAGCTTTATTAATATTAGCCCAAAAGCAGAACTAGTTGAGGTGTCCATCAGCAGTAGAAGGTGGTAATACACAGTGGGACCCAGTGGACTACCACATGAACAGACTACAGTTCCATGTGACAACCAGAGACAATTGCACAGACATAATGCTGAGCAAAAGAAGCCAAACATAAAAAAGAGCAGATGAAGTTCCAGAATGGGCAGGAAGAAGGTGTGGGGATCTAGGCTGGAATGGGGGCTGTGCTTAGAGGTGGATATTGACTAGGAGGGAGAAGGCCCAGGAAGCCTTTGGGGGGCTGGAAAATGTTCTATATCCTGCTCTGGATGGTGTTTTTATGGGTATAAGCATATATACAAATTCACTGAACTGTACACTTAAGATTTGTGTACATAATTGTATGATGAATCAATAAAAAATAAAAGTAAAAATTTAAAAAGCTTTTCCTCGCCTCTAGAATGGCAGGATCTTGAAGTAAATGCTGAACTTCCCCTCAGGTGAGGGCCCAGAAAGTATGTTTGAGGGCAGAACCAGGGGAGCAGACGCTGATCTTTCCTTAAAATTGAGAAAAAAGAAAGGGAGAAAGGTTTTAAGTAAATCATCTCTCACGTTGAAGGAACAGGTCTGGGCCAGTGATAACATCAGTACAGCAACATGAAACTGTTTTGCTGCTCTTATCTCAAACCACAGCAAACAGTATCTTGTGAAGCTGTATCTTTCCTGGCAGCCATACTTCAGAGGCTCCTCACAGGAGGGAAATTGGTCAGCCATTTCCGAGGGCGAGGTCTGTGCCTAGCAGTCCTTCCAGGGCTTCTCTGAAAGGGGGCTTCTGTGGGACCAGGCCTGAGGATTCCATCTAGCTCACCTCCTGGGAGGTCTGGAGGAAGTCCCAGGCCTCTCTGCAGGGCCTTAGGAACAGGGAACTTCCAGTCCTGACAGTAGGTGAGATGGCCTTTCCTTATCCCCAGCTCCTGTCTTGAGGGCTGGCCCTGCTCTGATCAGACCTGGGTGCCATGGGCATTCTGGCCTCCCTTCTCTTCAGAGAAACAGAGCCAGCAGGAGGGCACTCAGCAGAGGCAGGTTTTCCAAGCTCTGCCCTAGGCCTTGGGGCAACAGGACTCTGCGTGTGTCTGGGCCTCCTTGTGTTGGGGCAGACTGGTCTGGTGCTGGCGCCTCTCTGTCCCTGCAACAACCCCACTTCACCAATAGGAAAACTATGGCCCAGGAGAGACCTACATGCCAGGTTTCTTATTTATGAAGCCCATGTAACAAGGGGGGAGGGTCCAGGGCAGGAGCAGCTAGACCCAGAATGACCAGCCTTGTGCCTCCAATACAAACAGCAGCTTGCTCAGAAGCCCAGTTTGGCACAGTATGTGTCTGATCCCTGCTTCCAATCATACAGACCTTGAATTCCCAAACATACATATGTACAAGCAGCCAGGAAGCCAGAGGAGTAAGGGCTCAGACCCCGGTTTCCAGGGTCAGTCCTGTTCACTTAGGACTATGTGATGCAGGTCGTGCATGTAGCCCCTAACTGTGACTCCATTCATAGGACAGTTATAAAATTAATTGAGGATTCCTGAACAGCACCTTGCAACCTCCAGGCCCATACTGAGAGCTGTCCTGCCTGCCCAGGAAGAGAAGACAGGCCTCTTTTTCTGTCCATCCTATCTCAGAAAGAAAGACCAGTGCTCTAGGCTTTGAGTGGATCAGCCCTCATTGTAAGCTAATCGGTAGCAACTTGTCTGAAGAGCTGACTTGGGGAAATCAGCTGATGCAATTCGAGCCACCAGCATGGACTCCATTTAGCTGGGGACACCATGGAGGCAATTTTTCTATAAGCAAGGGACCATGTGATGTCCTCTGACCTGAGGCACTCAGCCTCTCCTCAGATCCACATTTACAGCCATCACAGTATTGAAAACTAAGGAGAAGACTCACCTGCCCATCCCACCACCCAGGTCATCATCCCAATACCCTTCCAACCCTTGGCTCACATAAGGGGTCATCCTGCATCGATGCCATTCTAGACCCTTCACAGGTACCCTGCCATGCTGTTGTGTTAGCTTCACGTCCATCCTTTCATTGCATGGGCTGACAGGTTGGCTGTTTCTGTGAATGAAGCTTCCTTCCCTCTGTGAGACCTCCCTGAATATGAATGCAGAGTCATAGGATGTGGCCACTCTATGGCCATGACAAAGACTGCATGTGGCTGCCAACAGGGTTGTTCCAGCTCTCAAGACCTAGCGTATGAGAGGCTACCTTGCCGCTTTTGTTCATGTCTTAGATTCTTGGTTCCAACCTCAATATTATTGACTTCTGAGGGGCATGGGGCCCTGGGAGGCAGAAGGTGATAGAGAGCTCAGGTGGTCCTTGGGGAGGCCCTGTGACGTGAGGGGTACTGTTTCACTGTCCTGGGGAATCTTGATGTATGGATGAGTCTGCCTGCTCAGGCCACTCAGCCCTGCTTTCCTGGTCCAGAGGTGGGCCCGGCACAGCCAGGAGTGTTTTCTCAGGGTCAAGACGGTCCTGTCCTAGGTCTGCCCATGGTTATTTCCCATGAAGTGATGTTATTTAGATCTGTTTCCTGGCCACCTAGGTAAAGACTGGCCCCCAGAGCCAGTCCCAGACAACTGGGGGTCAGAGCCATGCCTTCTGTGCCCAGGTGTCATGCCCAGAGCTCTGGCCTTCCAAAGTACCACCTCTCCTTAGATCCTGAGGAAGCAGTGCCAGGAATCTCCCAGGGAACTGTGGGCTCTGGCCTGCCTGGGTCTCTAGAGCAGTGCCCACGTGGCCCTCCCACCTGGTTCCATTTCCCAGCAGTGTTGCCAGTACCACTGTCCAGATCTGAGCCTGATCAAAGGGACAACTGATCATATGGAAAACCCAAGTGGCCTTCACTGCAGGTTCTCTTCATGGGTAGCTTCTGATGGCCTTGGCCAGGGCTTAAGGCTGTCAGAGGGATGAGGGAACTTGCTCTGTGTGCTGCAGCCACCCTCCTACCTATATCCTTCCCAACATTCCTGTTTCCCACAAGAGGCACCAGAGCCTGTCTGTTCACCTCAGTTTCCCTAGAGCTGAGCCAGATGCTCTGAGGCCTGCTGGCTTGACAGAGACCATGAGCCTAGCCTGTGGTCTGGCCTCTGGGTCCGGAATCCACCCTGCCTTTGTGGACTCGGTGCCTGAGAGGCTGAGGCACCTGGTCAAGGCTCACGCACGCCTGCTGGCCTGGACATGGAAACGAGGGACAAAGAGGTACGTGCAAGCCTCTGATTCTGCTGTTCCGGGCATTGGGCTTAGAGTAGGTTGTGGCAGCAGAGTGCTGGGTCCTCCTGCCTGCATGTCTCAGCAGCACCAGCCTATAGTGCAGCCCACAGACTCTGCTGCCAATCACAGAGGAGTGGCCTTGGGAATGCCAGGCACCTGTGTGGTGGAGCTCACAGCTGCTGGTGCTGGACAGTGGGCTTTCTCAGTGCTGTAACCCCCCTTGGCTCCTGGCTCCATACCAGCCTTGAAACCTGAACCTGAGTTACAGGGCCAGCCTCCACGTTCTGAGAAAATTTTGACAACTTTTCTCAGTCACATTTGCTGACTTCCAGCCGGATGTAGCCTCTCAAGGTGGAGATGAACAAGGAGTGGACTGGGGATCTGAGGGCAATGGGTTGAGGTGTTGGACAGGGCTGTGGTGGGCCTCTGTGCTGGCTGCAGGCATGTCCACAGCTTTCCACTGTGCCAACCGGTTTGCCAACAGGTGCATGTCGCAGACTGTGTAAGTCTGGCCTGGGATGTGCAACTTGGTTCCTAATTATATTCCAAAACAATAGGTATTTTCCTTTTCTAGTTTGGTGAGGGAGTTGATGATCTGAGAGGTTTGGATTGTAGGAGGCTGTTTGGATTGTGGGGTAGTCTAACAGTTCGAATGATGAGGTCAGGGTTAGAATTGAGGATGGGGGTCAGAGCTTGGTAGTCCAGGCCAGCAGCACTTGAAAGACCAGTGATTTACCACAGCCAGTGCCCCGTACTTTGGAGGTATGAGTGCATTAGAGGTGGGGAGGAGCCTGTTACGCTAAGGACACACTGGAAGCTGTTGTGAGGAGCTTTTCAGGCCAGATGAGTGGCTTTACTAGGAAGTCAGATAGCTCTTTGCTGGTCTAGAAGAAGCTGGGGCTTTGGAGATGTCCCTGTTCTCTGAGGGCTCCCCACCTGGTCCTGGTCCCCTGTTGTGTGCAGTCCTCTGGGAGTAGCCAGCAAGCAGCCATCTCCCTGAGCCATGGGATGCCCGTCTGAGCCTGTGGTGGGGATAAATTAGACTTAGAGCTCCCCAGAAACTATAGCAGAGACCAGAGGAGGGAAGGTCTTGAGCCTCAAGTCTTAGCCTTTGGATCTGGAGGTGGGTAGGTGCTGAGTGAGGTGGGGAGCTGGGTCTGGAAGATAATCCAGCCTTGAGTTCTAAAGGACACAGGAAGAAGGGGAACAGTAACAAGCTTCACAGACATTGATGGAGCCCCTACTTTGTGTCCACTGGCACTGGAGGGACAGATGACATGAGGTCCCCTTTGCCTTCCTGGGCTTCTCTTCCTGAGAGACCCCTAGCCTTCCACTTCAGGAGCCCTGGCTATGGGGCCATTAGTCTCAGGCCCCTGCCCCTCCAGTCTATCAAGGCCACAGGAGACTGGACTCTCTCACAACTCTCTGTCACCAGATTTCCATACCCCGTCTTTATTGAAGCAGCAGGAACTGGTGTACCAGTTACAGAAATATCCCCTTAGGCCCACCTCCCTACCCCTGTCACCCCCCCACAGCCTCATCGCCTCATCTGCTGGCCCAGGGCCAGCGAGCTCCCATCCCAACCTCAATTGTTCTGAGGCTGCTGCAGTCCCATTTCCTGTAGCTCTAACCGTGTGCACCGGGCTCCCATGAGAGCACGGGGTCCTTGATCCTTGTGCATGATTTCCACCCTTCAATAGATATGACAACACTCTGTAAGGCTTCCTTGAACTGTAAGAAATCACTTTTCTCAGTAGTACAGTTCTTGGGTGAGTCTGTTGGCTAGATAAGAAATAAGTATTTAAGTCATTTTCTTAGCAAAAAAATAAAAGCAACTCTGTCCTCCCCACCACCAGGGTCCTATAAGTTCCCATTCCCCATGAGGCAACTTGGGCAGGCCCCTCCGTCTCTCTGAGGGAAGCCCCTGAGAGCCATCAGGTGATAGTGGGGCCCAGGGTCTGAGGACCACCCATAGCCTTGGGAAGAGAGCCAGTGGGGTGCGGGTAGGTCCCACAGAAGCCCAGGGCAGAGACTCGAGGACAAGCAGGGTGGGAATAAATAAGCAGTGGGCAAAGAGAGAAGAGTACCTTAGTCATTTCCTTACAACATGCTCCTTAAACCATTGCCCAGCCCCACATCATGGGCTTCCAGGGGGTTTCATCAGCACAGAAGGGGTCCCAAGGGCAGGCAAATGAGCCAGCTTGGACTGGCTGCCCAACCAGGGTTAGCGCCGTGGCCCTTCTCTCTCCCCAGGCAGCCAGCCCTGCTCTGACCCGTCTCAGATCTGCCCCACACTGACCCCTGTGTGAAGGGGCTTGGCAGAGGGCATAACAGAAACTCCCAGAGCAATCCCTGAATCTCCACTCCCCTGAGCACCAGCCCCTGTCAGTGGGCAGACTTCTTTTGGATTGAGAAGTAGTGCCTGAGGCCTCACATGTGGCCATGGGGACCATAAGAAGCTGTTTGCCCCATGGGCCCATAGCTGTGGTGGCAAAAGAAGTGATGTCTCATGTTCCCTTGAGAGTAAACAACTCACTTGCAGCTTTGGGCAGATTCTGGTGAGTTCTTCCATGTCCTTGTAAACCTTTCGTATGTGATGGTCATGCTTGTACTTCGTAAGGAGCTCGTTCAGGGTGGAGATGAAGTCCTTTGTAAACTCTCCATAGCAGGGCTCCTGAAACAGGATTGGGGGCATCGGGATGGCGGTGATGCACAGCAGAGTGCCAGCTGACCCCTGAGGACCGTCCATAGCTTTGGGAAGAGAGCCAGCAGGGTGTGGGTAGGTCCCACAGCAGCCCGGGACAGGGACACAAGGACAAGCAGGGTGGGAATGAGTAAACATCTATCCCTCATCACCCTGGCCAAGTAGAGCCCTAGACTCAAATTCAAGCTGCCCCTGACTCTCCCACAGAAGACATGTGGACCCTGCAAGCTGTGCAGTGGGTGTCTGGCCTCTTCCCAGGCCCAGGGCTGATCTGGGATGGTGATCAGAGAGCCCACAATCTGGCCACTGGCTTATCTGTTGACTGAGCTGGAGGCTCCATCCTCAAACACTCAGCTTTCTCCCCAGATTCTCATTCCAGCATCTTCTGTTATCTCTGCCCAGGTTGTCAACTGGGGCGATCCCTTTTAGATGTGGTCAGAAAGTCCATGGTGTGACCGCTCCTTACCTCACTGGTGTTCTGGGGCCTTTTGAAGGAACCCTGGAAGGAGGAGAAGTTAGTCAGAAACACAAAGGGCCACCGAGTGCAATGATGTTTGGTGCAGACTTACATTATAGATGATATTGTCAGCCGAAAGCTCTCTCTGAATTTCAGCACAGACTGCCGTGTGGTTGTCCCGGGGAGACACGTTGGTGATCTTCAGGAGAGCGGAATGGCCTTCCAAGCCCCAGAGCACACAAGCCAGCAGCATGTACAGGTACATGGTATGGCTTGAGGGTGACTCCAAGCCGATCTGCGTTCTGGGCTTGGCAGCATTTCTGTAGGGGGCATACCTATATATGCGAGTATAAGGAAATGCTGCATCTCTTATCAGTCATCGCTGGCTTACGTGGAAAACAGAGAGGGCCTTATCGCTGGGCGAGATGTGCTTTTCATGCATTTTCTATGACCACAGCACACTTCATGGATTCTTGTCTTTGCTGAAATTCAGGCTTGGTCTAAGAATTTTTATTCACAATCGTATCTCAAGTTACGGCCTTTCTGCTTGTGAGTGAGGAAGGTCTTTGGCTAGGACTGGCTCTGTCTGCAGGGGGTCGTCCAGAGGGGGAGAGCCGTTGGGGTGCAGGATCGGGCAGGGGCTTCAGCCGCACCAAGCCAGACTTCCCAGGCCCACCTGTCAGGGAGAAGCCTGGCCCCACTGCCCACCTGATACCTGGGGACAAACCCACTTCCTCACTGTCCCCAGGAGGGACATAGGGGGACAGGTTCGGGAACAAGGCCCCCAGCCTGCTGGCAAAGCAAGGCAACAGAAGATAGCTGCTATTTCTTGGCCTGAGCACTATGGAATTTAGGGGAAAGCGCCTAATTAGATGCAAAACTTCATATAAAAACAAAAACCAGCTCAGAAAAATGCCATCCAAGAGCCATGTGCCAACAAGTTGTGAACTTACATTCTGTCTCTCAAAGATTAAGATCACTCATATTAGGGAAAGTTTGGTAAATATGCTAAGCTCTGACCCCAGTGGTTTGGTTTCTTTTTCTTTGAGCAGCTATCTGCCCCTCTGCCTTAGGAGTGGTTGAAGTCCTAAGTGTGAGGGGCAGGGCGGAGCCATAGCGTCTGGGCCTTTGAGAGACACTGGTGTTTTGTCTGACACTAGGGTGGACCCATTCAGCCAGTGAGCAGCCAAGCTTCAGCACCCCCCAAGGCCTGCCCAGGAAGGATGGCACGGCCAGCCTCGTCCAAGGGAACCTGAAACCAGTCTCTGGGGTGGGAGCCCATCCAAGTGGGCAGCACAGGCCACCAAGGCCAGCTTCTGCCCACCGCCCGTCCAGCAGTGCCAGGGTGCTTACCCACCACCCACCTCCTGGCCTCGTCCCCTCCCTGCCCTGTGGGGACAGACAATTGTCTGATGGTCAAAACAAACTGGACAACTGCACAAATAACACAATTTCATAGTTTATTATTATGGTAGACATCTTGAATAAATATGGAGTATGAGTTTAAATAAATAAATAAATAAATATTAAAATATATAAATATGTAAATAAATATTACTGATCCCTGACAGTGTGAAACATCCCCCGCTCCTCTACCAAGCCCATATCAGGGTCGGCGTGGCCCAGAGCCAGTGTGTCCCTCCATGGCCCTGCCCCCACTGGCCCCTCGAAGGGAGGATCCTGAGTTTTGGCTCTGGGTGGGAGGGCAGCAGTCTGTGTGTAAGCTGGCAGAGCTGGCTCCTTGGTGGACTGGCCCGCCTCACCTCCGGACTGGCTCCCAGCAGTCAAAGGGGATGGTAAACAGAAAATCCTTCAGGTTCTCTTTGAAACTTTGGAAGGTGATAATCTGGGTTGCACAGGAAGTTTCCTTAAAAAAAAAAAGCACAAGAATACCTGAATCCAGGCAGGAGTGGATAACGTGGCGGGGGTGTGGGGAGGGGGGGGGTTTGCACAGCAGCATGTTTCTGTGCTGCCTCTCAGGACTCAGAGGCCAGAGGCCTGTTCAGAGCCCGCCTGCTGACCTGGGTCAGGTGACATGTTGCTACTCAGGTGTCACCCACAGGGTGAACAGCTCTGCCAGGGCCGGGGGCTGACAAGATGCCAGCCTGAGGTTGCTCTGCTGGGCAACGGGGCCACCGCCTCTGCTCCCAGGCCAGGATGGAACAACTGGGCTGAGGCCAGCTCTGGGAGCTCAGAAGGGACAGAAGTCAAGGCCGCACACCTCGCTCCCTTCCCTCAGAAAAGGAACATTTGGGGCCTTTGTCCATCCTGGGTATGCCCACATCCTCGCTCCCATGCAATCCAGGCACCCCACAAGGGGCCAGGGGAAAGTCCCCTTGGGCCCTGAACTTCCTCTGGACTGCAGGCAGGCCCTGCATTTCCTGGGGTTTGCCTCACCTCTGACCTCATTCATGAGCACCACGGCAATACCAGGGTGCTGCAGGGGCTGCTCCCTCTCTGGAGGGGCCCATTGTTACAAATCTGTCAACACAGAAGCCCTCTGGGGCCCTGAACAGCCACAGTCCTGAAGGTCTCTCTCTATGCAGTCCTTCGGTGCCCTGCGCTGAGACCTTCCCCTCGGGGCCCTGGCGGGGCACTCACCTGAGTGAGGGGACAGTGCTGCTTATAGTGGCTGGCCATGACGGTCAAGGGGCCTGCAAGGGTCTTGAGTCCGCCCTGCAGGCCCTGCTTGTACAGCTCCAGGCGGGTCTGCAGGCATGTCGGCTCCTGTGGGAAGTGTCCAACCCTTGGTTAGCAGTGGCCACGTGTCCTCCAGTGAGCACAGGACACCCTCCTTATCATTCCTTCCTGTTCTCATCCCTGTGACCCGAGAGTAGGGCCTGGGAGGGGCACAGGATGAGGCCCAAGTAGTCTCAGGAAGGGCCCAGTCTTACATACTGCCCTGTCCCCCTTACCCACCTGTCCCCTGGGAGCCCTGGCCTCTTGAATGTGAGGGATGTCCATGGCTGCTAAGCTGATAAAGGAGCTCACATGACTGCCTCAGGGCAGGGCCAGTGGCCTCCTGAGCAGCCCTCCTAGCAGCCAGCTGACTGGAGAGAAAGTGGACGACCCTGTGAGGGTCCATCTAAGATGCCACCCCGCCCCCCCCAAAGCAGAAGCCTCTGGGAAGGTGTGTCAGAGAGAAGCATCTTACCTGGGGGTCAAACATGTCAGAGACGACTTTTACTGTTCCATTCTGTAGAAAAGGAAAATGTGTTACTCAGCTGATAGACAGGGCAAGTCAGGGCCAGCAAGGTGGCCCAGGCGTGGCCCGCACTCCCTCCCTCGCTCACCATTGCAGCATCAGTACCACTGCTCTTGTTCAGAAGGCTCAGGGCCTCCTTGATGGCATTCACATGTTGCCAAGGCCGGGTGACAGGGCTGGGTGCGCAGGTGGGCGCTGAGATGCTGCAGACCACAGTGCCCAAGAGAATCAGGTTCTGTAGCCACATCCTCCTGAGGACTTTAGCCTTTCTCTCTGAGCACTGGGCTCGCTGGCAAAAGAGCTCTTATATACACAGTTAGAGGAAATGATTAATGGTGACCACAAAACGCCAGGGAGGCGGGGGAACTACCTGAACTGTGGAATCTCCTGGCCGTTATCAGCTACACATGGGAACAGTGAGCCTTTCCTCCAGGTGGTCAGGCTTGGGGGTTTTCATTAATGAGCCTTTCCAAGAACTGGCAGCCCACCCGCCTGCTTCCTTAAGCACTCTCCAGCCTTCCCTGGGCGTTCTGGCCAGTGAGGCTGCCCCCTCCCGCCGAGGGGCCTCTGAGCACCGCTTGGACTTCCTGGCCTGGAGTGGCTGGGGTGGGGCCTCGGAGACATTGGATCTGTTCCTACATCCAGGGTCTCCATCCTGCGTATTATCCCAAGAGGCCTTCAGGCGGCCTTGTGCCCACCCTGGGGCCCATTCCGACCTCCACCTCCCCTTCTCCTCCTAGAGCCCTCTCCTCTGGCCACATCCTTTGAATGTGACGATGACTCTCACCGGCCTGCTCCACTTTCCACCTAGGTGGATTTCAGCCAAACAATCTAGTCCTGCGACAGACAGTTCACCTCAGCAGCGTCCAAGTACCCGGAGCAGTCGGCATGCTCTGCCCAGCCAGGGACCTCTGCCCCACCGCCCCTGTGAGCAGAGGGAAGGACAACCATGTACATGTCCAGCCAGCAGACTGCAGAGTGCTCCTTCATGGTGAGATCCCATCTGAGTGGCAGTGGTCTACACAGCCGTATTCACCCCAGGCTGCAGAGGTGGGCTGGGCTCTCAACGGGGCTCGGTTAGGTCCTGAGTTCGAATCCTAGCTCCGGAGTGACTGCTCTCTGAGCAATTTGAGCCTTACCTCCTTCTGCAGGGCAGCCTGCCACTCCCCCTACTTATAGCCCCCAGCAGGCACCAGGAGCTTCGGGGCACAACGGTGTCTCAAGCAAGTCTCCCAGGTTTAATTTCCAACGTGGCCCCTGCCCCAGCCCAGCTCCAGAGGCCTCTCTGTGGAACAGAAACTGCTTCTGGGAAAGCCACAGGCTCTTGAGGGACTGACAAGTGTTTGGTTTTCACAATGGAGCTTGAAGAGGATGGCATGATCTTGTGTTTGCTGCCCCACGTTCTGGGTTTTGTGGCTGCAGGGGTGTGGGGCTGCACGCGTGCCTTTCTGAGTGTCTGTGCCTGCGTGCTTGGGTGGGTCTGTACTTACAGGTGCATTGGCAGGGGTGAATATTTCACATCAGGTGCATCCTTGTGAGCTCCCATTCCTCTGCAGGTGCCCTGCTCATGTGGCAGGAACTCCCCACCCAAGATGCAATGTTTCTGGGCCCCAGAGGCTGATTCAGCTTAGAAAAGGGGTCGGACTCAAGTGAGGACATTCTGCTGGTCTCAAGTGTATGGCCCTTGAGAGCAGGTAGAACTCATGGTCTGAGTACTGTGGCCCAAGCCGGCAGCCCTGAAAAGTTTCACTGCATGACCAGAGGGTTCCTGCCCTTGCATGGGAAGCCAGACCTTCGTTCTTCAGACCCCACTGAGGTCCTTGCCAGGATCTGGGGCCCACCATGAAGCCAGCCCTGCTTTCTGAGCCTGGTAGAATGTTGCTATGTGGCCAGGCTGGGAGTGAGAGTGTGGCATGTCAGGGCCCTGACCCATCCTCCACCCTTTCCATGAGGCCTCTGCTCAGCCTCTTCCAGGGAGTCCTCAGGGGTCAAGGACACCAGATGCAAATGCCTCACAGAGTAGAAGTCTATGTCAGACAGTGCCCTGGAGGCTGGGTGGTGGCGAGTAGGTACCACAGGCAGTGGCTAAGCTAGTGGTCAGGAGGCAGAGAGCTGTTGTGGCCCCTCAGAGACAGAAGGTCACCTTCCTCCTGGAAATGAGTCGTCACAGCTCAGACAGTTAGTCAGCAAAGTTTTCCAATCTTCTTCAGGACCTGTGCTGGGGAGGAGGCAGTTGGGACCCTCCTGCTGGTCGTGGAGGCTCTCACCTGGTAAGGGAGATAGACAGCAGTGGACGGTCCTATTGTGTGGCCGGGCTGTGACAGGGGAAGTGCAGAGCTGAGCAATCCCGAGAAACCACTTCTCCCAGCTTGGAGACCCAAGGGAACCAGAGAGCTTCTGGCAGATGCTACCTTCCCATACAGGCTGAAAAGGCAAGTCAGCCTGTGGAAGGGAGGGGAGGACAGGTTAGACAGAGAGCATCTGGGGCTCAGAGAGACAGAGTTTTAGAAGTAGGTATGGTGAGAGGAGGCAGGCTCCAGAGAGATTTAGGGGATAGAATTTGGTAGACTCAATGATGTAATAGACTTGTTCATTCAGTATTTATTGAGCACCTACTAGGTTTCCAGCAGGGGAAGGGGACTCACGGATGGTAGAAAACAGACAGGGCCCTGCCTTTATGGACTTTCTAACCCCGTGGATGGAGGACCAAAATTAATCTACTTACCCCCTTCCCCAAAGTGTGCTTTTGAATGTAAGTAGGAAGAGTTAGAACCACTGTCCAGGTGTCTAAGGCAGGGACCCAGGAGACAACAGGAAGTTTTGGCAGTTCAGAGGCTACACACTCAGGAGGCTGACCTGGGCGTGGGCTGTGTCCACATGATCACTAAGGCCACAGAAGGTTATTCAGGAAGAAGGGCTAAGGGCCAGGGCAAGATAGCTGGACGAGAGGCTGGACAGCAGCCAGTGGCTCTGGAAGGGCAGGAAAAGAGGGAAAGCAGGAGCCACAAGCAGAGGGCCTGCTAGCAGCATGGCCTGTGGTCATGTGCCAAACTCAGCACACAAGGGGCAGAAGTCTGGGGGCTCAGCAGTAAGGTTCACGGGCGGCCACATCTTTTTCTGGAAAGATGACATCAGGGCTGAGGCCACGACACAGGCAGACATTCCTAGATTGCACTTCATGGAAAGTGGCAGTGATAACATCAAGGGGGCTACTGACTCAGGGGCCCGATGGGACTGTGGGAGGGTGGGCGTGGGGCCCACAGAGGCTGCATGACTCCCCCTTACCACAGGGCCAGGAGAAAACCCTTGGGAAGGGGTTTCCTGTGAGCATGCCTCCTACAGCCTCTGGAGGAAATGGGGCCTTGTGGTCACCCTGGGATCCTTATCACAGAGGAAGTTATCAGAAGGGGAAGGAAGTGCACCTCGGAGTGCCACATCCTTTGGGACCTCTCCATGGGTACCTGAGCTGGCCTCCCGCTCCTTGGACTGCCACCCTTTGATGAGGGTCCTTGTCCCTCTGGGGACCTGAGGTTCAGGAGAGCAGTGGCCTGCCCGGTCCACACAATCAATGATGGCAGGCACAGGATTTGAACCCATATCTGTTCCTGCTCCCCTGATGTCTTCCATTATCTCAGGGATCAGAGAGCCAGGAGATGCTGGTTACCTGGCCAGACCAGCAGAGGGATGTCCTCCTCAGGGCATCTGTAAAGGGAGACTCCAGGCATTGGCAAGGAAGCTGAAGTAACCTGTGACTGTGCCAGGGAAACCCTGGGGGCCAAAGGCAGAATTTCCCCAGCAGAGGCTGCATCCAGGCAGCTCTGTATCTGTCCTGGGCTCTCCACCACTGACCCCTGGGCAGCCCAAGAAAATCCCGCCCCCTGAGCCTCAGCGCCCTCATCTGTCTGGTGGGTTTAGTTATCTCCACCCCAGAGGAAACTGCTGCTGCCAGGAAGCTTTGTGAGGGAATCCTCTGAGCAAGGAGGCAGTGCTTCAACCTTTCCTCCCCATTCCTGACCCCTTTGGAGGCTTCTGAAACCCAAACTATGCAGAAAAGTCAGCCTTGCCAGAATCTTCAGGGACAGTGGCCCCTTACCCAGCCCCAGCCCCAGAGAGCGTCTTACTGAACAGATCTGAGGTGGAGAACCCAGCCTCCATCCAGATGTGGAGATTACAGGGCCCTGCATCCCCCTCAGAAGCCTCCAGTGCAGGGACAGCACTGGGAGTGGCTCGTCCTTCCCTGAGCGGGGGTCCTAGTCTCTCCAGGACACACCAGACACGTGAAGCAACATTCCTGGCCCATGTGGTCACACTCCAGGTACACCTGTCCCGCATCTCTGCCTAGGTCCCTAGAGGTGCACCTCGAAAAGGCCAAACCCCTGTTCTGGTCCTGCCCACGGAGTGTTCCCCAGGCCCCTGGCACTGGTGAGTCCTGACTGTCTAGGAGGGCATGAAGGTGGTTACCCCCCAAACACATGTGGACTCTGCATCCATATAGCCAAACTTCCAGGAGGCCCACCACATGTGGCCAGCCACACAGACTCTGCACTCAGAGATCATGTCTGGTGGTCACACTGTGGGGTAAGGAAGACGAGGCCAAGGCTGACAGGCACAGTGTTAAGGGCACCAACCAAGAAGGGCACAAGGAATGGGTGGCCAGGAGGGGGCGGTCTTGAGGGAGAGTGACCTGGGTTCAGGAAGGCCTTGAGGGGGCTGTTGGGTGTGTGGTGTGAGCAGGAGGGGAGTGAGTATCTCTGACACTTGGGGATCTGGGTGGACAGCAAGGCCATTTGCTGTGATGGAGGAGACCCAAGGGAGCAGGAAGTTTTGGAGCATCAGTACAGCCTGAACTGGATATGGCAAGTTTGAGAGGCCAGGGGACCTTCAGAAAGTTGCTTTGGCCCAGAGTTCAAGGAGAAGTCAGGACCCACAACATCTCACCACCAGTGAAGAGGAGGTTCCCCTCACCAGAGGGCTGCACAGGGCAAGCTGGGCGGGGGTGGTGCCCAGGGAGGCCAGCCCTTAAGGCCGGGCCAAGAACGAGACCTCCTTTCTCACTTCATTCCTTGGTTCTTGGGACTTCTTTGCTGTTTGCCCAGGACCCAGCAAGTGCATGCCCAGGCTGAGGACACCCATGGGTGGCTGTACCCGCCTGCCCACCACGATGTCTTCCCTCCATCTCTGCTTTGCTCCAGCCAGGGCACTACCTCCAGGGATGGAAACGCATTCCCCACCTGTGCCTCTCTACCCAGTGGCCTCACCCCCAGCTCACAGCTTCATCAGGCACTCGAAGGGGCCGGTGCCTTCTTCTACCTCCTTGGGGAAGAGCCACTGGAGGCTCCATTAAAGCTTCAACGGGGGAGACATCATCAGGCCAGAAGCTTTGCAACTCCCAAAGTCCCCAGGTGCCCCCACTGCCCTCTGTGTTAGGGTCTGGAGTCCAGGCCAAGGTAATAGATAAGGGCCTGCAGGCTGGGCTTAGCTCCCATACCTGCCTCCCCCAGGAGCTGATGGGCCAGAATCAGTATTGCGGATGTGGGATTTCTGTTCTGGTGGTTCTGGAATGAGCTTCCATCAGGGCTTTTCTGTTTGGGCAGGCACATCTTTTGTCTCTGGTCTTCAGGTCCCAGGGGCCCTGGCCGTGAGCCTCATAGCCACCCTCTGCTCTCTGTCAAGCACCTCTGCCTCTGCACAGAGCCCTTTCCTTCTTCCAGTACCTCCCCCAGAGGCCCCCAGCCTCTCATGGGGGTGGGAGTCCCCCTATCCCCCCACCAGTCAGGCTGAGGGCCCAGCAATAGTGGTAAAGGTGACGATGAATTGGGGGTTTGGGGGGTCCATGAAGTGTCTCTGGGATGGCTGGAGGGGGTCCTTGGGGATCCGTCCTCCCAGGCCTGGGGCCACAAACCTGTAACTCTCCCTCCCTCAACACATGCTCCTCTCTCTCCCTCAGGCCACATCCCAGGAAGCTGGTCCCAAGTCCCCCTCCTGGGGGCACCGCAACTCCCTTTGTGATGAAGGCAGAGCTGGAGGCTGACAGGCCGCTGTGGGCTTGGCCACTTCTTGCTGCACAAACTTGGGCTGTGACCTCTGCCTCTGAGCTCCCAGGGGCTCATCCCCACAGGGGTGGAGGCCTGCCTCATGGGCTGTTGGGGGGCGCTGGCCCACTGGTGGGATGTTTTCTGCTTGGGCTGCTGTAGGAGAGGGGCAGGATGCCAGGGTCTGCCCCATGCCCACAGCCTTCTGGGGGTGGGGGTGGATTAAGCTCTGATGGGGCTTTCCCCGTGAAGACCCTTCCCCACACCCAGTGCCAAAAGGCAAATCCTGTGGGCAGCCTGGATATGCAAAGTCAGTCGGCTGACTGGGAAATGACTCAGCCACATGGGTTCTCCTGGAAAGAACCAGCTGAGAACACCAGGATGGGGGACTGTCCTCCCAGGTCCTGCCCCATCCTCACTGGGAGAAGGTGGCCCCAGGCTGCCAGGGGCCCAGGAGCTGCCTGGTAAGGACAAGCAGCCCCTGAGTGTGGCTGTCGGCCTGGGGAGAGCAGAGAGTCACATTTATTGGATACCCTCTGATGTGGCAGGCCCGGCCCCAGTACCTCAAACCCCTCCCTGATTCAAGGCTCATGGGGCCTCTGAGGGGCGGCTACCCATTGTTTTGATTACCCATGTGTCCTGCCCATATGGCTCAGGACAGACACAGAGGAAGGAGCAGGGGAAGGTGCGCCCCACCACTCTCACCCCCAGCGCCCTGCAGCCATGCCCCACAGCCCACCTCTGCCCCCAGGTGCCCCTGTAGCTCTGCTGTGACTATCCCTCATACGGGCCACAGCCATGCTCCATCCCTCCCCCCAGGGGCCTCCCTCCCCATGCCTCCCTGGCACAGCCCCTCTCAGGGGCACACCTCTTGGTCACAGCCTGTTGTCCCTGCTCTGCTGTTGATCCCTGGCATGGCCCACATGCCCTCCATGGCAGGGCTGAGTTGGGGCATTCACCCAGTGTCTGTAGAGCAAGTCTCAGGGGCACCAGGCAGGGAGGGCACCTGTCTGAGGTGATGAGAAGGACACCCCGGGGAGCAGGGCAGGGCTCGGGGTGGGGGGAGAAGGAGGGTGTCACAGAGGAGCCAAGGCTGTTGGAAGCTCAGCCCTGGGTCCCTGAGGGCTGGGTGGCAGGGGAGGCCTTGACTGCAGCCAAGGCAGGAGCAACTGAGCCATGGTCTCCTCTCTCTCTCAGAGGCTCCGTGAAGCATGGGGACGGGGGATGCATGGACAGGCACACCAAGGGCCAAACTCGAGATCTGAGCCCCAGTGAGTATGTATTGGGGGTGCTGGGTAGGAGAGGAGACACCAAGGACTTGGTGATAAACGTATGGTGCCTGGGTGAGTGGACGGTGGAGCTGAGGCACCATGGCTGTGCCGCTCGCCCCTGGAGCTGGAACCAGGAGGCTGTGGAGCCAGGGGCTGCCTCTGGTTGTCTGGGGCCAGTCAAGGGGGCCCTGTGCTTCAGGGGGCACTGACCACCAGCACTGTGGCCTAAGGACTCGGTGGCTCTGGAGTCAGACCCCTTCAATTTCTGGGACGCTGTTTCTTCATATATAAAACGGGAGTAGTGGTGGACTTCAGCCGCACACTGAGGGGACTCCCTGGGCCCCTTTCCATCCAGGAGGGCAGCAGTACCTTGGCCTGCCTCCTCTTTCTTCCATGAGGCTGACCTAAGGTTTTCAAGGGGAAAATTGAGACCCCAGCAGGGTGAGAACTCACTCAACCCTCCACTCTGGCCTCTTCCTCACTCTCACCACAGACCAAGGGATCATGCTCTGCTTGGCCAGCTCTCTTTCTTCCAGCAACTTTCTACCCTCAACACCTTGGCTTCTTCGTCTTGGTGTTAAACACAGTGTCTGATGTGGCCACATCCTATCCCCTCCCTCCATGCACCCACCACTCCTCAGACCATGGGTGTCCCATCTTGCTGTCTCCACAGTGGCCAGGCCAGGGACCAGGAGAGGAGGATGGGGGAAGGCACCAGGCTGAGAATCGGAGGTGCCTGGGGTCCAGAGGCAAAGGCAGTGGCCAAGGACGCTCTGGAGGTCCTGCCCCCAACCTGGCCACTGGCCCCCACACTCAGGCCCTGTATGCTGCCTAGGCTCTCCTGTGCCCCAGCTCACCGTGCACTCTCAGACCTCCATGCCCTTGCCACGTGCCTCACATCCTCTCTGCAACTCTCTGCCTGACGAATTCCTACTCCTTTCTCAAGCTCCCTGGGCATGACTCCCGTGGGAAGCCTATGTGATGAGATCCACACCTGTCCAGCCATTGCTTTGTCTGTATGACCCCATCACACTGTGCTGGGCCAGCTGGACATGGCCAACAGGCCCCCAAAGGCCTGGCTCGGTGCTTCCCCAGCCAGCTGCACCAGCCTGGGGTAAGCCTTGGAGGGTCCTCATGGGTTTGCTGAACTGAGTCAAGCATGGGTGGAAAGAGCAGAGCCCTTACCTGGAGCAGGTGGACTCCCAGCATGGAGGGAGGTGGGCCATGCCTCTTTGAGTTCCCCTCTCCTCAGACACTTGCCTTCCTGGCAGTTTCCCTTTGCTCTGTTTCTGTATTTCCAAAATTTTCAGTAAAGAGCATATATGCTCTGTCATATTGCCCTCACAGTGAAAAACTATAACACTTTTTAAATTAAAATGAAAGACCTGGCTGAGGTAATCTATTTTCC